>LQNK01000498.1:56592-106744 GCA_001586405.1 Phoebis sennae
GTCATTTTTTCTGAAAAACACCCACATATTCAATCAATGAAACGATCAGTTAATTGGCAATCACACACACTGAAACCACACTAACGTCTAATTAATACAGTAATTATTACACTCGTGTGAGTTTTAGTCATTTTGTAATACATCGAAATGGTTTATGAGTATAAGGGTGATTTGAAATGTATGTCCTTCAACGTAGATACTGATGATCGAATAAAAGATTGTTGTGTAAGCTAATAAATAGAACACATGATTTATAACTTCATGGCATGGAGGTAAAAAGAAAAGATCGTTGTTTGCAAATATATTTATCAACCAAAACGTATAGCAAGTGATCAATCAATTGGACGCCTATAGACTGTAGAGCGACGTTGGCAAGTGTTCTAAAGTGTAGCCAGGATTGTTTTGTTTTATTCGTTTATTCATTCTCGATTAAAATACTTGGAATTACGATCAGACGCGAGTGCATTGGCAGAGCTCACGTAACGTAGGCATGCACCATATTTGCGGCGTGGATCTGTTTTGAAATGATTACAATTCGCATGTCCTATTTTGTATTTGCAAACATATCAATGCTGACCTCGTGTGAACAGTTATTGTTTGTCGTTATACATTCATACCGTGAGTGCAACACGCGTATTCTAAGTTTGCCTTTTCGGAATATTAATAGCCGATCCGGCTTACCGCGTGACTAAGCCACCTGCAGGATTTACCAACGTTTGTATGCTAAGAAGCCTTCCTATCTACTACATGTTTGATTCAACAAGCGTTGCGTTTAGATATCTAATGGAAACTAATGTAGGTTTTTCTTAATAAATGCAGGGGATTTCCAAGTACGTACCGACTACTGATGCGGACGACTTATGTTAATTCAAGAGGAATAGACTCTTATTTCTAATGTTCTTGCACTTTATAATAAAAAAGTAGATGGATACTTCTGTACTAACTACTTAGATATACATGAAATTGAATTTCTATAATAAATATTTCATTACTCTACCAAGCTAAATCCTCAACTTGTTTGAGATGAAAACAGATTATGCTAATGATGTAACGCATCACGTATGATTTCGTTTCCATAATAACTTCGTCTTATCTTTCACTACAATATTATCAATGAGAAAACTTCAGTAATATAACTGTAAAATCAACGCGTGATGGAACAGCATTTATAAATAGTTTTATTTTCCGTTGTATATACTATATACCAGCTATGAGGTATTTAAAATAACGGGAAATCATTAATTTTTTCAAGATAGTTTATGAACTGATGTTAAATACGGTTAATAATACTTTCCGCTTAGTTACCGAATGTTAAAACTTAATATTACATACAAGTATAATGGTATCACGTGGCACGGATAAGATAATTCTGAGTAAACACATTGTTACTGTGTACGTTTGTAAATATCGAATGACCCTAACGGAATGCCTCCATATTGGATCATGTGATTATATTATAATCGAAATAAAAATAAACTCTATGTTTTTTCCGAGCTAACCTACTGACTATTAAACTGTTATGATTATTGGAATAATAATACAACTCGTTTGATTTAACATAATTCTCAAAGCCAATTAAAATTATTGTTATGAATTTAGTTTTTAAAAGCTCAATTTACTATTATGAATTCGAGACAAAGCACAGTGTAAAAGATATTTCGCAAAGAGATTACTGATCCCCTATTGACCTTTACATGTAACAGTATGAAGCACTTCCTAATTGAAAGCATAAATTTATTAAACAATTTTTGTATTGTTCGGTATGTAACATGCTCAAAAGGCATCACTGTCAAAAGTGTCAAGGTGCTCAAGATACCTTCAGTTATGAAAGAGCGCCATATTGTGGTATACAAATAGGTTGAAATTTTTGTTATATATAATTAATATTGGAACATTAGCGATAAACTGTGGGCCTCGTTATCTCGACACTACAGTAGTCATTCTGGCGACCTCGATATCGGGAGTACATGAAAACAAAATTCGCTATAAACAGTATTATCGTTAACATAATATTGTTCAACTCTGAACCTATGTTTATTTTAATCACTTGAGTTTCATTTCACTTATAATTAACATGTTTTTTTTTGTAAGGCAAAAATATTGGAAACGACAAACTTTCTATAATATTAATTTAGTTATTACTTATTATAGTAAATGTAGTTAGCACTCACATTTTCACCTGTATGGAGAACTGGAATGTCATAACAAAATGTTCAGTATTTCAGATTATTTGTAATGTGAATGACGCGCGTAAAAGCTCAGACAATGCAGTGTACGCGTGATTCAAGGAAGCGCGGTGGCCGACAATCGCGTGCTGTTGTTATCAAAACGAATTTTTCTTAGAACACCGGAATATTTTAATCAAGCAGTTTTCAGTGCCATTCCTTTATCCTATTTAATATTTCGACGAATTGTGATTTAATTTTTCATTGTTCAGCCAAAAGGGAAAAATTGTTTCTATGAAAATTTGCTTCAGATACGCATATTCCGTTACATCTCATCCTAAATAAAATATTGAAATGAATGATTTTTAATGTCGAGTTTTACGCCATCTTTTGTATCATAAAAATAATTAAGATGCCACTGATATAACGTATGATGAGCCAATTAGTTCATGTTTAAAATATCAATTAATGCAATAATTTATGAGATCACTACTATATACATATTTATATTTATAGATGGCTTTGAGCTATTTCGTATTTATAAAATTTATTATATTAAAAAACAGGTAATTTGAATTAATATGCATATGAAATAAAATAGAAAAATGAATATACGACATTAATCGAGCGCCACATTTCTAAATATATTGAAATAGTCTTTCTACTGTTGCTTATCGCTGTGACCTTGCTCTATCCTTCTTACACAATAAGTCTACAATTTATAAAACAAAACAAACATTGAAAATATCATTATCTTGATCGTAATTAATAATTAATATTTATAATTTGACCTGTAAATGTTCCTGTTTTAAATTAATATTGAACTGAATGACGCTTTGTCGCGTGAAAAGACCCCTACGTTTTGAATATATTTTTTTAATTCTTTTGGACACACTGAGATATTCATTTAATTTGCAGCAATATCGGTTTAGATTAACCTTACTTTAAAACACTTATAATAAATCTTAGTGGCTAGAATTATGTTAACATACTATTAAATATTAATCATAAAATTAAATATGTCCACAAGATCGAAAACAGAAAACTATATCCAATAATGTATATTATGTGTTGTCTTCTTTTGATTTCTAATGATTCCTTACAATACAAAACAACGTTTCTATGTCTCAATGTTGATACTGATTCAACGAAATCTACTCTAATGATTCACTAACGTCTAACGCGCTACCATCGCGCCTCTTACGAACTACGACCCTGGTCTGCCCCTGAAACTTATCACAACGATAGCGCTGGTAAGCCACGGTGAAATGAATAGCCAGCATTGAACTTGAACGCTATGCGTGAGTGACGTCAGCTACACGTGAAACCCGCAAGGCCACCGTATCGCCACATCGCTGGTTCAAACATTGAAGTAGATTAATGATTTTTGAACGCAGAGTTGTCCATAGACCAAAAATTGTAGGCTTTATTGCTATATCCTTGAAAGGAGTGAGTTTACATCGCGTTTGAGTGGCATAGCTTGTTTTTATCTCTGCAAATGTTTTTCCAAACATGGGTACGGCATCAGTTGTTTCAAAAAGTAAAACCATGGGTCAAGAAGTTCTCAGCTGTGATTCTAGTAATTTTACTTAAATAATTTAATTGTGGTTAGTGTGTGAATCGCATGCAACTTAACGACAAATAACTGATATTTTAATACATATTTCAGTTTACATTTGTTTCGCATAAACCCCCACGCAATAATTATAGCGACTCTAGGCAGGCTGCCTCGGAAAGCCGTTACATATATTAAGCCGCTTTGTTTGTACATGTCTCAACATGTTCTAAAGGATGTAGGAGACGAATATTGTATGCTGAATGAGTGAATTATTTACCTTAAATTATGAAGATATGGTGTTGTTATCTTGCGTGATTGGAACATTTCAGTAACTTAAAACCCATCAAAAATTAATGTAACACGACCAAATATTAACAAAAAAAAACTTACTTTATGAAGTTTCATAAGTATAGAATGGTACAGGTGTTCTTTAATTATTTAATACTTTAAATGAAATCCTTAAACACCTGTGCACACGTTGGGTTAGTCTTACTACGAAATATTGACTCCGAGACTATGTTTATCTTTTGTACATTATCGCTTCTGCTTTTGCGAACGTTTATACTAATAAACAGAAATCAATTTACTAAACAAATGTAGCAAAAATAGATTGTACGGGATTTGCAAAATGTCTATCATAGAATTTGTAATACATTTACGTTTAAATAAACGATACAGATATGATGAGAGAATTTAGCGTAGGATTCTTCAGTATTTATTTATATTTATAAATATACGCAATGCGGGAATATTCTAGATCAATACCTATTATATGTGTCCCATCATATGTCAAGGGATTATATCTGTATAATAATACACCAAAAAATAGTATAGAGCCATAAAGTATAATTAAAAACTGACAAAATATATTTTGTAGGTACCTACTACATATTCTTATTTTAGAAAAAAAAAACAAGTTGTTATTGTTTCATAAGACATTGAAAAATATAAGATAAAAATAATCGCTAGATACAGTGGGGGTATATCTATTTTAATTACATTATAAATATTTGCATTGAAAAAGAGAATAATGAATGGTGGCTTGTGGACGATAAACGAATTACGTTGGCAACACTATCTCCCGATAATATCCGCGATGATAAGCCGTCATTTATACTTATTATATAAGCACGAACATATTACCTTATCAAAGATATATAATAAAAATAGTATGCATGCATCGCACAGGTGTATCTCAATCCGAATTTCCTTCTAACGTATCAAGAATTCTTGTTTGCGTAAAACTGATTATCAGTAAAATATTCTATAATGTTGTTTATCAAGTCATTCCGATTGCTATTTTCCTATCATCTGCCATCTGGTATGATGTGTTTCATGCAAAGTGATAGTGGACAAGAAAATTACGATTTACGAGCCGTTAAATGCGTTGCATCCGATCTGTGGACGCTTTGCTTTGGTCACCATATAAATATCCGCGTCGTGTGTTCAAAATGCCAACAGTCAACATGCATTGTACATATGGTTTGATGAATTTGCGTATCACACTGTTGCATAAGACTTATATTTCGCAAACAGCCGCTGCAGCGAAAGCTGTGACGTAACTTGTGCCAGCGCAGGCCAACTCATTGATTAGACCTGTGAATGTAACCGGTTACTTAATCCAAATCGTACGAATATATACTTTTTAATAGAAAACCGTGAAATCGAACTAGAATGTCTCTCACATGACGTATGTGTTAAAAAAGTTAAATCGGTCGACCGATTTTTCCAACCTTCTATTTACCTGTCTATTGATTATTATTATAATGTCAATGTAATATCACATGAAAAATATTATACGAATTTAATACTCTACGTTTTATCTTATGGCACTATACCAGAAAATCTAAAGGTTTGGCCAATTTCGACGCCAGCAAATGTATGATAAATACATTACAAATTCCGAACCGGAAGACGGACATACAAGCTGTACGAATGAAGCAAGATTAATAAATGATTCAATCTCAAGCTTGAGTATTATATATTTCTTAAATTAAGTAAAGTTTCTTATAGAAATATTGATCCATCAATCGAGAGATAAATGTAGGTACATCATTTTTCCAAAAATATATAAAACCTGCCTTATTCAATTCGACATATTTGGAATAGTAAATAAGATCTTGTTGCTAAGCTGAGGTAACCTTATTTGTTTGTTTGTACCACCTAACCTACCAAAAGGTAACAACATTCGACTGTTAAAGGGCCGTATTGATAAACAGCCTCACAGCATTGTTTACAACACAACAATGTCTGCTATGAATATTATTTAAATGCAAATCATTTTGTAACTATTGTTTATTTCACAGAATTGACTGATAAGGTATTGTCGACGTTGGTATATGGAGTGAGAGGAAAGAGGAGGCGAATTTTAAATGGCTTGCATTTTCAGTCACGTTGAAATATTGTTTGTGGAAATGACATTCAATAATTTAATTTTTATGGCTTTTATTGATATTGAGGATGAATTATTAACTATTGTGTTTTTTGGCATAACGAGTATGTAACTAATAGGGAAAAGTGGAATCTCGCTTTAATCTTCGCCAAGCTCTTATACAATCATCTTAGAGTTGAGGTACAATGTTGATCCTTTACCTATTGTCATGAAAGAACCGATTGAAGTATTCCTTGCAATACAAAACACATATTTCTCTTACAAATAATTCTACTATATTTTTATCCAATATACACCTCATTTCTATGACCCTGATTGATAAGCCACATGTGCTGAAAGTTAATTTGCATTCGATTAAATACTCGTTCTATAATCGGTAGACAATAATTGAAATTTCATGAAAGAGAGAATTTCCCTAACACAGTGCACAAAACGATAACTTTAGTAATTGTATTGTTATGCATTAAACTGGAACTGTTGTAGAAACGATAACACCAGTATTTAATATACAAGAAATACGAAACAGTACGGCCATACAACTTTCAATGTTGACATATTATAGGAATATAATACCGTTCTTTCAGCCGTGAGAAAATTATTCTTTTCAATGCAGAGTTCACGATAACCGTAACATAATCCATATTTTTTATCTTGCTAACGAACCGACAAGTCATTGTTTCAATTCATACAGCTTTAATAAATAAAGGCTTTATAAGCAATAAAAGAAACCAAAGACTAAAAGACACACATGCAAAGTTTTTCTGACGAAGTCAATGTTTTCCATGCTTCGAACTTAGTTAAAAGCGGATGTTTGAAATACAATAAATAAAAATTGAATAACCGTTTTTACTATAAACACATTTTATATAAACGTATTTCGTGCGTATAAATAAATACAAAATGCGAAATACACAGATTCGAGTATTTGAAAGCTACGTTTCGTTTGTAATATTTAGCGGATTTAAGAACACAATATAAGCAAGGTATTGAGGGTAACAGATAGCAGATTATATCGCAAGTGGCGATGTAGGCGGTAGCTCGTTTGATAAACACACACTTAAGTCCACACACACAGCGATAATATACGTTGTATAGTATTAATGCAAGATAAGTCTTTGTTTTCTTTGCAACCCGTTCTTATCTGACATCTGGCCGTTTATTCTATTATGTATCCCTATACACATAAAGTAAGAACCTCGACGACCCTGCTAATTAATTATAATCTAGGATACCTACATCCTAATGCCGTTTATATACAAGCAGCGATTTTGATATATCAAAAAACGTTTTGTTATATCACAACTATCTTTGTTTGTTGAAATTAGTATCACCATTAACGTTTCTTTTATATTACGATTAAATATTTAAATTGATAAGATATAGTAAACAATAATTAATCTATTATTATCTACACGTGCTCGTGAAATTCATAATTAATAAAATTTGTTTGACGCTTTTAGAAGTTAGCATTTATATTTTCCCTTTAATCAAAATTTAATTGCGAAAGTTAAGCACATTATTAGATCACATGCATGATTGACAGCGATTATAAAAAACATCACATCATTAAGTTTCTAAAACGAATTTTGATTATTTTTAAATTAACAAATTCTTCATGAATACAAATTAAATTTTTAATAGATGTTTCTTATGTATTACGATTATAAAAATGCTTTTCTCCTCTAACCCTTTACTAGCAAGAGTAAATATGAAATTACTTTAACATTCAATATAAGAAAATGTGATTAATATGTAAATACGACACTAATGACTTATTCAATGCTTTTCCACGGGGAAAAATCTTTGCATCGTGTGAGATCCATACCAGTTATATGTCAAGGTACCAGTAATTAATTACATAATTAAATTATTATTCTGTAATATTCTCTGGCGAAGGTCGTGTGAGTTGGACTGGAAATAATTACATAACACACATGCTTACGTCACGCTAGACTGCCTAATTTGGAGCTAAAAATACATTATTTCGACCAATGGGTATAATAAATGAAAAGTGGATGAAAGCACAAACGTACCTTGCTTCATTTGCTATGTCTGTTTCGAATTAACTACATTATATTAAGTTATAAAAGACTAGGTACAAAACTACAGTATTCAGGCATCAATAATTTTTGATTGAAATTAATTTAATTTTTAAAGAAATGAGATTCGATAGAAGGCCCCTTTTCAATGACTATATTTTAAGATGTCCTTTCTATTCGCTTTGTATGATATTATTAAGATTTAAGGTTTTATTGACTCATAAGAACAGATATAATTATTTTTTAATATATAACCATACTTAGGTTAATTATAATGTAGAGATTGATTTGCCTTCATACAGGTTTTAAATTAAGCCGGTTTCATGTCAATATTTGTCCATTTAACCTCTAATATTGTGTTTAAAATATCCTTATGAGTGTAATTTGATTAGGCCGTTACCGTAATGACTCGGTGTAATAACGAATAGTATAATACATGATAAGATAATGTTAATGAACTTTGAAAACATGTGACGTAACTATTTTCAAATTCTATCCATATACTAATAATATAAAACTGAAAAGTTACTTTGAACGTGCTGATCTGAGGAACCTTTATTCGAATTTGAAATATGTTTGTGTTAAATAGACTATTGCCAAAGGCCATATAACTTTATACTACGAGAGAGGAGCTGCACGGAACAGCTAGTAGTAATGTAGTATGTCGCATATTATTTGACACTTTAAGCTGTTTGTGTACGATGTTCTAATTAGGTAAATTATACAAAGGATAAGTATTACTATAAATGTCAATAATTGTGTAAACAGGGAATCTCGTGTAAGACAGGTTCAAAGTTTATCTCCTCTATAACTGCCGGCAAAGTGTTCTGTACTTTTCCTTGTTCTAATTTTAACATATTGGTAATAGTGCGATAATCGTTAATTGTTACATATTCCAAAAATTGTATTGTTATTATTACGTCAAAATAATAAAAATTACTGTAGAACGACGCTGTTTGCTTTAAATCATAAAATCGCTTTTCATGCAATAATTATGCATAAATGAGACGGAATATCGCAATTTTATCTAGTCTTCATTAACGTTACTGAAATGATATTTTATTACAGGTTTTTAAATACAATTTATGAATGTAGAGTCGTATAATGCAATTGGTATTAAACCTTTACCATTAGTAACAAGCAAAATAATTTTTATACAAATATTCGCTTTTTTCTTTCCACATCTAAAATATAGCGCTTGTGCAAACAATTTGTTAAAGCTCTTAACTAATTGGAAGTCTCTACCTACAATTCGCATGCCGCCCGCATGAATGCTAATAATTCAATTGTTTTTGTCAATGGAAGGTCAAGTAAGCACCTCATAAAGGTTTCCTTTGTAGATAATTCCGAAAGGACATTCCGAAGGTTGCAGTGAAAAGAGGTGAAGAGTAAACAAACGTTTATCGGATGTCATTAAAGCGGATTAGCGCTGTCGAAAATAATCTTGTTTTATATTGTAAATACTATGACGTCATCACACATAACGATAGTTATCGTACATGTGTGCTCAAAAGAGTAAAAAATGGGGCATTCGGGTTAAATTGCCAAGCGGGGAGATGGGTACGAGGAAGGTAGAATAGAATGTGGAGCGGCGGGCGGAGTGTTGTCGACGCGCTCAGAAACAACCTAAATAAAACAGGCCAGCAGGGAGTAGCCGTCTCGATGAACAGTGAACACGAACGCACACACGGCCACTACACACGCCGGCTCACACTCTCGCCACACTCACACACCGCTCTCCAGACGAAAATAAATCCACTCGTATCGCCATGCAAATAGGAAGGCGCACGGGCATAATAACGCCAGCTGTCAAACGAATCCTTACGTTTCGTGGTACTGTCGTAAGACGGTCACGGGCGCAGCATCTCAGGCCGCGGGTCACGGCGACGTCAAATCTCATCCGAAGGCGCCGTCCACCGTGAACTGGTTCCGTGGGCGCGTTCGGATTCCGATGGAAAAGTACACGAGCGTGACGTCCACTAACATTCGGCACTCGCGGTACGCGTCTCACTGCGGTCACCCAGCAGGAAAATCAAGCGGGGATTAGCATGAACGACGATAGAAAGGTAAACGCGAAGGAGGTGCGACGTCGGCGCGGGTCGCAGCGCGACTGGCGGCACTACGAGCGAGTGCGTAGTGAGTGGCCGTGAGCCGGGAGGCGCGGGGACGAGGAAACCCGCTCGTACGGCGTGCCTCGCTCGGCCCACGCGCGGGGGCGGGGGGACGCGGATTAATCACGTAGTAAGTGCCCCCCGGGGCCGCACCGACCCGCGCATAGAACCTCAGCCAATACATGAATAAATACTAAATGCAACGTCGTGCCAGACTGAAACCGGACACTTATCGAAGCTAAATGAATTCCTGCGTGAACGTTGCCACCGAATGTTGGCCCAAGCCGGCCTACGAGGCGCCGCACCTCACCGTGATGCAACATTGTAATGTGTTTAATTTTAAGAAAGTAATCGACTGGAAATATCCGCTGATGCTTTATCTTATACATCTGATATATTTCTAAAGATCTTTCAAGAATGAATTAACAGCTCTACTGATACTTGTGCAACACTTTATAAGCCTTTAGCAAAGTGAAAATCAAATGTAGAGAATACTAAAAAGAAACAAAGATTGATAATCATAAATTAAATACTTCTTAGAGGATTTTGAACGCGGTTAATTATACATTATTTTACATTATTGTGAACCCGACGTTTTGAACAGTTTAAAAGTATTTTATTTAATAAGGATAGTATAAGCGTTATATTAATATAGAAAAACACAAGAGAATACCATTACCGACTCTACATTTATTGTTCAATGCTTTATTTTAATTTTTAAACATATTCACAATGAATACTTCATGAAGTATTTTAAAATGTCAAGATTTCGATTTAAAAATACCCAAGTGTGCCACTTTAAACTGCACCAAAAACGTCTTAATAATTTCACTAAAACGTTAGATAATCAGCAATTAGCAAAATGAGTCAGTCACGATTCCGTAAAACATAAAATCTCTTTATATTGTCTTTTGTGAGCTTACAAAGGCAATCATTTTCGCAATACTACAGTAGCGGTAGAGTACTTGAGCGTAATCCGCGTCTGCCTATTGTTCAACAAACGGTATCTTAGATAAGCCCTAAAAAGGAACGCAGTCCTTAAGGACAAATAGACGCTATTACAACCATTGTGGGACTTTTATCTAGATTAACCATTTAAAGTTTTTTAGAATTGTATTATCTTGAGTACGTGTATGAAACGTTTAACTGTTTTGGCTTTTAGAATTCGGTTTGGCGAATTTTGAAACTATTTTTGAATACATATAATGTATCTGACATTATACTGAGACTTAATTAAGTGAAATAAATGTATTAAGTAAAAATAAAGTTTACCGAAATAATTGAATTAAGAGAAATATAGATAAATCTTTAGCTAATTCAAGGGACATTTCTTCGCCATAAAAGCCAATATGGCTTTCAAAGTTTCCTCAAAATTGAAATTCGTTAGCGAAACAAGTATCTGTATATAATCTGCCAATTGTATACAACTATAATAGGGTTCAAGAGCTTAACTATGATAGGAGAGATTTAATTCTAATCATATAAACAAATTATAGATTAACTCTACATTTTTAGCCCATAACTCTATAACCGGTATTATTCAGATTAATCTTATATTATGACATTATTATTATTAAAGTATTTTTTAATCGCGAAATATATGATATAAGATTTAGATTATAACGCAATTATGTACAAATAATTAATATTATCTTCAGAAATTTGCTAGGCTTATGGACTTAAATAGAAAATAATGTGCTATTTATTTATATAATTTACTCATTACATAGTCCTACACTACACTAACATCTTAGGATAATATAAACAAAAATACGGATGTAGAATAGAACAGGCTCTAATTATTTTATTTTAGAAATTCGAATTCGAGCATAGTTTGTGGTGGAAAAGAGAGACCTTTCTTCTAAAAAGCTTATTAAAAAGGCCTTTAAATCTCAAAGGCTTTGCGCGTTGAACTCTCCATAAGGGCCATCGATCGATTGGTTACACCTCACCACACAAACACGTTCCCAACCGCATAAATATTAATGTTTACTCAAAACTTTTGATTCTGTCGTCGTAATATCTCTTGTTGCTAATTAAGAAGTATTAAGATAGCTGTAAAAGGGTTTACGATGATACTGATAGCTTAATGTTTTACGTTATATATGGACATTTTTTGTTTAGACAAATAAGTAATTTGCCGTATGTGTATTTTATAGATCGTTCATTAACCTAGGTTAGAAAATAATATAATATAGACAAATATATTTTTTATTTCTTCTTTATTTTTTATCCGTAAAATAAACTTATAAATAGACGGAGTTAACAGTGTAAATGCTATTTTTAATCAGTGAACGTGATATATATTTTTTATATTATAAATAAATATTCGGTTATTATTACTTAATATTGCAATAATGAAGGAGTTTAAAATAAACAAATTTATAAATAGACGGATTTAATAGTGTAAATGGCATATTTAATCAGTGATCGTAAAATACCAAGATTTTCTTATTGTAAATAAATATTCGGTTATTATTTCATAATATTGCAAAAATGAAGGCGTTGGTTATATTTATTTTGATAACATATGAAGGTTACTCTGTAAGAACATCTAATCTTACATTTTATCTTTAGTCATGAATAAGCTGATTTCAAGTCTGTTTATTGATGAAGTTATTAAATAATTATCGTTCCTATCTAAGATAAAATATTTATCAATGTTTATCTGTTTATTGTTCTAAAATCAATATTGAAGTTATGTATAATTCCCATATTTCAAGGAAGGCAACCCTTTTCTAATATGATAGAGATCTTTCTAGAAGTATTTCACACGGAGCTTTTTACAAATGTCAAAACAATATATTTGGATCTTACATCGCATAAATTACATACTTTTCTCTTTGATGCCTTCATAAGTCTCTTGTTGTTATAAAGTTTTATCAAAAGGGAGGTATTGATTTTTAGTTTTTTTTTTATTTCCACTAGTGGCGTGCAGCCCAAATGGCTTAACGGATTTAACATAGAGGTTTTCTAGTATATCTTTTTTAGAACGACAGTTTTCGATGGATTCGAACATTTTTCTGTGGATGTCAAACCACTCTAGGTTTGATGTTTTTTATACGTGACACGGGCTTACAAATTCAAATGTTCTATTGCGAATAAAGGTAACCAGGTAGAATTAACTACGTATTTTATTATGAACCAAAAAATTCAGCTGTAAAATGGCATTGAAATATTGTTACGGTTACAATGATGACGATAATAGTCATTATGTAAATAGTAAGTCGATACTTTCGACTATTTCTTTATCGAGTTTAGCTATTTTTTATACTTTTTATTAAACTGCAACTTTTTACTTGTAATAAATATAAAGTTCGATGACAGAAGGATACTTGATATGCCAATTTTATTGAATTTATGTTAACCAGCGTAATATTAAACACATTAGTGCCTCGTCGGTCTAGTGGTTGCATTTTTGACTACAGATCGAGGGGTTTCGGGTTCTGAAAAAAAATTGTTATTCAGATTTATCTGACAAAGAAATCTCAATAGCAGCCTTGAGTCTAGAAGTTGGCGGTGTTGAAAGACCCCCGTGTCTCGGAGAGTACGTAAAGCCGTCGGACCTGCGCCTGATCTCTCTCCGCTCGTGTCGGTCTGCCATCCCATCGGGTTATGAGAGTGAAGGAATAGAGAGTGCATCTGTGTTCGCGCGTACACTTGTGCACTATAATATCTCCTGTGCAGCTCTTGTTAGTCTCTGTTGAGATTGGCCACCGTGGTCGAAATCGGTCAGGGGAGCTATCATATTATTATAAACACATTACTATACTTTAAGGAGTTATTTTTTATGTTTGTTTTCAATAATAATGTTTTTAATTTCTGTTGATGTCCAGTGCGGTTATGCGTGGGTTGGCGGCACCGGAGCGTAGCGACAGGTGCGCCGGGGTATCTACCATGTCACTGAACTGTGAACCAATATTTGCTAACCTTTTTAATGTTTATAATCAATTATTAAAAAGAAGATAAATCTTAAACATAGCCTCGTTTCTTACGGTTCGATAATTGAAGTATGATTGTCATTATGGCAGTTATTACACGGAGGAAGAAAGAGTGTACGCTTGTTGAATTTATTTAAAATTTCACAGAAATAGAACGGAATTAATTTCTTCAAAATGTACATTTCAAAGAATAAATTCAAAGTAAGTTATTGCGTTAAATTATGCAAAAAATATTGATGTATTTATTCCCACAATAAGACAATTGGAAATTCTAGTTTATGTGTCTCTTTGATTTATGTATATTTCGAGAAAGCCCATGTAAGTAAAAATCATATTTCTATAGATCCTTATCTTAATTAACGAATAAACGTAATACTATTTCACAAAACATTGGTTTCATAATGTGGAAGTGAAACTAAGTGCTATGGTAGTATAAATGCAGTTTGTTGACTTCACCCCCCCTCCCCACAGGATTCTGGCCCAGACGTCTGCCAGCCCACGCTCCCATAATTATTGCTTTCACATATCACTGCTCATAAATATCAATCCAGAAAATACCTGAAAGGTTTTATATAACGGTTGATATGAAAATCGTAAATCATCGTTATTCAGCAAGAGACAATATAACTTTAATACAGTTACAAATGCGTATTTTATTTTGGTATATCTTTGTTTTAGGCCTTGCTCATCATTATTTGCGATTTCTATATAAGGTTAATTTGCTGATAATACAACAAAAACTTTAATTTAAAAACATGAATAAAGGTCATTTATTTTCCCTGTATTTTATAATTATATGTAACAAAGATTTAGCTTCATGCCAGATGTATAATATGTATACCGATAAAATATTTATTAAAACAACTGTCACCCGTAATATTAAACAAGTATAACAATGTCTAACGTAAGTCGTAACCCTGTAATTTTGCACAGTAAACTAATCTAATACATTTCTTATCCTTTAATTTCATACAAATTGGAAATTCTATCAGACTCCTCATTTACTCGCAATTTATATAAAAGCTTTAATGCGAATATCGTTAAGGCCACTCGTCTTAAAAAACGATCTTGAATACTTTTTCATGCAACATTCATTGAAGAATTAAATTTTAAGCGCAATGACATCGTATCGTGTTTTATCTGATAAGATATAATAATTACATGTCCAAATGTCAGCTGACGTACACTATGTGTGTACATTATGTTATCAGTATTTACGCAAGTCGGTATTTATCGCATTCTCTCGTATGATAGGTATTGATGAAATGTTTTTTGCATAATAGACACTAATCAAATGTACTATAAATAGTGTTACGTCGGAAGCGTATGATTTAACTACGATTTTAGGATTACCTCAAATCGTACGAATACTCATATAGAATATAGACATTGCATTTATTTAGAACTAGTTTGTGTAAAGTAAAACTTTTTACACAAATTGAGCTAAACTCATCATTGGGAAAGTTTTACGCGTAGTCAGGTCAGAATATTATTTTGAATTTGCATTGTCTGATTTTACCTTATTCCTTTGATGGATGGATATACAAAAATATCCGTAAGTAAGCATAACAATTAAAACAGATATGTTATCTTCAATTGTACATTATAATGATTATCTATAGCAAAGGAAAGGGATTGCAACATCATGTAGAACGTGAACGCAACATACATATTTTTTAAACAATTTCCAAAGGAATCTATATGTTTGTGGATTTCGAATGCCAAATGATATGGTACAGTAAAATTAATATTCTCTAAGTGTTCAGTATATGGCTGTCACGTTATATACAAATAGCGCAAAATGCGTAACCAGCAGGCTATTCTCGTCTGCCATTTAATCTATTTTTGTTACTGGCCAGACATAATACAATGTACGTTCCGAGACTCCAAGGCGTGGATCGCCACGCTAATAAATTATAAAAACATCATCATAGTTTATTGCAGCAATTATATAATACTATACAAATTATAGAATAACCTTTTCATAGTAGGAACTAAATAATACTAGGAACGAATTACAAAGTCAGATATACGAATGAAAAAAACACAATTAAACAGTAATTATTTGTTGTAGTTTATTATGGGAAATAGCCCTTGTTGAATCATAGCGCATAACAAGTTTACAACCATACATTAAACTCATAACGCAATCTATTTCATCATTTTACACCTACTTACCGCAATTTTAAAATTTTACAAATAAACAGAATTATATTTAACCCACCAATTATTAGCAAAACATACGCCGGAATGTAAACTATAATCGAAAAACCCACGCACATCGGATTTCATAGTAAACAGACGGCAAGCCGCGCTTCGGCCTGTGTGAAGATTTTATTTTTCCCAGAACCTCGTGGACGGCAAAATGTACCGGACTGAAATAAGTTTCGAGTTCAAAGAGTCGTGCGAGCACTAATTAGCAAATAGACAATAGACTTTACCCTTCCACGATTTTATAACATCACACATTTTTAAATAAGTATATATTTTCAATGGAATTATAATGTGGATATTTCTGAAAGTTCGTTTTTATTAATATAGTTGTTTACATTCCAAAAATATATTTCCAACAACTAGTTTAAATGTAATTAAATTACTTTTAAATATAAGTATTAATAGATTTGGTTTAAATTGAAATAAGTATAATTTAATTACCTTTTTTACCTTTAATGACAAATACGTTGTGATCGTATATTTTTTTTAATACAAAACTCGAAACTTATGACGCTTGTTAACGTTTTTAGCCCACATTATTTACACAAACCTTGTTTCATCGGATAAGGTTAGGTATTTCGTCCAAATTGCGTCTAACTCCCACTCAGCGAGTATTATAAATCGAGGACATCGATAAGTCTTTATAAAGCTACATTTGTATTGTAACAAACATAAAAGGATCGCAATGATAATGCCAAGTCTAACGATCTAAAAATACAAACGCGTCCATCACAATGCGCGATAAAATTCCAATGTCATCCGAGCCACCCATACGCGTACAGGATTTCTTCTTTTTAAGCTTCGCTATTTTAAACGTATGCAAAGCTGCAATTATTTCTTGTGTAAGAAAGCTAAATATGTACACATCACAGGAATCCGACACGACATGCTCTGTCGGGGAGCGCTAACTAACAACGAGCTATTTTAATTACAGCAGACCAAGATTGCGCTACGACGAATTATTGTAATTAATCATTGTAATAAAACTAAAGCCGACGCGGCGTCTGTCGTCCGCTTTGAACTAACGTTTAATAGATCATTTTTATTGAAGCTGTTACATATAAAACTTGTAGGATTACCAAATTTCGGTAATTATTAGCGTAATAATTCATAATATTAATACTTTACATGAGAACGTTAAATGTAACTGAATCAGAAAAACATGTTCTTGGAAATAAACCAAAACATTACGATAAATAATATTCAAATGATATTTTTTTCCTATAACAGAACAAGTAGTTAAAAACATTATAATATAGCAAAGTAGCCAGTCACAGTATAATAAGATAGTAATTATTTATGGTTTGAAATACACATGAAAATACATACACAATGCAACCGCAAAATTGTGGTTTAACAGTTTCTGAGAACTATATGTTGTTTCGTTTTAATTAACCATATAAACCCGCCAAGTTGATAATCCCCAGATCCTTTATCCGCGTAAATGTAGTGGGTTGCGCCAGATTTCGTAGCAATACAATATGTCTTAGAGTAAACGTTACACGAAAAAAGTCTTTATCCCTTTGTAAGAAGCGGTATATTTTGAATGAGACATATGCCTTTTTTGTCCTGCGTCGGTTACGGAGTGCGTACACATGTCATAGACCTCGTGCACAAACTGCGATGCAATTAATTGTCCCATTGTTGAATCCAGGACGTCGTCGTATGATTATTTGACGTTGCACAATTGATATTTGCATGTAGTTATGCTATCAACCAAATAAAACCAAGATTGTTAACAAAAACAAAGTAAGCATGATGACAACATTTATCTGGCTTAAAATAATAAAACGATGGAATGTATACCCACTTTTAATGTTGTATTAATGTTAAAAGTTTTAATTATGTTCACGCCAATAATCTCAGATTAATATTTTGGATGTTAAAATCTCTTGTGAATAGTAATTAAGTGGCTCCTTGTCGACAAGGCATACGACGTGACCCACATTTGCGTGGGTAATTTGTTTATGTCAATCGCCGAATCCCAGTTTAATCCGGAGTACGTCGACTTTAAATTAAATGTCATTATACTAATGACGAAGTCAGACATATTGGAACAATGTGCTTTTCGTATAATTAACAAATTCCGTCGTTTGATTTGTATTTCAGATGAAACATGAATAAATTGGAAAAGCTTTTATGAGAAATAATACTATTTGAATTTATCACACACGAAAAGATAGACAGGTGACAAATGACAACTCTTTTCAGAGAGAGTAACGGGAATTTCTATATATGTAGACTATTGTTTAGGTGGTATTTATGTTTATAAAACTAATATTAAGTACTAAAATAAAAAAAATAAATCTATGAGCGTTGAAAATTTATATAAGGTATCGTTCATTAAAATTCTTCAATCTTTTAATATCAGTAATTGAATTAACATTTTCATGAATTCGCTGAATTATGACAGAAGACATGGATTTTTGTTAATAAATTTTTCTGTTAAAAATAAATCATTGTCTCTACCATTCCAAATAAGAAAAAATGGATGAGCGTCCGTGATACCTCATATTAAAACATCTTTATGCAAATATGCATGATATTTGTCCATATTTATTTACCATTTTTACCTATTGCAACATTATCATGATAATAAAAAAATTATGTTAATGTATTTCGAAATATATTCAATAAAAATAAATTCTAGGATAACCCATTTACAAATGGCGAGTGACGTGAAACTTCAATGGAAATGAATATAGTGTTTTGCATCCCTTCAAAATAGGTCAGGGTACATGTTGGATGCAGCCGGCCTCTTAACCCAGATGTAGACAAGGACGGGCCACCCCAAACACCACTAATTTATAAAGCCTACAATATTTTCACTGCCATATTCTTGCGAGGAAGAGCATTTTCTTACACGTGGAAAATTTAACGAAGCATTATTTAAAAATACACCACACAAGAGAAATTAAAATATCGGTGGGTTATATTTTTTATAAATATTCTTTTTCTCAATACATACGTCATTCAGCCATAACATCTGAATTTTGGAAAAATTAACAGAAATTGTAGAGACTCAATAACAAATAAATTTGCCAAGTGCAGGTTCTTAATCTGTAAACTATGTCAAAATAAATCATATATTCATAGATTAAAAAAACATCTTTTTCTATAACGTCTATTTTGCCCAAGAGAAAATTCAAATAATACGCGTGATTAAAAACGATTAAAAACGCAACGCACCAACACAAACGCAAAGTTGGGAGTCCGATACCTAAATGTATTTGTAACGTGAAATCAGTCTTGAAACCGCCTCATTATACAAGCAACTTCACAAGGAAGGTAAAGAAATGCCGCATACATAGATAGGCTTTGACATGAGCGTGATTCTAAGAATTTATTCACTAAACAAGTCTCGGAGCTTGATATCAACACGAATTTACACACACAACACAAACACACATAATAGTATAAGTTGTAGACTTGTAGAGCAGGCGCGTTGAAGCCTAGTCGCTTGTACGTGTGTGTGTGCTGTAACGTTGTGTGCGTACGACGTTCGTGGGTGTAACGTATATACAGAGCTTTCACGCAGCCTTGGCCGCAAGACACGTGCGTCATTAGGGTTGTGCCCTGCGCACTATAATGGCCCAATGTTGACCAATTAATTATTTCTCTAACGTTAAACGTAGCGCTAAAAATAGAATCACGTGAGCTTATGGGATCGCAGTCGGTCTGTTCTTTGTGAAAGTATTTTTGGTTCCGTGGGTGGTGTGTGAATTTTCATGTACAAACGAGTAGCTACATAATTGCGCTATTGCTAGAAGTATAGAGCTATACTAATATTATGTTGGTTCACCTCAAAAACTTAAATTCATTAAATTTATAACGTTAGACTGCTACTTGTAGTAAAACAATAATACATTGAATAAGCTTATGAAAGGAAAATTCCAAAAAAACAATATCAATGTCAAACAAAATGATATATTTATATGCTGCCGACAAAGTAGGTATAAAGTTACCTTTAAAAATCTATTTATACAATGTGAAGGTAAGCAGCGTTTCATAGTGTCATTCAAGGAACTTTACTATAAATTACATTATGCCCGTTTGGTGACGGGTTAGAATACGTGTGTCGCCACTCCATTTCTACCTGTGGATGTAGTAAATGGTGGCAGAGGGTAATTCTACTGCATAACATCTTCAGCAATAAAAAAGTGGGAGTCAAGCATCGCACGATTGGACCAAGCTCACACCAGTGTAATTACCACCCCCTAGCAGAAGATCAGCGGGAAGCAATAATGTACTGGTTTGTATTACCATGTCATTCCACTCCCATCCTGTTCTACTCCTCTCCCAATTTCCCATTATTTTTCCTATATTATCCCCTCCCCTTTCGTGTTGTAGATGTTCATGGGCTGCGGTCCCGGTCGGTCACTTAACATCAGGTGAACCGCATGATCCGCTTGCTTGTACTTAACATGAATCATAACAAGTCGTTTTATTGGTTGATTATTTACATTTCCACATTAATTAATTTACTCGTCGATGACGTAAAATAACTAAATATTTGAATACAATACAACAATGCATCTAATATAAATTAAGTACAAAAAAAAAACTATTAAAAAACGTTATATTTCCTTATATTTTGATCGTATGAAATTACATAGCGTGAAGCGTCGTACTCGGTGTATTTCATCGATATGCAAATGCGTACATCCCTAGCCCTTGGGTGGCTAGTCAGGGGGTAAACCCCTCCTATCAGCTGAGCGACACGTGCGAACTATCCCGTCTAGTGTACACGAATGGGGTCAGGTGCAATACACTCTCATCTTACAAATACATGTAAGAGTTATCATGACTGATAAATATTCTGGAAGTATTTATGGGCACCAATCACTTGCGGAATGCAACAGCGTTAATGGTAAATAATAATAAATATGTAGTAAAATGGGTAAAGGTTGTATGAACAAAAACATGTACTTAGTAATTAAGAATGGAAGGATTATTATTGGGTCTTCAACGTAATAATCAGGATGTGATTTCGTGCAATACAATCCCATCTTAAATACGAGAGCTAGCACCATTTTTTGCAGAGGTGTTTTAGTCAAGCTGAAAACTTGTTTAATGAGGCATTAAACAAGTCAACAATAATTCTTTATCGTAGTAATCAGGACGTGATTTCTGGAGTACATAAAATGGGTTAAAATACAATACACTCTCATCATATAAATACATGTAATCCGAGAGATTACCATGACTAATGAATATTCTATTCTATAATCATATTACTTTACAGGCAACAAACATTTTTGACACACCCCAACACTATTAATAGATTGTAGTAAATTTAGCGCTCTTAATTCGAACATTTTATTTTTTATTAAGTACTATGATAATAAATATAAACTACAATATCAAAATATATTATGGCAAAGTCGTTTATCAATTAATATATTTTTAACAGCCATTAAAGGATTCTTAACTCTTCATCTTTTACATTTAAACACGTGGTCTGTAGACATCTGTTTAACGAAAAAATATTTTATTTAAAAATTACTCATGCTTCCGTATACCCTTTTTTGTACCACTAAACATTTGGGAAAGTTTTCAAAAACAACCTTTTTCCTCATTCTCACATATTCAATTTCTAGGTAAAGAAAGTACAGATAATTCCCCTTAGCTCTATAAATAATTCATGAAGTCGACGTAATACATTGATTATTTACACTATTAAACTTCTACTAATCTTTAATTTAAATTTCACGGTAATATCGGTTTATTACATTCATATGATACAATACCAATATATGTACTTAAAACATTAGAAACGTATGCGTACACTGAACAGAATTTCTACTTTCTTTTATCAAATGTTTTATTTAATTGGACATTTAAAGAAGTCGAGGCTCCAATTAGTTTAAATCTGAGCAAAACCAGCAACAATGCTCAGATATAATTTATGACAGATTCGGTCGGGGCTTTGTTTTGCAGCGCGTCGATCAGATCGCGCGCGCGCATGAATGCATTCGCAGTGTGACGGCTTCCCCATATGGCCAAGGCTGGGCCTTATAAGGCTCACATAAGTGGCCACTCACCTACCGACTGAACGAGCCAGCAATATCAATGAACTGGCCATCAATAAAACATGTGGCACTAAGCCAGGAAAGGAAACGGCGAAATGAGAAAAAGAAATATTTGAAAAAGGCATGCGCGTATACTCGATTGTGTGTGCGATTGGAAAGCATTCAATGTAAAGCTGCGCGCACATTATGAATTATTCTTCGATAATATTTTTTGCTGCGCGCACTCAATATCTGCCATATATGTTATGATTAATTTTATTTCGTTACATAACTCGTATCGTTGTGTGGCCGGACGTTGATGGAAGGAATTAATGTAACAACGCTTTTCTTAGTAATATAAATATGAGTACCTTGGTAGTTTGCTGAAGAAGCATAATGGGTATCTCATAAATACTTTAAAGACAGCAAATTATGACAAAGAATCTTTAGAATAATATATCTGATAACTTTAAACATGAAAGAATTTTTCAAAAAAGTAGTTTACTTTCAATAATCTGCATTATTTTATGAAACCGCAAAAGTTTACAAGTTGACAATTGAATGCGCCCTATTTGCTTCCTCTATTTATTTTCAAATTAAGATAAGATAATTTCTAGTAAAGCCTACGAAAATAGGACTAAAGCTACGTTCAAATAGAAACGTTTTAATGGAGAACCGCCGTCGTCAGCGGACCCCTAATGAAGCTGGTTGCGCAGCTGCATTCCAGCCGCCATTTTCTGGGAACACACTTTTTTAATCTGGTTGTGGAATGTCAGTTTTTAGAGCCGGTGCGTATGATTTTTCATTGAAATTAAAAAGAAAACGCTTCGCGCTCGTGTAGACGTAATAAAAGCAAAGATTTAGCATGCCGCAGTCGTCCGCACTGCTCTTTTTATCGTCTGCAATCCTTCACTTGTTTTATTATATAATGACGAATATAGGTATCGCGGGGGATTATAAGGAAATCTATGATTAATCTCACATTATTAAATACTGGTCGAGGTATTTAATAAAGATGCGTACTTTTATAAAAACGCTGAAGGACCGATTAGCTGTCTCCGTTGAATAGAGCTTTAATTACTTATTTTTATCATTTTTAAAATACTAAATACTGCCTATTTTTAAAAGCTATTAGTGTATAAGTTCTTTTGTATTTAAGGTAAAAAATGCCTTTTTATAATAAAATATATTTTTCAAAGCTTACACAATACAAAAAAAAATTAAATATTACACTTTTTTATTAATGAGATATTTTATAAAATTTGCCTTTTTCATAAAACTTATTCATTGCAACGCATATAAATTATCTCCAGATTTTGACATTGAGACCGTAGATTTTAATATAAAATTATTGAACGAAACAATTTCCCATGGGATGGATCGAACCTGATACCAAGCGACCGACAATCACGCAAACTTTGGAACGCACGAACCGCGTGTGAAATTTTATTAACGAAACTTCACTGAGATTCTTTCTCATGCTTTTGCTTTTTTAATATTTTGTAATATACCACGATGTGCGTAAATTAAGTTAACCCGTATGTATGAACAATTATGTTCCTGTTATGCTTTTGGACAATAATAATTACTTATTGCTTATTATACTAATTTGTCGTGTTCGAGTTATAAATGTAATTTGACAAGCCACCGACAAATTATTTTATAAAATATGATGAACAGCAAAAGTTACTCATTCATTGGACTAAAACTGGAAATAAAGTTTTAACGTTAAAAACTATATACATTATACTCATTGAATATTAATTAAGACTAGATACTTAGCTTTTATAGTTTAAAATTGCATATTCATATTTAAGTCGATACATTATCACAGAGTTTGTGACTTGTATTACAAATAAAATATACGACACCACACCAATTATGACAAAATATCAATATAAGTATATCTGCATCAAAGACGAAGACTTGCCTCAATTTTGTTATCTCTAATGAAATAAAACATATAATAAAAGTTACCTTTTATATGGTTAGCATAGCTGCAATTCCTATTAATCTCTGCATAATGAGTTCTAAGATACTGCACATGATTAAATTAAAACAAACAAAGAATAATGAACACTTTATATTAAACCACTATCCCTCCTCAAGTCAGCTGAATCACGACCACGAGCACTTAGTAATAAATTGATTGCATTAACTTGCGGTAGAGATAAATTTACACTTCAATGAACTGGCAACCGGATGATCATTAGAAATTGATCCTGAATGTTTTATCATATGATATACACTTCATATATTTCTTGTTAGTGTAAAACTAAGCTTTCTGCGTCAGCACGTTTTGCTCTCTCTAACCAAACTTCTTATTTTTGTTTGGTTTTCACTCTAGACAGTTTCGTCATAATGGTATGGTACAGCCCCTTAACTGGTCAAAAGGTGAAAGGGGGGCAAAAGAAATACCCCTGTTTTCATGAAAAAAAAATTGTTAGAAAAAGGCATAAAATAACTGTTTAAGAAGAGCGTAGGCGTTAGATGTCTTTTTTTGTAAATGTCCATATAAGTTGGTAACTATATATTATGTATGTTGTGTATATTATGTTCAGGGAAAATAAAAGGTTACCAGTTGAACGGGGCAGTTGACCAGTTTAACTGTAATTAATACAAATAACTGTAAAATTTCTAAACGCGAGACTTGCGTCAATAAGCCAGCTGATCACGTCTTTACAGTAACAAATAAGGATGTTATCGCATATTAAACAATAAAAACGAATTATTGAATTGACGTCATGAATAGTTTAATTTTTTTTTTTCATACATATTGACACATAGTATTTGTTATTTCAATACATAGTATAATCCTTTAGAAATTATTGTTTTGTCAGAATACTATGATGATAATTGAGATGTATTGGAAGCTTTTAGTTGTGAGATTATTATAAATAATGAAAATTGAAAAACTTTTATTCTCGCATCATACCTATATTAAAATAGTAAAGAAATTTTTCAATAATTTTATAGATGGTTTCCTTTTAGTATTTGTTACACAAAGAAATAATGAATCGTATTTCGCGAGGAAAACATTATGAACAATGTGAAAAAGCCATTATCGTTCGGTATCTGCCTAAATATCACTGAGTGCATATATTACGTTTCCATTTTCCACTCATTTTACTTACGTCACAGCTTTTAACAGGTGTTTGCATAACTAAATAGTTTTTGTTTTAAAAGCAAACATTGTCTGATTTCGCATTGTAACATGAATCTGAAAATTGCCCACAAGTGATTTCACAAACTGAAAGTTCTTAGTGATGCATTTCACAGTTTTTTATTATCACCTTGTTACTGTGCTCTGACTCTGTTTATTGTGTTTAGTACATTTGTTTGATAATGAGAGGTTAGAATCAGCAGAAAGCTGAAAGACTGCTTCTATGTCCTAAATATTATCTTATACGGTGATCTATATAAATAAAAAATAATTTTAAAAAGTGGTCAATCCATTCTTAAGATGAAGGTAAATTTTTCATTATTGTTTTAAATGTCCTTTATTTTCAATTGAGATCATAAATCTTTGGTAAACATTAGACTAACAGGATACTCACACAAACTTATCACCTTCCAAATAAATATCAATAAAGTACCCGACACACTTATTCACACACAAACGGATGTCCAAACCGAGTAATTTAAAAACGTTAACTGTAAACACATCAAGTTCTAATCATTATTGAAGCAACTTTCGACATCCAAAACTCGTTCCTTCCACGTGGCGCCAAAATGATATCCACAAGAAACGCCGCGGGGTTATTAACACTCATTGCACTAGAATTACAGATAAAACAAGTAGCAACTTACCCATTTATCATGTTTGCCTAATTAACACCATTTTAGTTTTATCTCGGTTCTTAATACTACTCGCTACGGAGATGCGGATAATAATATCACAGAGATAAGTAGGGCAGCGTCGGGCTAAAAATAGCAAACGCAAGTGTAGTGCCATACGATGGTATACGCGAGTAGAGTCGCAAAACTAAATGATCGCTGACAATTAGTCAATTATCGCGAGGTTGGCGGCGTCTGCGCGGGCGCAGATCGCATAACGCGGTAGCAGCCAGTGTTGCGGCGAACACGTGTCGATTATAAGTACCGATCCCAGTTATATTGTAAATACGCAACTTTCTAATTATATTTGTTTATTTCTTATATTCTCTTCATTATAGTTCTTTATAAACTGATTTTAGAAAACGTTTTGACATTAGATTACAATCAGAATTACTTTATAGAATAACCTAGTCACAATTCTCATTGTTTAGACTCGTTAACAACTGGAGCTATTCATCATAATTTATACGGATATTGGGAGTTCACAAACATTAGTCGGATTCTTAATTAAATAGTTTTGTTTTAAGGCTGGTAAAAAATAAAATAAGCAGTGTTAATCATGTAAATTAATTTACATCACATTGTGGTTTCATAATTATGAAAAGATCTTTAAATTTTGACTATCCTGTAAGTACGTAAAAAAATGTGTTTGAACGATGCATTTTAACAGTTTTCATGTATTTAAAATACAGGTTATCAAGATAACGTGGATTTAATATAATTATTCGATATTGAAAACCAACTTTCTTTCAGCCGTACGTCCTGACACTTTTTAAATAGATTATCTTTTAATCAAAAAAAGTTAAGACTTCAACAATTTAACCATATCAAAGGCCTTGCAATTTAATGTATATTTAGATGAGGTCGACAATTGACGCACCTCACTACGCGCCAAGTTAGGCACTTTGTGCACTACGGCAAGGACGTCGACCCCGGCAGCCTTGAGATCGCGGTTAATTTCAATCGAGTTTTAAACTCTTATGTGCTCACATCCAATCCAATTTGAGCACTAATCTTTTCAACGAATTCGTAAAGTTTTGCAACTGAAATTTAAACGGTACTGCGTCGAAGAACCAATTTTTAAATTTCATAATCCTGTTCTATAAAAATATGGAACGATTTTTGAATACAAATCAATGACTGGCTGAACAAGTCTTTTTTTAATTACAATTATAGCAATGTTAATTATAAAACATTTTGTAGTTTCCTTTTTCGTTTTATTGAAAGACCTTTTAGTAAGGTTGTGCTATTATTAGTTTAGCAGTCTCATTGACAATAAAGGTTATAATAAATAGTTGTTTATGTTTAATTTTACTGTAAATTACAATCATTTATTTAATAATTTGCTCTTCGTGAAGGCACTGCATAACACAATTCGTAATAAATATTAACAAAGTATTCTTTATTTATTTTCCTACGAAGTCTCGTTTAGATCAACATAAATATTGGCTTATTAAACTTCCTCTTAGTAACGATGAGACAATAGGCACCCATAAAGGTACATTATTTTTAACAACCTCGTTACTTCAAATTTTATATTCACAAGTGTGCAATGATTATGTCATCTTCATCGTAAAAATTAGATTCTATTCACTATAAAAAGCTTGAATATATTTATGAGAAGTTTCAAATAGTAAATTGAAATAGAGTTTTATCTGTGCCTAAGGTATTTCTGAATATAAATAATCATATTAAACTGAATGTTACACCTTAAAAATGTATTATTCGCTTTGTACATGAGTCAATTGAAAGAGAGAAAATATATGAAATGGTAGATCACTGTAGTTGTGGGTGTGTGTGTAGATGCAGGATAATGACCCAAAAGCATGATGGCCGCCTGTACGATTGCAAGTGATGCGTACGATACTACACTAAACACTCCTTCTATTGTTACGGCCTTTATTATACGATAATGATGTTTAGCTTTTACACGCTTTGGATCAGTATTTTTTATTTTTAAAATGTATTAAATTACAAGTTGATAGACTCCGGTTGATTTAGGTATATTTTATAGCATGTATTTTCATTTTTGCGTCAAGGATTGATGAACACGAGTAAGCATTTCTAAGTAATTTTTAAAAAATAAGTTTTTAAGTTTGTTTTTAATAGATTAAGCCTAAAGTGACACATTTTATGTCATAAGTGTAAAGTCAGTAATAGTTTTTTTACATGTAATAAGATGAAAGGTGCCTATTAGTTATTACTAGATGTTGCAGAAGCATCGATGGCATCGAAGAATGGGGGGTTCTGAACAGAAAGATGAGTAGGATATGGGCAGAAATAAAGGGGAATATCGATAAGTCTAATTTAAGGGACAATATAAAGGTATCGTTGACTTGCAAGCTAAAAAATACAAACCATATTAAAAAACGTTAGTTTGTAGTGGGGATGTGATTGTAGAAAAAAAATAATGTGACATCTCCAATTTACGTAATAGCAATATGGCGATTATTGGAATGGGAGTTCGGGGCGGAAAGCTTCAAATATAAATTGTAAAACATTATGATACCAAATTGTAGGGCGTTTAAGTAAGCATTGTTGTACTGAATAAAAATACATTGGATTGGAATTCGCAACACGCGAATAAAAACGTGGACATTTAAGAGTGATGAATGTGTGCGTATATCTTGTTTTTGTGACAGTTGTTTCGCAATATTTTGTTAAATTACATCAGAGCTATTTTAACCTAGTATAGGTGTGTACGTAATGAATGGAATTAATTATTGTCCAAATATTCCTTGGAAAACATATTTTAAGGCTGTCTTTTAAGTTTTATTTCTCTACGATATTTTTAATTTTCATATCATACCACTGGGACTAGACCCTATCAGTAAATTTACGTCTTAAAAGTATACACCAGTCTTTCAGTAACCTCTAATTAAAAAAAATTGCATGATAACTTTGTTTATTTTTTTAAGTAAAATATATATAACGTAAAACTTATAATATAATATCTACGTTTTACAGCTCATATAGAAAACCACGATAACACGAGTATTTCCAACTAATTATTATTTTTTTCGTTAATTGTTATTTCAGGATGTGAATTAATTGACAGAGTTTCAATAATGTTGTAATTAAACGTATTTTGGCCTTGCCAAGTTAATTATATGGAGAAAAAATAACCATATTTATCATAAGCTTGGCGAGTGTTTTCCAGTTTATAAAGGTGGAAACAAAATGTACGGAGACCATTAGTTATTTATGCTTTAGGTATTATTTACACTATTTTAGGCTTAAAGCATCGTAATAAATTCATAATACTCTTTAATAGTTACGCAATAAGATATAACCACACAAGAATCTCATAATATCTACTTATTGATTGAAATACCATATAGTCTTCGGAATTTTATAAAAAGTTGAAATTTTTGTGATCTTTACATAATATGAGTTACTCATGAGTCAAACGAAAATCCTACCATAAATTACTCTTGTTTACCAAGCACTTTTGTATCACATTTCTTTTGCAATGAATGGAAATTAGCTGTTTACGCATGTACCTAGTTATTTATTTCGAAATAAACATAAATTCTCACCGCAACTATTTAAATTCTTCGACGGTGAGTAGCACGGAGTAAATATGTTTTCTTTGTAGTAAGCAATACTCCCGCCGTTTGAACAGATTTGTAAGTACATTACATACATTGTACATTGTATATTGATTACTATATTAAGTCATTTGATTGTTATTTCTATGAAAAAGTTGTCTTCAACAAATACATGCTAATAATTCCGCTATGTTTATTTTCATTTTCATAAAACATTCATTAAATTTTAACACGTAATGTGTTCTGGCTCATCAATGCTAATTAACACAACGTCGAGTTATAAAAGCAACTTGAACACAATAAAATAGTAACATAACAATTATTCAATTATTTTGCTAATCTATTCAAGAAATAAGTTTACATTACCTGTTATATTTCTACAAGAAATGTTAAATAAAGTATTAATACAGAATCTTTGGTTCAAAATAAAATTTATTTTATTTGTATAAAACATGGTAGGTACAATGAAGATGTTCGACATTTGTACCATAATTTCATAGGCAATAAAAATGCTTTCTACTGTATTTGTATTAATTATTAACAGAAGGGTAATGAAACAAATGAGATTAGGTATTTACATAAATACTTAAAGGAATGATAATTAACTTTTTAATTACTTGATGTGGAAATGATGTCGAATTTATCATCTCACCTTGTAACACTAAGGCGTATGTTAAACGCAATGTCATAAGAACACGATTATAACAATAACAAGCTCCGAAAGCTTCAAAACAACTCCGCTATTATTTCAAATGTAATGATCCCTGAAAATCGTCACTTTGCCAAAATTTAGTTCGCTATTCCCACAGCATCGACGATATGAATGGCAAATTCCTCTGCCCACTTACCGGGCTGAATGATTTCGACATTCTTGGCGGAGTTCCGATAATCTGAGAAAAAATAAACGAGCGCAGCGTAAATAAGCTTATTCCGAGTTTTAAAATTTGCACGGTGGCATGCTAAATAAATCACGGAGATATGGTACGCTCGGTAACGTATTTTTACGCAAAGCAGGTTCTTTGTTTATATTATATAGCTTGTGATGCCGGCTTACAAACGGCTGGTTATTCAACCGGGCGCATTCCGCGACGGCTCCACTTTTTGCTCGCCTCGTCCGCCGTCCGTCCTCCTGGTCGAGGAAAAACGACCAATTAGAGCTTTTAGGGCAAGAATTAACGTCGTGCATTATCCACATTTACGCCGTGTCTCCACGCTTCAAAAAATCACTGCCGATACGCCCAAGCGTCGGATTCCGAAACGTCCCACTTCTTCGGTTTTCCTTGATGTTTTGTTTCAGAACTGAGACTTATTTTAATTATATTGGCAAGCTCTTAGCGCCGACGTAAGAGAGACGCTCGTCGTACATTGTTTTGTTTTTCTTTATCCGCGAAGATCGCTTTGAACGTGCTCTGTGAATTATCTATTAACGTCAGTGCCAATACGATGTTACTGAAAAATATTAAGAGCAAACTATTTTCCTTGCTCTCTGCGCTCGGGAGTAATATAGGTTTTCTATCAATACTTTACAAAGTAGAGGTATGCTATTTATTTAAAAACATATATGTATATAGAATAAAAACTGCATTATTGGATTTTTGAAAAATGGATTTACTGAATCAAAATAACAAAAAAAAATGCAGTTTTTATTTTCGATATTTGATATTTCCTATAGTTTAAGATTTAGCCCTGAGAGCCCATTTTAAAACGTTACATAAATATGTAATGTTAAAACAATTGTCTATTGTATTAAATATTTCAAGAAAGGAAATGTACTATCTAATACATCTATTATAGTTTGAATAAAAAATAAATTAAATATACCACCTAATATAGATGCTTACAGGCTTTGTTTAGTGAAACTAAACTTTGTCATGGTGTAGGTACTTAGACCACTAAAATAGCAAATTCATACCTCTGAGTTGAGGAGCAAACGCTCCTCAAACTCCCGTGAGAGGCTTGAATCTCGGTTGAACTTTCAAACTAGGCGATCGAGAAAGGTAATATTACTCGATCGGATTAAAGCAACTTATTGCCAAAAAAACTTTTCTGCATATGAAAATACATCAAATATTGATCTTTTTACGTTTAAGCCATACAAAGATCGTCGAAATAATCTATTCCAAATTATATAAAAATACCCATTGTATTGAAACGCAATTTAAAATTTAAATATTTGAATCAAGAATAAAATAAATCATCGGGCCTTATTGGTATATCACGATTCACGAAGTACCAAGAATTGAAGCCAAGAACTTTCTATCGAACATCGGTGTATCTAAATTTGTAATTCTCGTTCATTTTTTCCCCTTTTCGTATTAATCTTGCGGCGTAATGTGCTATGTAGCCTGAATAAAAAATACACAACAGAGCCATTTTATGGGTGTACGTGGCCCCTTAGTATTGCCAGAGCTAATAAAACCGATCAACACGGAACAGACATAACAAAAAGTTAACTCCTGTGGCGAGCCATCAACATTATTTACATTTTTTCTTATACTACGCCGGAGGAGTGTCGAATTACTATCTCGGAATTTAGTTTCTTTTTGTGGACATCGCTCCGAACGTTTTGTAATCAAATAGAAAAGGATAGATACTTCGAAAATTCAATTTGTTATACCAGATACCGCAAGCCACTCTACCTGTCTTATTAAACTATCGAATTCTTTGAATTATTCATACGTAATTTCTTCCATCCACTCGAATGAAATCGATCGCTGTCCTTACAGATTAAACACTTATTTTTGACAATATTTCACAGAAATTTATTCGGGGATTACCTTTTTTGCCTCGAAATATCTTTACCTGTCTCTGGCGACGAGAAACCTGTTTAAAGAAATCTTACTACGAAATTACGTTGGGTATTAGAAAAAAATGTGAATTGTTGTCGAGGTGGCGCTTAGCTAAGAAAAAGCGGGTCGCTTTCAATGGTTTGCAATAAATAGGAATGAATTTCGAGGAGCTATTATCCTATGAGGACACCTACCTGTGCCGATCCCAGTAGGTATTTGACAGCCCGTTAAATTTATTGTCACGCACAAAGCATGCTTAGTGGGAGTGCCGCACTTATGGTCATGCTATTTTTAATTTAATATTACGTATTACAATTTACAATCCTCGGTGATGGTGTGAATAGAGATCAAGTAACACGTCGAGAGCATAAATAATTTGTACAATTATCAGTAGATAGAGATGAATATGAATAAGAAATACAATCTATACATTTCTATAAAGTAGAATTTGAATTTAGAACATAATAAAAGTAATTAAATATTATTTAAAAGTTTTTTGACATTGAAATACGTACATATTCACATTCTTGAGGCCCTGCGTTATGAAATTATTTTGCTGATAAATATTCAACTATTGTTAATGTAATAATATTATATTGATACAAATTAAAAAAAATCACTAGATCGAAACTAGTGTTCAAGTTTTACGTCCAATATTCGTATAAAGATTAAGTTAATCGAAACAAAAATTAAATGATATGATTGTCCTAACACAAATACTATGGATGTTGAGGGTATTAGTAACAAAAACTCCGTCATAATATGTCCCCTTATATTCAAAAGAGTGCTCAATTAAATCAAGTTAAATTACATCGTGGGAATTTTTGATTCTGTATTATTTTCACAAAAAAAGTGAAAAAGACACTTCACACACCAGCGATCATTAGGAGCGGTTCACATGACAATGGACATATTGGACCCATGTGTAAAACGCGCCACGGACGATTGTATCCACAATATGTTTAGATTTACAAAAAAAATACTCAAAGAAACTGCTCCGACTTTTGCACTTCATCAAATATAAATTTACGCTAGGATAATAGAATATTAACCTGCTGGACCCTTTGTCCCATTTACAATGGCGTCGTAAAAACTTGGCCCTTCCATTGTCGATACGAATGCGATGCTAAATCATTGTTTTTGGCTATTTTTCTTTTGTATTCTCAAGTGCCGTCTGAATAGGTCATCCCAAAAGTAACGTTGTTTTTTTAAGTGTTTGTTACGTAGAGCGAGCATAATTCAGAATTCTTTCATTTAGAATCAATTAAGAGGAAGGCATAATATAACTATCAGTATAGGTACAATAATCCGATGTAATTAGGTTTATTCTATAAAAGTATAAATAATAAATATATGAAACTGAAAATAATGATTTTAAACGAGAGTGTCTGTCACTCTACATTGTAGAATTTATTGAGTTTTAAACGAACCGTTGTTAGGTTAATCTAACCAGTAGACAAAGACGAGTAACGTAATATTCTAAAGGATTATTACACCTCTTGGTGTTTTATCAGAAACAGGATATTTTTAATATTCATTAAATACAACAAAAAATAATCAATTATGACTTAAATATTACTCTATTATTTATTTTGTTGGAGTGTTTTTTAAACACTAGCTGTGCCCCGCGGTTTCACCTGCATATATATTTTCCCCATTCCCGTGGGATTTGATCAAAATCCTTAGTGGATACCTACGTCATAACATCTACCTGAACTCAAAATTTCAGCCCTATCCGTCCCGATGCGTTCAGTGCTTTGGGCTGTGCGTTGATAGATCACTATCAGTCACCTTAGAGTTTTATATTATATATATAGTTAAAATTAAAAAATAATAATAACTAGGGTAACCAGTAAATAATTAAGGTTCTAAATGGCTAGAATAGGTTTAACTAGCTGCTCCGCACGACTTTACTTCCGTAGCATATAGTTATAGTGTTATGACTTATATAATATATCCAATATCACTCAGTGATGTAACTTTCTAACGATGTGAATTTTTTGAATCGGTTCAGTAGTTTTTGTGTGACAAATGTTTACGATTTATAATATTAGTATAGCAATGAAGATGTGAAAATGAAGTATTATGACGCCATCTCTCTGAAACTCACTAAAGTTTTAATGAGACCATGACAAGAGCGATGGTTTGTTGTACTCTTTGAATAGCTATCCAACAGATGGCGCTCTGCTACATTGAGCTTCTAATTAAAATAAAATGACGAGAGCTTTTAGAAATTATTTGTGTCTAGCTGTAGCTGGGGAATTCATACAGTATAAACTTTGTATCTGCTGTATCGTTCCACTTTAAATAAACAATATAGATGCATTTATGAAATTAAAGCGTGCGTTTATGTAAATAATACTCTTTTCATTAGTTTCATAGACCCTTTTTATGAACAATCGCCCTTTTATGAAGTCGCTGAATCATCTATTCTATACTTATGATCTGACTTACGGATGGCATTGTCAAAAACATAAAATTAGTAATGAGTAATCATGGATACTTCGTAAGCGATATTATTATAATAAATTAACTTAAAAAATCTTTGGCATTGATTTTAGTCTTTCTTTTTCAAATTGACCGTAACCTTGTGTTCTGTTATGTCGGATATTTTCCATAAGAGTTGCTATACTTCGCGCAGTGTAGGCTACAAATACCGGACATTATCAACGAATACAGGTGAAAAGAAATGCCGAGACTGCAAAGACGACAACGTTGTTGATAAAAAAATTAAGGAATTGAAACATGCTATTGCGTCTAGGATAAACAAAGAAGTTGAAGAAACTCAGTCAGCCCGTAATTCCATTCAGGAAAAGTTTGAAAAGGTCGATGCCAAAATAAATTCAATGCTAGATCTACAAAACACAGTGGCGGTGCTTCGTAAGGATTTACAAGTGGCCGAAGAAGTTCTGGCCAATATGGTAGAAAAAATTGAAAAACTGGAAAGTGTGATCGGGGAAAGTGAAGCATGTAGCCTTCAGTCACGTAAAAACTCATTTGACAAAAATCCGAAATACCACTTCCTATAATGTACAACATACGATAATAGTCCATTGGAATCTCAACATTATAACTAATGTGTAATAAAATTAGTATCATATTATACAGTTTGTTGCTGGGTTCAAAAATTGCGATTTAATTAAGTGTGGAACCATTACTCTCTCATAAAGTAAACTTTTCAGATTTATGAAATTGACTCGATACTAACATTTAACTAAAGTAATCTTACCTAATTAAATTTCAGTAAAACAATAGTATAAAGAGCGTGTTCAATCTCAGGATACCAATTATGTTCAGTCAAAAATGATACACAATAAATAACATCATATTTATTTTATTTTTCCATTGAAATACATATTCTCAGCTTTCAGCTGGACACCATATTTTCCTACATTGATTAATGATTACATTTAATGCAAATAATTTCTAATTTGTTAAACATCCATTAAAACAAGTAGGTACAATTTAATTGTATAATATAATGGTAACATAATTTTAGGTTGTAAATGCACAGGTATTACCTAAATTGTGAAAAAATTTAAATATTCTTCATATTATTTAATTGCACAAAGTATTCTAGCAGGTCGTTTTGAAGTGTTGAAGCGAGACATTTATTTATCAGAGACGAAAATCAATTCATTCTTAAAAACTTTCACAAGGGTACCAAATATTATTTACTCAACATTATACAGATAGATCCAGTGATTCACAATATATTTTGAAAGCGAGCGTAAACAGTCTTTGGGGCTTAGAAAATTTATTTGTGAATAAGGTTTCGTTTCAGTATATAATTAATGGTAGGTACGTAAATATCTCATCAAAAGGTTACATAGAAAATTCATAAGACGAATTTTATTTTGAGATTGTACGAAAATACATTTAATTTGACTTTACCTTAGAATGTGAGTAATATTTACACATGATTCATGAAGTTAAATTTTTGACAATGAAGTACACCTTACTTGTATGATCTCTACTTATTATGGCACTGCTTTAACCCCTATAATCTTATTGAGACATAAGAAATAATGGTAGCTTAAACAAACATACAGTGCGCTCAAATAAGATTATATGCATAACATAAAAATTATCTATAAATATACAATAACAATGACTTAAGCTACCGATCAGGAAAAATTAAATACTTAGGAAATATAGGAGCAATAATAATACAACTAAAATCACTCAAAATTCTAATTAGAAAATAAGATACGCACTAAGCAACAAATATAAATTAATCGTTCCGTAAATGCAATAAAATTTGCTTTAAAGTATAACAGTATAACAAAACATTTCTAGAAATTATGTTTGTGCACCTAATTTTTGTAAAAATTTTAGCCAAATTGTCCCACAATTTGATTTCTCTATAAATATTTAAAGTTACATAATAAGAGTTTTAAAAGTATTGTACCTAATTCGAAAATACTAAAAATATGCAGCTGAGCTACGTCAATCACGAAAGAATACAGAAGCTTTTCTAGTCATAATACATCCGTTAACATTACTTAACAAATAATGACTTCGATTCAATCAATTTGTCCATTTCACTAGTTTCTTCCTCATGATTTTCAAAAATATGTATTGAAACATCAAACAATACAACTATCTGTCTATGTTTTTAGCAGCTTCCCTTATATGCCTGTAACATTTCTAAGACTTATAACACAGATTACCACAAACATTTAGGGGAGATCGTTTGACTAAGAAGATATGGATTCTTAAGAAGGGTATTTTCACATCTAATAAATTCTATAACCGATTTTTCAATCAAACAAACAAATAAATGCTCGGATCAATCCATCAGCAAATTTCGAACAGCAGCCCTTTTTGTTTACGTAGGAGCTATAAGAATAAGGATCCTCGATTTGATATTTTGGTTGTTTCAGTCGCTTAGGCCGGCGGGCGCATAGCTTTGTCGGTTGGGGCTCTTCAGGTTCAGGCTCCGATCGAGCGCTCAACTTAACTGGTGCAGCAGCTGGATCTTTAGGCCTCGGTCGGGCCCAGCGACGTAGTAAATTTTCTTGGTGACTTCCAACGGGAATTGGTGCTGATAATTTTCGAGCCCGAGCTAAAACCAAAGCCCTTTCCATTGGCTCCAATAACTCATAGCCTAAAGCGCGGTCCAATTCCTCACCCTGAAGTAGCAAATACCGTGGGCAATACGACAGCTCACCAAGAGCTGCCCGTTTGTTGCTGGGCGTCAATTCACGCTTGTATCGCTTGCAAATTGCAGTACTCCAGCGTAACAAAGCTTCAATCAATACCAGCTCGTTGGATACTCGAAGTGTATCTCGTTTTACTATCAACGCGAGATCTTCGTAAGTCAGATCTTCTAATTTTTCGTGTTGTAGAGCTGCATCTGCGTTATCATCTAGTACAAGAAGGGTATTATGTGCTAGCATATCACACCAACTAGCGCACTGTGCATGTGAACGGGCGGCGCGGTCATCTGATAACGATGGCAGCGGGGGTGCTGAGGCCGCACCTGGAAGCCTTGCACATAAAAAGCGCAAATCCCGCAGAATGTCCAATGCAACTTCAGCGTCCAGCATCTCATCAAGTTTACGAGCACAACGCTCAGTGAGTTGAGGACATAGAAACTTATAGGCGGCATCGAGTGTCGATCTAGCTGTATGCACCGTATTCAGTTGAGTAGGCTCGCAGTAGTAGTATCGGAGTAAATTCTCGAAGCCCCGGTGGTCGATATAGTCGATGACAATTGTATCTGTTTTAGCTGCAAGAAGTGTGGCGAAGACAGGGCTAGTAGCGGCTAGTACACGGCGGTGGCCGGGGAATCGGTAAGTCTCACCATTGACACCGACGACAAAGACGATGTCACTTTGTGTTTCATCTTCATAAAGGTTATTGTGAGGGGTTCCAGGGGTACTGTTGCTGCTTGTGTTGCCGTTGCCTTCGTTGATTATGTCTGATTGTGGGCTACCATAATCGACATATTCATCATTTAATATTATTTCTTCGGTTGGAGATGGCAATACTAAGGGCAAATGGAATCCCTCCGGTATTTGATTGGCTAATGATACATCTTCCACGGAATCCGTCCGAGCAGGGTTTACAACAACCGTCATCTTGATAACTTCTTTTACTGGATCTGAAAAAGAAATATTTAATAATAAGTATTTGAGTAGGTAAGTCTTGCAACACAATGTAGTGTATAATGAATTCTTCATTCTTCATCTAATTTATTAAAGTAAAAAAAAAATACTTTAATAAATTAGATGTTCATTGAGTTTGCACATAATGATCAATCATTTTTTTGGCATTTTGTATTCTATATATCAGTATTTTTAGTTTATCAGTGTAAAAGCAACTTTTACATAAGATGGATAGCTTATGGTATTCTTAATGAGAACCTATTTTAATTTAATGCATATTGGATATACTAAAAACCTAAAACAAAGCATACCGAAATCAAATTTAATACATTTATTTATACAATAATTTTAACCGCTTAAAAATATTTACACATAATATTATCATTGTTATGCCCATGTGCGTCTATCAATACCATATAAAGAATCATTATTACCATTCGTTTGTGTTACGAATCACTTTAAGTGTAAAACACTTTCAAGGGCAAGCTTCTGTTTGAGTGGGTCATTATTAACTATAACTACGTCATATATTCCGGCTTCCGATCTGTCATTCTTTTTATTTTGCAGAACATATTTAAATAATTTGAAATATTAAATATAACTGCTCCCTCCGAGCTAGACCTCGCGTTGTAATGTATTAATTAACACCATTCAATTGATACCACAGTCGGCTAAATTCATAAGAAAATCGCCTATTTCACTTTTATTCGGACAAACATTCACTCATTCCACCCCCCCTAACTTCGTGAAATTTGCTTATGAAATTTAATCAAGACCGGATAATCATTAATCAAGCTATCGTTGGACAAAGTTAATAAGTAAATAAAGAGTTACATTATACTCCCCAATACAAAATGTTGTGCTTCACGTAGCCCTCAATAAGCCCTTATAATTCTAAATTAGAACGAGTACCAAGCATCCATGTTCATTGTGTTATTTTGCACAAGCGTTTTGCGTGCGATGCGTCACTGCGCTTGAATTTAGGATCGGATGTGTAAACAAAAATATACTGTGTAAAGCCAATAGGACCTATACGAGCTAATAAAACTGTAATTTCATCGATTTTACGTCAATCTTGTAAGGACAATTTGATATGTAAAACGATACATCTGTCCCAAAAAACAATGCACACGGGAAACGGGACTTCGCGTTTACGACTTTTTCACAATTCATATCCATCAAATAACCAATTTTATAACCCAATTACAATACTTCCCCACTTCCGTGTTCTCATTTATACTTGAAATTTGGCCACTGCCCCAGTGTCACCCAAATACTTCATTGCATGGCGCAATCTAATCGCACGGTTTCCTCGTGTATTTATAACAGCTTTGTGAAAATTATTGCGTAACTGCAGGGACACGACTGCAACTTGGAATAATTCCTGAACACACATTCGCATAGTTTATTAGTGTTGGTCTGGAATTGCCCTATATTTAGCGTAATCCGAACGTACTATGTTGCGAAAGCATAAAAGCTTTCTTCATAGTCCATTAGGATCGCTCTGAAAAGCTATTCATCTGGTGATATGAAGTTTCGTTGTTAATGTAGGTATTTGTGAACGGACGGTACACTGAAATGAATGTAATCCGATAGGATTCTATTTAATTCCTTTTTCTGTATATCATTTTTTTAGTAAATAGAATATAGTATTTATAAAAAGTTGACTTAAAACGTAGGTAACTGATGTTTTTTATACAGTCAATCTGTATTTCAAGATATTATCAATATTTTATTCGTCGAATATATTTATTATTAAATCTGGGCACCTTCGAATCCAATAAAAGGCGTCGATACTCAAGTGGTTTGTCCCACATCTAAACCTCCTATACCATAACCAATAATACGAAATACGCAAACGCATTTTCTATTCATAATAAGGTCAGTATCGTATCATTACGATTTGAAAGGTTTCCCTCTACCAATACAGATTTATAATAATAAAAAATCGAAATTGTAATAAAAATGGACACGCTCCGTATACGCCCTCTGTTCTCAAGCGAACATCCTACAAATTGCGCAAGTCGGCTTAAGAGCGATAATGCCTCCAGCCTTGTACTGAAACCAAGGCGTTCATTAATTAGATCATGTACGATATCCTTTGTACATGATGTAATTATTCATTTCTTTACTGTAGTGCGGAAATTGAGTCAATCAGAGTGAACTCTGCTATGAATAACGTGATTGATCTTTCGGACGTGACGACCGATGACCGTGATCAAACATTATACAATAATTGGGGAAAGGTTCTTGTACTTCCATTTACATTAGCTGTACTAAATACGCTGGACTTACGACAGTATACAACAATAAATATTGTTGTTTCTTAATGATATTGGTTAAATTTTTATATCTCAGAGGAACGATTTTTAAAACTGAACGAATTTTTAAGCTACAAAATATATGAATACATCGTCCTCATGAAAAATATACATTGTGTATTACAGTAATGTGAAACCATTTTTGATGAAAATATAAAATTTACAGACTTTATATTTTAATAAAAATAGATAATTGACTAGAGTGACACCAAAACTGGAAACTGTTTCAACTACAAAAGAATGGCTAATTGAAGCAATAATTATCAAATATAATTATGATGTTTAGGATAACTCAGCTTATTCCCCTTTTTACGCATTAGGTATTGATTTAGGCACGCAAGGTCCTGATTAAACTGTGTGGTCATTGTTAGCTCTTATCAAGTGTTAGTAAACATCCCACTATACATATTTAATAATAGCGGCTGCGGTTTTATCATGTTATTTGTTTAATTTTATGGGTACCTATATCCTCTTTACTTATTATTTTGTTGAGTTAGGAAAAATTGTCTTTATGGTAGCGAAAAATCAACAAATCGTAACCGGATTATAAAACGATGTCTTTCAGTTAGTTGTATTAAAACGGTTTATACTCACTGTATTTCACTCGGTTTAGACCGACAGTTTCGGACCGATTCGGAGGTCCTTCATCAGAGGGAGTAAAAGTTTCAGTTTATGTTAATTTTAAAGCTAAAGTTTAAGCTCATTATTTACTTTAGGCATCCAGCATATTGCGAACTCTATTGTTATGAAATTGCGTATGCAGTACTCAATAATAAAGCTCTTAATCAACAAATAAAGAAAGTTTTCACGCACACACTCCCATTTAATAATAAACATCATTAATCTTCAGTCTCATTGCCAATACTAAAAGACTACAGAGTAAAGACACAGTATCCATGTTTTGATGACGAAAAGCAACAACATAGAGGTGTCTCGGAAATAGAACTAGCCTGCGACACGCGGAAACGTGCAAGGGAGTCGACCTGCCCGGCCGTTTCGCGTATTGATTTCCTTTTACAGGATATTATAGCTTTACTGGTGTAATTGCAATTCAGGTCCATGATTTTGTTCAACTTCAAATATTTGCATATTTATACTTCATAGCTAGCTGTTTAGTTTAGCTAGGCGATGCTCCCGTAGCGTAATGTTATATAGCTATTTTCATCAGGAATAATGTAGGATTCCAATTTCAAAAGAATTTCTCAGTTTCCGTAGTTTCAGAGCCTATTAAATCACAGAAACGAAAAATCAAATGTTTTCTCTTTATAATATTAGTTTACTTAGATTCAAATTAGAATTTGTGACATTATTATGAAAGAATTTCGTACATTCCACAAATTACTTTGTTAGGGGAGTTTGTTGCCAAAAAGAATTGGAAGTCTAGTAGTCACTAGACCTAGAAAAAATCTCTGAAAATATTATAAGTTGAAATACATATTTTTACAATGCGTATATGAGTTTTTGAATTTGAATAAAGCGAGAAATTTAGTAGAGCGATGAAAATTATAGTAGGCATCATTCCCTCTTATATTCACAAACAAACTTTTCCAAAAATGTGTTTTACGTCGTGAGTCTTGTATTCAAGACTTTGCATTGAAAATTTTATCTCTTATATTAAGTTTAAGTTCCCTGTAGACAAGAATTATTTTTGCATTATTCAAGTAACAAAACACAACTATCTTTTTAATTTCAATTACATTCCCAAAACGTCAACAGACTTTATTTGCATCATATTCCTTGAACTACAAACGGGTTATCTATATACTAAAATTAATTTCTATTTGTCGGAATCTTATCGAATATTTAGGTAATTATAATTATTAAACTTGACCTTTTTAATAATGTAAACAGGCATCTTGTATTCGAAAACCTTATAAAGCCCGTGACATTGAAAGTTGAGATCTGACTAACAAAATATTGTATTAATATTTGCTTTACTTAATGTTGAAAAGCATACGCTGAAATGGCTAGAACAAATATAGCAACAATAGAGCACTACAAATAGTGTTCTACATTATTTAATTTATACATTAGAATGTATGTTCATGTTGTAATATTTCAAACAAATACATTTTGGTAAGCTTGCCTCAAATTAGTTTTCCTTATTATTATTTAAAATATCGTTGACTTAATATATTACCTTAGCATTATTGGAATAATGAATATAAAATAAAATGTTTTATATTATACACAAAGTTTTAAATTGGTTTAATATCTACGATAAAAAGTTCATGGACACTTTCCGTAGTAACGTAAATTCGATCCAGCATATTAATTATACACAGATTATAGATATATTCCAACCTATCCTGATTTCAGAAACAATTTTTTTTAAAGTGGTCTCTTTTATGGTAATTCAACTTTAAATTTCGAATAAAATAAGAGATACCTACGTATTATGAGGTAGCCGACCCAATTTATACAACAATTTTATAACCTAAATGTATTGTAACCAAACGCGATACAGAAAAGTAAAATGCGTATAATTTCTGATAATGCAGCTATGTTAGGAAATGGGTCCCTGCATCTGCCAAATATACTTTCGATGGTTGGGCGGGCTGGAGCGGCCCCGGAATGCCGCCCTACATTCAAACTGGGTCAAGAGTAACCTGTGTACGTAAAAACTATAGCACATTGGAAAATTTTAATAAGCAATTATGGAATTTTTGTTTGGATACAATTTAATTACAACGTTTTGGGATACAGATATCGTAAGAATTTTGAATTCTCAATTTAAATTTCGGTAAATGTCGGAGAAAAGAATCAGCGCGTTTATAGTTTACTCGTTACTAGAATTTTAAGAACATGACGGCATCCATAAAGTTTAAGGTCAAAATCCTTGACGATGAACAAATGATACAGTTTTATGCCTGCGATTGATTCATACACAGGTTTAGGTATCAAGCGTGAATCATTACAGGAGAACATAAACTATCGTAAAGCACTTATTTTTAATATTTCATCATTTGTAGGCAGAACACAGAAGCCCTGCTATCTGACAAATCGCATAAAAGAATACATTGTGGTAAACAGTCACGAAATTTAGCTATTAAATTTTTATGTGTATTGCGAAATACGTTACAATTACCAATAAAACAACACGATCTCGAAACAAGTATTTTTTGTCATTGTCAAAACAATTTTAGATTTTTGTAGTAGGTACCTCATATCCGTCGGTTCGGAGAAAAGGTAACCAATATATACAAGTTTTTACATTTTTGACGCAAATTGCAACTTCTTCTTGTCTATGCACGCATTTAGACGTACTAGCGATTTGCGTTATTGCGATTTGCGATTGCGATGGTTATTATAATAGTAATAGTTGATATGTATGCATTATAAAGCGAAATTATACCACACGGCGGCTAAAAATGCAGTGCCCCTTGTTTAAAACGGTATAAAGGAAACGCGGGGTAGATAACGTCAGACACGCCAATTTTAAACGAAGTTAAGGTTCCTTCTAGGGGAGGTTTCCTAAAGCAATAAATGCCGTCTAGACTCTAGACATCCTCTGCATGGCCAGACATTAACCCTGCACGACTACATAGCAAATATTAGAGGTAACTACGTTTAAATTTAAAGTTGAATAAATTATATTTTTTATTATTTGGTTTCCCTAAGTGTATATATTTACAAATTAGGATATAAACATAAATGAAATAGTCTATGACTGCGAGATATCAGTATCAACTATATTATTATGTATATGGAAACTCAAAAACTCTGTGTAACTGATTTTGACATACCCTACCAATTTTCTCTATTTAACGAATACATGGGGCTGTTTGATAACGAAAAAAGGGTGCTAGTCCCTTCAAATTTGTTAAGTGGCCCATGACCGATCACGTATTTAACTAAATTAACAACATGATTATTCGGTTACATAAATATAAAACTTACTTTAAATGTTGTTTCTACTGACGGTTTTGAATCACAATTCTTAAGTTGTTGAATGTTTGTATACTTATGTTACAAATGAGGGATTAATACAATAATCGTGAATTAATATACACTAGTATTACTAATAACATGAAACCCCATAATATGGAGCATTTATGTTATAATAAAATTTCCGTCGGTGGAAACATTTGTTAGAGAGGACATATTCCATGTAATTTCGTCCACAAAATGACGGTCACACGTCATCGTAACTACTCATCCGGAAATAACAATTAATTTTATAATTTACCTCAAACACGATTGCTAAGCGCAGCTTCAATAAATTAACACATTAACGATCTAAATTTAGTTCAATCATTAGTTTTTTGTGAATGACTATGCCATGATTGGAATACGGAATAAAAAAAATCTATTTTAACTACATAAGTAACTAATGGTATAGTCATGGTTAGCTTAATCTTAATTCTATAGTTCAAGAATTTTTGAATAAAATATTTAAAAATTTAAACTATGTGATGCACTTTATTTCATTACTCTGGAGTCTGGACAATATCAGAAAGTTTCGTGCTATTATTTTATGACTGAATATTTTTAGAAAACAACATATTGCATGCGTAAACTATGCGATATGTTATCAAGCTAATTAATTGAATTGTATTGTTGCATATATTTTAATTTGCACTCGTTATACATTGAAAAAGCATAAGTGGACACGTATGCTTTTCTAAGAATCGATACTATTATCAGCTACTGATGCAAAGCTTTATAAACTTATTATGTACATTGGCGATATGCCAAAATGAGACTCTTTACTGAACGTTATGACTAATAGGCATCATTTTTAATGCATCGTTCCTATTTAGAATATCGTTCCACTAACATCAGTGTTGCCAACCACACTTTGTGAGTAGTTTACCCAATTTTACGATTAATTAATAAAACAATTTGACGTTGTGATTTCTCCTTAATTATTTAACGATAGAAGGTATGTTCAAATATGTTTTTATATGAACTATATCAGGCTAACGGCATAAACACGTTCAGAACTGAAGAGAGCGCGTTATTACCGATAAATAGCAATTTACATCAAGAATTAGTATTCCTGATAAGCAATGTCAAATGTAAATTTTGAAATATCTCTCGTAAACGTAAATGCTGTTAATTAGGTACCTGCTTTTATTGTGAAAGTATAAACATTTCATAAACAGATTTGAAGGCTACAAAAATGACTTTTTCAGTTTTGTCTCATGAAAGAAATTCATATTTAAGGTGTGCAAAAGAAATTTTTAATAAGAGAAAATTAGAACTGTTCCTTATAATAATTGTGAAATCGGATTAACTGAAAAACATTTATTTTGTTTTTCCACAATTTGTCTTGCTTGATTGTTTAGTCTAAAAATTAGGTATAATTTTTGATGCCATGTTAAAACATGGTTAATACTAATACTCATAATTATTTTAAACTTTACTTTATAAGTTATTAAAAAACCAAATATTTTATTAATCGGTTTTATTGATCTATATAAAAGGGGAAGAAATGTTTAGATATTTATTTTACTTTGGTATAACTATTTCTTTGAAGTAACTTTCGCAATCATTAAAAAATATACAAATAAAAAATACTTTAGAAGTAGTAAGTAGGTATAACAATTATGTGGATTTCCTTTCATGATATGATAAAAGACTTGTTTTGCACATTTCCATACATGAAATTATTATGACTAAAGACAACTAAACTAATTTGTAAATTATAACTAAAAAAATGTGAGTATCATGGTTTTTCTGGATGTTATATGACAATAGATTAAATTTAAAAATAATAAGTATTTCATAAAAATTAAAAAGCAAGACAACAACTAGATTCGCACACAATTAGATACTGACTGTGTTTATAAAATTATTGCCTCTCTTTTTAAATAGATCCGCAGATAAAGTGTTAGGTATTTTATGAAATAATAATACTAACATATTTCATATTAGTAAACTATTATAACACTTTAATATGCACTGCAAATTTAAATTCGTTTATAGCAAATATGTTTAATTAGGTGTTTTAAAATTATCAATGTCACGACACTGTATGTCGGTGAGAGACACTTTATGGATAATCACAAAGTATATTATTTTGTTTCAGAGGTGATTTCGAACAACAACTATACAAAATTATATAACAACAACAAATAACTACCTGTTGGGAGGAGCTGCACATTTCAGGAACTGTAAATCACTGGTGCACAGTCATGGCTGGGCGATCATATGTTGTAAACTCCTTTGTGCGTGGCTGTTGTTTTTAAAACGGGTTAGATATCGAAGTGGTGCGCGCGCCGCCCGCCCAGAGCCCGGCACACCCGTCCGCGTTTCCCGCGCCAATATAATAGCGGTTTTCGCGTGAATTCAGCACTGGTCGCCAGCGGTGAATGTCTGTTTCACCGGGCGATATCCGCGCATGCGCTGTTCAGCTATCAACAAAAAGATGCCGATCGCCAAGCCAAACGGTTATTGACAAATAGTTTCAGTCTTCGAAGAACTCGGATGGTGAATGCTCTTATACACAATCTGCTGCTTCTACATAATTGCGTATCGCGACGAATTTGATGAATATGTTCACATTTAGATCAATATTTATCTATTTATTAATTACTTACAAATAATTATTTTTATTATTACAGGGCTTTAGCGTTGGCTGAAATGAAAGAATAGGCTCTAATTAAAAATTATATGATTTCAATGATGCAATGAGCATTTTAGTTATTGAATCGTTTTACTCCAGTAGATAATCTACTTTTCAAAAACATTAATCTACGTAAACGTTATTATTGTACAGCCTGTAAATCGTTAAAATATTCATCCATTATATTTACATATTACATTCATAAAAATTTTAATTATTTTGAGCTAGAAACAAATTGACTGCTTAATGTTATCATTGTTTGTATAACAGTAGCATAATAACAATCCTTCTGAGAAGGAAATATTCGATTTCAAGGACCAATGAGCGTTTTAGCCACTTCGTTATACAATATCGCGCTAATAATGAGAAATGTTTCATTATGTCAGTACAGCCTATATTACTAAGTAATTCATTACTATAATTTTATGAAAAAAGGATTTCTCATATTAATTTTCAACACAAAGACTAAAACTGTTGAACGAAAGCCAATTCCAGTCAGAGACTAGCAACGTAAGCGCATGGGTTATTTTGTATACACTTCTTGCCTATCACTAAATACGATATCAATTGTAATTAAATGTTTTTCAATTTAGGGTCAAGATGTTTCTCATATCGCATATTACGTTAACATTTCTTAGAAATACTAAAACTTGACTTTTATATAGATTGACCCCAAAAAACATATTTTTTATGTCTTGCAGTAACGCCACTATTTATTAGCTATTTTTACTGGACGTGTCATTGGTTTTAAAACGTTCAATAATAATAGGTATATTATATTGACACAAGAATTGATCCGGGAAGAATTGATCAGGGACCAAAATTTGTTATGAATTTACCTTGCATGATGGAAATATATTAAAGTGTATTACAAGAAAATACGATTATAATTAACTCAATAAGAAATATACTAAGATAGGATGAGACTATGAATACAACTAGAAATTTTATTATCACGAAAACATCTAAATTTCGTAGGAAAATCTATCTCTCAGTAATTTCGCCTTCATCACATCGCGTAAGTCGGAGGTAAGAGCAGCTAGTATATTACATAGTATTATTTTATTGCTCTAAAGTAATATACATTCAATTAATTAAACAGCTTAGCAAAAAGGATTATGTAGTACAATATTATACACCTATCCTTAGGTGTACCTAATTGTTGTAGCGGTACATATTTCAATTTTGCTTGTTCTCTTTCACTATCTTATCGGCTTTAGGTTTTGTACATACTCGGATTAAATAGGCATTGGAACTACGTTAAATTAAGTAAAGTTGCATTTAAGTAATCTATAGCGCACGTGTAGGTTACACTTCTTCAAATAGTTACTAGCTAAATTATTAGACCAGTTAATTATTGAATTAATAAGGTTATAAATACATACATATATAGAAATATTTAAAAAAAATGTTAACATTATTTTTCATCATTCAAATAATTGTAGAATTTTGAGTTATTTGTTTTTATTTTTTCGTTTTCATTTCGTAAGTCACCTAAGTTCCGGTAACCAAAAGAGTATAAAGAGTTCAAGAGTTTAATGGAAAGCATAGTTATTTCTTATCGATAGCGTTTTACGGCCGTTTTCAATATTCTATCTATCCCTTGTTTTGCTTACTAAAGTCAGGCAAATCTATCTATTTGCACTTACTTTGATTTCAATATCCTAACTACGGATACATTTGCTATGACTTTTGTCTATCTATTGTCATATAATCTGACATAACAATCTATCCATAATCATTGATACAATATTGAAAATGGCCGTTACTAAATGATTATTAAAATAAACTACTTTTACCACACAACTTCCACATATGCATTAGTCCAATAGACAAAAACATAGATGTAAAAAGTAAGTATTAGGGCCAAAGGTTTCCTCGATCCTTAAAAAACTATAAAAATGTGTAAAAAAAATATTATTAAATTATTATAATCAGTATCAATTATATTGAACTTGGTATAGAAAAATTAACCACTATTTTTTTTAGCGAAATTTAAACCTAAGTTGGACGAAGTCAAACTAGTCCCCAAGCTGATTCTAGAATGTGAAGAGCCTAGGTATTATTTTGAGCTGCCACACACGTAACCATAAAATTGCACAAGCCAATATAATACATACGAATTTCGGACGTGTCAAATATACTTGCACAAATAATATCATTTCAGTGATTTTTATTAGTTTCCATAAAACAAAGTCGCTTTCTCTGTCCCTATGTAAAAACTATGCAACGGATATTGATGTGTTTTTTTAAATAGATAGTGATTGAAGAGGAAGGTTTATATGTATAATAACATCCATTATATACTGGAGAAATACTGTTATTTTTGAGGTTTCTAATGTGATGTCCAAGTTTGATCATCCATGTGGAAGATATCACACGGAACTTCCCGAACATCAACAGAATATAAGGTATGCGCTTAAAGTATAATAATGTATGTTCCCATAAAACTCTAACTCAGAGACTGAATGGTGACTAGCTATGATGTGATAACCCTTTATAAATAGGTCGGTGAAAATGGAAAAATAATAACTTTTTG
>LQNK01000498.1:117841-131325 GCA_001586405.1 Phoebis sennae
CTGGTGGTGGAGGGGGGGACCGTGGTCGCGGGCGTGTCTTGCGGAGGCTCAGCCGCTCGCACTAGCGCTCTCCGTAGCTCCTGCGCTCTCGCCGCTAGGGTCCTCGCAGACTCGGCCATGTCGGCGACGGCGCTCGCGCAGGGGAACTGTTGCGCGGCCGCTTTCGTTTTGGCGACTGTGGCGGCGAGCGCGTCGGAGAGGGCGTCCGAACATCGCAGGATTTTCGCTTTTAAACCCGCGTGCTGGGCACTCCTGGAATGAAAGATGAGTAATTGTTGTTAATTTGTCCACCAATAAATAAGCGACAAGGTAGAGTGCTCAATAAATTAATATTTATAGAATAATTTAATTTATATCTATTTTTATAACGTATCTTGTCAAATAATTTTAGGTATTGCTTTCAAGTTGCCTGGAAGAAATTGCTTATAGAAATAAAGCCGCTTTTTCTTTGTATCTTTTTATTTAATGTGTGTGCAATAATGATTTCATTTATTTCATTATTTAAGATATACTATACAAAAGCAAGAGACTGTTTTGCATTCATTTGGCTACGGACAATTGCCTATAAAAACCTTGAAAAGTTTGTCGTAATCTACATACCTATGCACAGTATCGCCCACGTGCACGATCCGATGCGCGCTCAGCACCACGAATTTCCCATGCGCTAGGAACACATCAGGCGGCTGTCCCATCTCTATAGTCCTGAGGAACGCCTCCACGGCGGTGGAGAGGTGCGCGCCGTACGTGGCGGTCTGCGCCGCGTAGAACGCCGCGAGTTGCCGGTCGTCTGGCGGGAGGCGCGTGGCCGCTGCTACTGCGCTCACCTGACGGACAATATTTATTTATTTATTTTGTAAGAGACTGACTTATTCTCTATGATACATTATGACAAAAATTACATCTTACAGACTATGTATAAACGACCGTTAAAGGAGTGCTTCAGTGTGTGTTCAACACTGAAGCACTCCTTTAACGGCCGTTTTCAATAATGTATCAAAGATTATGGATAGATTTTAATCTCAGATTATACGACATTAGTAATATGTCGGCTATAAATCGGCCAATTTTATAGTTTAACGAATTTAAATGATATTCATAATACATTTCGATTTTTTTTTCGAAAGTAAGCCAAGAATTTTATACTACATAATTAAATTTGTTATTTGAAAAGGAACCATAAACCACAAAACATTAAAAGATGTTCTGTGCCTAAGTCGTAACCGATTTAACCGCACTAACTTGGATATTTTTCTATTATACTATTTTCTATTTATGCACAATTTTCTCAAATTTTATTCCTATTCCGTATTATTTGTATCGCAGTAATTACCTCGCCAGCGTGATCGGCATCTCTAACGAGCGCGTCGAAGGAAGCCCGCAGCTTGTCCGGCAGAGCGGCGCGGATCTCCGCGTTCCGCCGCCCCACCGCCGTCCGTGACTCGAGTCGCACGTAGTCGTATTCTTCTGTCCATTCGTGCTCGGGGACTGTCGCTGATCGTCTGTAAAGAACAAATCATTGGTTTAACTTTTAAGGTCCGGCTAAGGTGTGCCATATAATACTGGACATTGGCAGAATCCTTTATACAGAGGGAAGCCATTTTAAAAGAAGAAGGTGTGCATTGTTTGGGGACTAGTAGTTGTCTGCGAGAATATTTATTAGGCGGCCTAATCGCAGCTGATCTTCTTTACCTGTGTAAAAGCTTCAGCTAACATTTCGCAAAGTTGAGTATACTCAGAAAAAGGATCAGATTAAAGTGACAATCCGTCGAAAACCCTTAACATCGGTTATAGAACGACCAAAATTGTTCACAACTTCACAGATATCTGTTTGCTTTTCACATAATGCACTAGTGTCATGTATCACAGCTAAGTTATCACAAGGACTGCTATACGAGTATATAAAACAGTCTTTGTTTTTAGGGTTTGTTACAATACATATAACTCGAGATCTGCTGGACCAATTCCCCAGAAAACTCGTACGGATAGCTTAGGACCAGGAGAATGACATAAGATACTTTTAATCCCGGAAATCCCACGGGAACGGGCTATAAATGCGGGTGAAAGCTAGTTTTTAATAAGATTTTTAGCTTTAAATAGGAGCGACAAAGAATTTAAACGTATCATTACCTGAAGAGTAAAGACGCGTTTCCATGTATAAACGAAGCGGCTCTCCTCACGTCCTCCGTCAGCGAGCGCGCGCACGCCACCAGCTGGTCGAGAGCGTCCTGCGTGCCGTCCGTGGGCTCTCTGTCTCTCTCCAGCCGCTCGGGCGCCCAGTCGCCCGCGTCCAGCGCGCTTGTCGCTTCGTGTGTGATGCGTTCTGCGTCTTTTAGCGCTTTTACCAGCGGCCGTAGCTTTACTGCGATACCTGGAAGTGATAAACTATTTTAGAATAATAGTTTTTTATATTTAAAAACAGGCAAGCGGAGCATGAAGTTCACCTGATGTAAAGTGACTGACTGCAGCTCATGAACACCTATAAAGTCAAAGTTTCGCAGATGCCTCTCCCGCTTGAAGTCAGGGGAGGCGATAACTTTGTTATAAAATTTGTGCAGTGTAACATGTTTGCATATCATATATTTCTGAACCCTAAATATTTCATAACAAACACTTCAAAGCATATATTTGGTATTTTGTTAAAAATCTATTGGGACGATACTGTTGCAAATATAGTGTACCTAACTGATATTTTGCTTTTAGACACTCTAGTGAATTTATTACAGCATACATTTCTTTATGTCTGTGTTTTTTAAACAGTTCTTTATCGACTATTTCGTTTAAAATGATGTATAGAAAGTGATTATGTTTAAAATTAATTACCAACAATACCTTTTCTCATAAGCGAACTAAAATATAGCTCGAACTCAATATCAAACGCAGTGCACATACCTTTATCTTGCGCATCGTGCGCGTTGGCCAGCGTGGCGTCCGCGAACACGGCGAGGTCGTGCAGCGCGGCGCGCAGGCGGGCGCCCGCCACGCGCACGTCCAGCACGCGCGCCCGCAGCGCGCCGCGCCGCCGCCAGCCCGGCGACACGTACGACAGCAGCCGCGACACCGCCGCCGACGCTTCCTCCTGGTTTATGAGTTATTTATTTGATGAATAGGAACTGTTATTCTTGTAAAAGATATTTATTTATTTATTTATTTATTTACATCAATTACACGGTTTACATTAACCAATTACAATAATTGACATTATAATTAAAGATAACAGGAAATAAACATCATAAGAGATAACGTAAAAAAAAAAATAAACACTAAAAAATAAATATGAATGTCATCAGGGGTATCGAGGAACGTTTGTTTATGAAACATGAATTAATTAGGTGTAAGTTACGCCGCGGACGCTTCCTCCTGATTTATTTATTTATTTGATGAACTTACTGTTAATCATGAGAAAGAGATGGATATCATCAGAGGTAATGGTAAATCCGTACGTTTCATAAATTATTTTTTTATTGCTGATAAGAACTTTCACAATTACAGTAAGAATTAATGTTGTGGGTGGGAGTCACAGCTACAATACTTAGCTAAATTGGACAAAATTGACAAAATTCAAACTTCTAGCAAAAGGCTGAATACAGTCCAACTCACTTGTAATCGTTCAAGCGCTTCCAGTGCTGCATCACAGGGTAGAGGTAGAGCGCGCGACCGCGGCACATCGTACGTGCTGGACGCGGACGCGGCTGAATGGGCCGAGCTCCCCGAGTTCGCTGAAGCGCTTGACGTCGCTGAGGCTAAAGAGCCGGTGCCGCTGCAAGCGGAGTCAGCGCTGGCGGGCCGCGGCGCTCGCGGTGCGTCGTACCAGTCAGCGGCAGGACGCGGACAGTCGTACGTCCCAATACGCTGGACTGGCATGGGCGCTCTGGGCACGTCGTAGTGGGAACATTCTTCGATCTGAAAAGAACCAAAAAATGTAAAAAATAAAGTGGCATATATTTTTTTAATTTTTAAAGCCTTATATCAGCCCTACCTTGAATCTTCTAAATTACTAACTACAAATAAATAAACCAGCTTCCAAAAGCCTCCCTGACTAAAACTTTTTAAGGATACTGCATTGAACACATTTTCCTCTTATTTTTTATATTGAAAATCTTTATCAGAGTCTGTGATGGGTATCTTCCACTCTACGACTAACTACACTGTTTCGTGCAGTAATGTTCCCCATTAGATTAAATCAAAAAGATATTGATCTACGCAAAATCAAAATCATTTTAAAATCTTTATATAAAAAGTATCATTATTTGGCGTAACAGTATTTATTGTTACTTGATTTGCTAAACATTCGTTTCGTCAGTATTTACGTATATAATTTATCATTGACCATAAACAACGGATGATGTCCAATTTTCCTGTTCATCGCAATTTATTTGTACTATGACGTTATAGGGTCTACGTGATCAAATACAAACCGACTTAGCTAAATCGCGTCATTTAAGGATTTTGTTTATTATAGGTGTATGGAAAATATAAGTAAATTCCCTATTTACAATGAATGGGCAAAAAGGTGTGTAAATACCAATTACACTTATAAATGTTGCATGTTTTATTTCACGTTAACATTATACCTTGCGGTCATAAAAATTAATACAAAAATAACTCAAATCAAATTTTTACACAAATATAAAAACAGGTTATTTTAGATTTATACTTTCATAAATGTAGGTATAAGACAATAGCTCAAACCGGTAGAGACTAGAATCTGTAATTTGAGCGAAACTCATCTAAACAAAGCGGTTTGGCAGGAAAGACTTAGAGCAACTAACAAAAAACGATGCATAAATAATTTCTTCTATTCCACAAATCATACAGTCTATAATTACTCTCACGAATTCTCAAGATATCACGATTCGCTTATATTAATAACAAGGTTCATTGTCGTAATTTCTGATTCCTAGTAAATTTATATTCCTCACCCACCCACCTTCTTTGTCGGTTTCGTTATCATAGATCAATATATTCAAACCCGAACTAAAAATTTGAGTAATATCATGTATTCGCAACTAATATTTGTCTGCATATAGGAAGAGCATTGCTGTAATTATCACGTGTGGATGTCGTGACTGTTCTTGGCTTTCTCAAACATGGATTTATTTAAATACACGTAAATTACATACCCGTTTGATAAAAAATAGTATATTAACAGTTGTTGGAAGTAATCACAATAATAACACTTACTTGCATTTTAGTGGTATCTTTATTGTTTAAGGCAGTGATTTCCAAAGTGGTCTATATCGACCCCTAGGGGTCTATGACAACCTTTAAGGGGTCTTTAAGTTTTTAACATTAAACTTCACTACAGTTAGAAATTTACAGGAAATCAATATCGGGTATTTAAATAGGGGGTCTACCCAACACGGAAAAACATGGCGAGGGGTCTTCTTATTTTATCTCAAAGTCTCAACAACAATAAATATTATATTTACTTTGGTAAAAGCTGGGGATTGTTGCGCCGGTAGGGGCTGGTGTGCGACCGGGGCGGGGGTGCGCGTGCGCCGCCTCTGTGTCGTAGAACTGGAGTCGAACACGCCGGCCACTATCCTCAAGCGGTTCCCCGGACATATTCCCTGGAAAATATCATTAAAAAATCAATATCATGAATTATTCTACAAATTCTAGCCAACCCAATTAAATTCTTATTAGGTTACCCTAAATCCCTTCTCCAATCCTCCCTCCCTCCCAATCCTCTCCTTGGATAAAGTTTTACTAATACCAATTTAACAGATTAATTAGAAGAATTAGAAGACAAATATTGGCACTTAGTTGACTACAATTCTGAGGATACTAATAGGCAAACATTTTTTCATAACTCATCGCTTACAGTAAGGAAGACAGTATGTTTAATGTAAATATTTGACGCAGGAATTTTAATATTCTCAAACAAAAATTATTTATGGCAGACATGTTAAATCAAGTACTCTAAATACGAAAGTATTTTTCGCTTCAAAACATGGAAGGAATGCTTTCAAAGGCTGCAAACGAAACCAACAAATATGTAGGAAGCTCTTACATGGCAAATATAACTTTCGAGAGCTTTTGCGGTAAGCAGCAAAAAGTAGTCACGCGGTTAGCGATTCAGAACCTAATACTTCACTTTTAATAAATATCAGACTTTTTAACGCGTATACCAAATGCCGGACTTAGAATTCTTCATAACTTTAATTTGAGTTTTTGGATTTATTGTATTTCGTAAACAAATTTTAAATTGATTAATTTCAAAAAAAAAAACTTTTCAAAGGATTTTAATCGCGAAAAGTGGTCACGGGTAACTGAGATGATAGTTGTCTTCATGAGTGTTTAAAAAATTGTGTGTCTTTGCAATAAGGGGAGTTAGTGGTTTTTGAAACATTCATCTCAGTCTCCCGTAAGCACGCTCACTGTAAAGTGCTCGAAACGTCGGGTTAATAATAAAGTAATCCTTAAAAAGTATTTTATTCAACTAGTATATTATATAATATCGTACCTGTCGGCCTCTCAGTGAGCAGAGCCACCAGCCCTCGCTCCCGCCTGTGTTCTGCTCCAGCACGGTGAGCAGGTCGCCCCGCCTGAACGCCAGCTCGTCTGGTGACTCTGCTATGTTGTCGTACAACGCTCGCGCCATACACTGCAACAAACAATTTTTTGTTAGACGCCATAGTTAGAATTCAATGTACGATGAAAAAAATACTTATAAAATAAACACTTGAGATTCATTAGCATATTTTTTCTTGAGAAGAGAGGCATATCTTCACGATCTCAAGTCTGATCGTTATGAAAAAGTACGTATTGAAATAAGTAAAACACAATATTTTTCATTGTATATTGCTGGTTTGTACGTCGCAACTCGCAAATTAAATCCGTGATATTATTATAAAAGCTTTACCAGTTTCGTTTTTATTGCCTTCGTTATATCCTTGTATAACTTGTTGTATTAAAGCTTCGGTAAGAAAATAAATGAAGTCATTAATTTCTTTGAAAAATAAATATAAAAAATTAATTAATTATCGTTTAGTTTAGATCATTAGATCTCGAGACTAATAATTGGTCCAAGGTCCAAGGGTTTATAAAAATATTATTACGATTCAAAACTCGACAATGCCAACGTGACGCTAGTAGCTACTTCACACGAAAAATTCGAATAACATATTAAAAATTTAAGAAACAAGGAACGAGTTCATTTGTCCCGCTTTCCAAAACTAGGTTAATGAAAAATAGTATTTGCGTTTTATACTACACTGCTAATTAGGAGAATTTCTTTGGTATGTTTAATTTTGCTGAGAGCGGGGAGAAATAAAAATATATTTTTCTAGAAAGGATAAACCTATAAACCTAGTTGTCGGGTAAGTGATTGCTTAACCGACAGGAAAGCTCAGGATTTACTCGATCGCTACACGTACTGTGCACTCTTCCGTAGTGCTCCGTAAATCTAGATTTATTAGCTTAACCATTCAGTATAAGACCTACTTTTTTTATATGTTTAAGTTTACCATGAGCAGGGAGAAGTAAAAATAAAATTTTCTAGAAATGATAAACCTATAAACCTAGTTCCCCTAGGTAAATCTAGTTAAACCTAGTGGGATAAGCGATTGCACCGACAGGAAAGCTCAGGATTTAGTCGATCGCTACACGTAGTGTGCACTCTTCCGTGGTGCTCGGTAAATCTAGATTTATTAACTGAACTCAGTATCAGCTCCACTTAACCTAAATACCTACAATGGAAAGAATTCATTGTGAAAGATTGCTGAAATGTTTTACGACAAGCTTGAATGGATTTCAGAATGTTGGCGAGACGGTTTAAATCTTAGTTAATCCGAACCAGATGACCCAAATTTAGTAAACTAAAAAAATATTCGTATATCCTAGAACTAGCTGATACGCGCGGCGTGGTTCTCATGTCATAATGCTTGTAGCCTTGCTCGTATTAACGAGGAATCAGGCCTAATGGCATATGTAACTCAAGACGATTTTTCATATGAGATCAGCTTAAATCAATCAAAGAAACCCATAGCTATAAAAAATAAAATATTAAAACAGCCAATACATTTTTACATGACAATATATAGTATGAAATATGACACATCTATTATTGCATAGCGGTTTCCATCGGAGATTTATTTGTAGGGTTAAGCGAGCTATTATTAATGGTCTCCTTATTAACATCCGACACCTTTGCACCCTCTACCAGCACATGCTCCGTACAGCTTTCAACGGGATCTATTAAACACATCCCAGCACGGAAATGATTTATAGGATTGCAATTGTATGACACAGTGAGAGATTTAATAACTATAACTTAAACTTTAACTTATCTTAATTGCGCAAGTTCTCTCAAATAGTAATAATACGCTTGATAAATAATAATATAATTTGAATATAGTGAATTGCAAATTAATAGAAATTATAGCTAAATAAAGTAAACAAAAGTAAGAAAAAACGTGCATTACAAACATAGCCTAATTGTATATAATATGCCAAATAATAACGACATCCCTTATTTTAAAAAGGTAAATAAGTTTTTATGGACCCATAATAACTATTCCATTCCAAAATGAACTCATTAAAACATCGAAGCAATAGTATTTCCAAATAAATTCGTAATCATCCCAATCCCCCATTGCAATTGCAGCTGCTGTCCCAAATTCGGCGTCGATAGTGACAGATTGCACTGGCGTGGGTGTTGGGGTAGGTCTGCTTCCTCCACGCAATCGTTTATGCAACACAGTGACTGATATTACTACTGAGTACGCCTAGTAGATGCATTTTTGCTAATCAAAACAAAGGTTACGCATTTTGTTTTAAATGATTTTAAAAGTTCCAAAATAAATAGTTCCGTTTTAATAATGTTGAAAAATAAATATGCATTGTTTTGGGATGCACTGAATGAACAATAAATTGTATCAAATAAATGCGCAGTATAAATTACATCATTTTATTTACACATAAAAACAAACGGTCAACAAATATTTTTGCAAAATAAGGGAATTGTTACGCAAAGTCATGCACCTCTGCATTATTACTTATTTGAGTTCCATGAATATTTAGAAACAAAATAGTAGTAGTAATAAATACTTTGGCGAAACCCCAATTCTATACGTTTTATTCGGATACGATGGATTATTAAAATAATTTAGAAACACCATTAGGTATCTGACAAAACGCATAAATGGAAAAGCTAAAAATTGGTAAAGTAAAAATAAATTTGGGTAAAACTAACCCCCTTTTGCGACGCCTTCCTACTCAACCGTCGTTCCTTACACTTGCACATATCACAGGGTTTCTTTCTCAGTCCTCTTATTAAACTAATTAATTTCACACTCATCACCATTTCAATTGTTTTCGCATGCGTTTCGATCGAGTAACCACAACATACTGCACGAGTACAAAACAAATCTCAAATATATTGAATGGGAAGCATCGAACTGGTTTGAGATGAGTCACCGTGCTCTAGTGACGTCTCACCTCGTCTAAATAAACAAGCTTAATAATAGTCTATAATTGTTTTATCTTAACTGTAGTATGGGCATTAATGAGAATTGAGTAAATGCGTAATATGGTGTTCATTCATATCTTTTGCAAAGTGTCAGACTTTGAAATGACAGCGGGGTGGCACCCTGCCGATACAGATGTGCATTATCATAATGTCATGGTCCGACCACCGGAGGTCCAAGACAATTAAGCCATACCACGCCTACCGGAGAAATTTTAACTTGCCGTAATCCGAGACTACTATATATGCTCTACATTAAATAGTTCTAAGTAATAATGAAATAAAATATAAAATAAAATTTTAATTGTATAAAGGTATAGACCGTTAAGGCCTTCAAATTAATCATAATCAGTGATATATGGTGCTCCAAAAATATAAACACTATATACTTACTTAAATTATGCTCGTGAAGACGCAAGAAGACGCAACCTTTGACGATCATATTTCCAAATTTTCGAAAGAAACCACACATCAAAAAGACATATATTCCCCTCAAATACAACTGACAATAATGCTTAAATGTATCTATAAATAAGTTTCACGCAAGATCAACGATACCTTTATTTATTATAGCGATTAACCGATTGCGAAACGAACCTGACCCTATATAGGATGTTCCTATCTTTGTATGGTTCTGATCGTTAAGTATGACAAGGATGCTGCAAGACGGATTCATATGAATCACGGCGCCAGCATTCGCGGAATCGGCCCTGTTTAGCCGTGAGTACGGCGGTTAGTATCGCACGTATCCCATGGTCGATGAGGTCATTGACTGACTCTATTAGTTGATAAGAGTAACGTATGAATGGAAACCTAAGACGGATAATTATTAAGAACGTCACGCACGAAAATATTATTCGCGTATACATAATTGGAGAATAGAAATTTAGTACGGACACGATTATTTAACAAAACCATACTAAAATAAAATTGCAACTGTGCAATAATCATAGTCACCTGGATCAATTTCGACCACGATCAAACTAAACAGATAAAGGTCTATTTTCTGTCATTTTATAGGCCACAGGTATGCGTGCAAACACATCGGAGCTCTCTTCATTCTTTGGTGTTATAGATACCCACTATGACACGATGGTCATATTTTAAGAAGTATTTTTGTTAATAAAACTTATTATTGAACCACGATATAAATTAATTTTAAGATGTACCTTATTTTCTAATAAGTCCTCAAACATAACAGTTTGTATTTACGGTAATTATTCACAGTTCCTATAAACGAAAGTGGCTTATTATATGAAACAAACGAATAAACAAATTAGAGCATATAAAGCGTCATAACTTTATTCTACGAAGGATCAACGCACTTCCTTGGTGTTGTATTTGAAATGTGAGGTTGCAAACTGTCCTCGAAACTTCTGAGAAAGCTCTAGGTACGGTTTAAGGATAATATTAGAATAAATCTATTGAGTGCAAAGTAATAAAGAATTTACAGGAGTAATATTAATATTTTAACTTATTCCTGAATCATGTTATATTTTAAAATGTTGTTGACATAGTTTATAAATTAGAAAAGGGCAGAAGGTATTTTGTATGATCAGACGAAACTCCCACGAAGGTTTTAGATCTTATATACCGCATGGACCACACCGAGTGAAAAAGCTAGTTTACAAGATTTGTCTCAATTAGTAATATTTTAATTTATACCTACTGATAGATACTTTTCTTATTAAATTTCTTTTAGTTTCGTCTTACTTTCGTAGTTAAATTTCTTAGTTCGTTCCTTCGTTAAATTGCGATTACTACAACGTATAAGTTATTTAATTCTTGACCTTAACCTTCAAGTAAGTTTTACATAAGAATAACGATACCTTAATGTAAATTGCATAGGATAATAGAAACGGAAAATGGATTGGCTTCATATAAGCAATTTCCTTCAATTCTAAAGCAGAACTTCGTTATAAAACCTCATGTTTCACAAACAAGAGATATTGTGCCTACAAAACACAGTGAATAGTTAGAAAACAGGTCTAAAACCACAATTTAAATGAACGATTACACAGTTTGTTTTTGTGGTTTGTGCAATTGGTAATACATTTAAATAGATCGAGTTGAAATAAACAATGTGATTTAACAGAAACCCTTTTACCGCAAAAAATCAGGACGTTTACTTTTTGCTACTACCTGTAATTAAAAAAAAATACTCAAATTATGATTTTTTACTTACTTATTTTTAATTTTTAAATATATGTTTTTACTACTACTTTTTATTTACTCACATTGTATAAGACCACTTTGCTGCAATGACAGTAGGTACTTTAAAAAAAATCACTCATAAATTGATAATCTCTTGTTTTTTGGCGGTTAAAAGACATCCGTGTGACACTTTAAGTGCATACAAAAAAGTTAATATATCACAAGGGATGTCCAGTCAACCGTTTCGGTTCTTCGCCATATGGCGGGTCGAAAATCAATGAGAAATGGGACTCAATGGCGGGCGGTGACCTACGAAGGTCGGTCCGTAGTACGAGAGAATTAACGCATGCGTACCTTACTCGCTTTTCTATTTAAAATTTTAAAGTACGCTAATAGTACGTATACACAACAGATTAGAGGTGTACTTTCCTTGAAGGCAATATACAATATTATTTAATAATCAAAACATAATTTGATTCTAGAGGATAATTCTACGGGAGAGAATATTACTTACAGGAAGGTAATAGAACGCATAATGTTTGCTTGCTCGCTCTTTTATTTATTATCCTACATACAGATGGCTATAAATATATATATAATTTCAGCTAAAAAAACATTTTTGGCCATCTATATGTAGGTAAGATTATGTAAATATCAAACCAGTGAAACAGTAGAATATAATAGTATTTTTGTTATTTGGTCTTTGCCCGTAAGAATATGCCATTGAATATTTGAACAATTTTGTGTTATGTATTTCAGAATAATATTCAATTGCAATATTACAAAAAAGTAGCTATATATGTCACTAAAGATAGTTACAGACTAAAGCCAAACGCAGTACACCACAAAGGCAGGTCAGCTGTACATAATTAGTACCTAGTGCAACATTTTCGCTCATTAAGCACGGGCTCACTGCGACCGAAATAGACTACTAACGATACGTACAAATGAACAATAAGTCATTAGCCATTGATGAAATCCGACAGGAATTTCAGATAAACACAACGAAATTTTAGATAAACTGTTTCTTATTTCTATTTTAGATATAGAAATATTTTTTTAAATAAATACATATACAGACTATTTACGATACATCCAAATGAAAAATAACGTATAGATTAAATCAGTGCGAAAATTTATTTAAAAAAAGATAAATGTTAGATAATTGATCCCCAATTTTTCATAATTTATAATTATAAAACTCTATTCCAATTTTAAATAAATATCCATAAACACACGAAGGTTACATGGCATAACGTGTTGTCTATGACTTATGTATTTGTTTGGATTGTAAGTTTTACCTCCAACATTGAGTAGTGAAAATAAGTAAATGATTCAATAGAATGAACATGCAAAATACGGGGATTTATAGCAAACGGTTTAACTTTATTATAGAAACTTACAAAATACAGGAAATTATTATGTACACGTACATAAATCACAGCCAGATCCCAGAAAATCTTATTATTAGTTTACTCTCTTCTCTATTTAGACAAAGGTATGCGGGAAGTTAGAGTCAATTTTAATTTTTAATCATATCTACGACGTGGTTTAATGTTTGGTAATGTTGAAGAAAAAGAAAATTATACTTATATGACAAAAGACCCATAATTATGAATTATACAGATTGTAGTGTAACAATTAGTATTTTATTTAACTGAAGAATAGTAGAGTTTTCATTATTAAAAAATATTCTAGATTAGACATAAAAAATGGGTTTTATTTTTAGTAAAATTACAAAACAAATAAACAAGAATAGGCAAATTTATTACAAGTACTTTTGGAATTAGTACAAAAAGTTCTAAGCAAATAGTTGTATATTGGACGGCATTAAGCATTTAAATAAGGAAATACTATCGTC
>LQNK01000498.1:131516-165541 GCA_001586405.1 Phoebis sennae
GGGCAAAAGCTAGTTACAAATAAAATGTAAGCTCACAGCTATATATTGTACTACATTAAAGATTTAAATAAGGAAATACTATCGTCCAACTGACCACTTGTTATAGTCATATTACATTTAGCCTCGATGTCATTTCAATACACGTCATCAGTATACACGGCGCCAGACATATCATCTGCAGACCGCATACATTTTAATTATTTCAAAAACATCCTTTTTTAACAATTTCAAAAGTATATTGGAAACAAAGGACGGAGCGAATGCGGAGCAACCATTTTCCAGTACATACAATGCATCGTTAACCAAAGCCGGACTATGATTACGCTGTCGACTAATACAAACCTAGAAGGCTACTGAATGAATATAAACATCGCATTTTAAAGTCTCTCGTTGCGTTGTTTCAAAAGGTTTAAGAAAAAGAAAGTACAAAGACGTTTTAAAAGAAAATTTGAGTGGAGTCGAGTGCACGGCTTCGGTCGCCACTTTGGTCGACTTTTGTGCAAAAACCTGGCACGTCCTTAAATACGTTTTAGCGTGAGACGAGTGAAGATATGTAGATGGCAATCAGAATCACAGATGACACGGGTCGCATACGAGTGCCGCATAAGTAGGCATAAAAACGCGACCACTTGTAGAAACTCTAGAAGATAATCGCTGCAGATAATGAGTCCGTACACATATGGAATTGCATACATATTTCTGTGTGAGTGGTTTGAGCTTATTGCAAAAACCACTTAAACGACACCTCGAGTGTAGAGTAAACGAACATAGGAACTGATATAAAAATAATTATGACATTGTTATGTAGATCAAAATAATTTGCAAGCAATATAAATTGTTTGATAATTTATTTCGGAGGTTGTTTTCTGTCGCGTTGAAAAAAGATATAGAAATGAATCTAGTTATCACGAAATAAACGGATATTCCTATTATAAGAATCTATTAAAAAATGTAAATATTCATGTAACAAGTGCATTACTGTAGTTATTGTTGCTTTGATTTAAGTTAACCAATTATTTTTGTTTAAGCATTTGTAAAAACAATAAAATTCATTAACGAAATACTCATATCGTCGTCTAAAATACTACGAACTGTTTATGTTTCAGCAATGGCGGCGGCTTGAAATGCTACAGGCTCTTTGGAACGAAATTGTGTTTAGCTTCACTGTTTTGCACAAACATAGTCAACGTCCAATTGTCTATGTTTACACTTACATACAAGCGTATCTAGTCAATAGATGTGACGTTCATTATAACAGGAGGCGCTAATTTAAATATTGGATGAATTGGATTGCATGCAAAAATATCTGAAATATTTTGAAATCAACGAGCATGTGTAAAAGCAAAAATGTTATAACCATTCCATGTTTAAAAACCGCTATACACGTGTCAATTGTTTCGTAAAACATAAAGCAATTTTATAACGTCCCGCATTATAAAATATGTCACATGCACATAAAGTTTCAGATTAAAATTTAAAATTGCTCTCAATTTATTCATCAAGGGAATTGAATAAAAACATCACCGCACCAAGTTGGAGTAGTAAGAGGGGCCGGGTTGAAAGGACCTCCTTGACGGAGGGTGAAGCCGGGCGAATGCAGAATAGTGATGCAATTTTCAATCAATCTCCATAGATAGGCGAGCGTTAAATGAATTTAAATTTTAATCAATGTATCAAAAGGTTTTCATTGCTGTCTCATATCTTTCACTTGAAATCGGTAATTCTAGCATTTAATTCTATAACGGAGTTGCGTTGATTACTCTTATTACAAGCGAAAATAAAATTCCTTTGTAATGGGATACAACTTTGATTATTCATATCTTTCGAAAGATGTACGACTTATGTAGTAACTTGTCAGAAAATTGTATAAATTGAAATCTTCAAAAGACACTGTATGGACAATGACACAATTAAAGAAAATTTGGCATTAATCAACCACGCCTAAATCTTAATAGAATGTTAATTTAAACAGAACAAGTTAAATTATATTCTATAAGGCGCGTCTACCAAAAATAATAGCCGCCACCATCCGTAAATAGAATTGAGAACTAGTTGCACCTAATGCATATTACGCAACCCAATCACTAATGAAATAAAACGAATTCAATAATCGCTTCCCTGTCCTCCTTTCTGTTACCCAACTGTGAATGATGCCAAGCGATCGGACACTTGTAGCTGGTGACTGATTTGGATGTCAGCCAAATGCTTCCATACTTTATGCTCAAGTACCTTTTGAACTCCGTTGCGTATTATTGCCGGCGACAACGCTTGGTCTTCGTGCAATTATGGGTGGAATATAAACGAAAGATGTGTGGGAATACTATTTATTTAATGATTCTATCCATAAACGTCTTCATATCTATTGTATTTAGAGACAAACTTACAAGAAGTAAATACTAAATTTTAACCTTTATTTAAATAAAATATAAAGACTCGCGTTGCAGGCTGCAGGGCATGGAAAAGTGGTTGACTATTTGCCTCTTAAAATCGATCAATAAGAGATTGATCACACCAACCATTGTGCGGACGTAAGACTTTGTTCAAATCTTGAAAATGCTATTACCATTATAATAAAATTACGCTTGCATAATTAATTTAATATTTTATATATTTCGTAATATTTTCAGTAGCAACCTTCAAAGGCATTTAAGTAACTCCATCGTAATTACAAAACACACTTCAAACAAACGTTTCATGCGATTGATAGAGCACGTAGTCACAGACTGCTCCTTGTTACCGGCGGCTGCTGAGTACCAAGACCGACAGTCCTCCACCGAACAATTTCGTTGTCGCAATGCTCTCTGACACTTGAGTGCACTGTGCCTGATTAAAACTCGTCCGGTTCATTCTCTTCGCTTTATTTATTTAAGCATAGCGTAAACCATCTCTTTAAATACAAAATTTGTTTTATTTTGAGTTCAAAATATATTTACAGCGCCTGGACTAAGCAAGCAAAGCTTTAAAACTAAAATGTTATAAGGATATAAGAAAATATTAGTTTAGTATTCATTCCCCGTATTCATCTCACTCTGCGCCTAAACTTAAAAGTTAAACGCAACAGTTTTATTATTTTTATATAGACTATGAGACAATGATTAATAATTATAATTTATTAAATTAAATTGAAAACGAAAAAGGTAAAAGTATGTAGCCAAAACAAAAAAAAAGTAATTATTCGTATTTTTAAGTGAGTATTTCCGTATTGAATAAAAATGCCTTTTACCGCGGTTTATTTTATTATTATCATGTAACCCGACTTTTCAAACACATAACAGCGAGCGTGACCAAGCTTTTTTATTCAAGAAATTATTAAGTTACATTTCAATCGAATATAATACCGGAGGTGACGAAACATGATCTCGAAGAACTGACCCAAAAAACGTCGCCTATAGATTCCGATTTCAGCGAGACGTCCAATAACTTATTTATTTGAGACATTACTCAAAATGAGTTATATGAAATGATAATACATATTTATTGGTCAGATATTTGTAATATATTGCACAACATTGTAATGGATAGTACGGTGAGCATATTTACGATGCGATGGCATGACTTATTGTTGCAATTTCGGGATTGAATAATAAAATAGGGGTAAGGTTGGAGCATAGATTCAGCATTAGAGCGGCTAGACAGTGCTGTATTATGCATTGAGTAGCACCCTAGGGCCTAAACGACGCAAATGTTACATCCGAACAATCAATAGATAATGTAATATTTAAATTTTAAGCAAAGTAAAAAATAAAACATTCCAACAATAAGAAATAATTCTTCACCTCTATATTGCGTTTGAATTTTAGAACAAATGGTTTTGAAGAACTCAATAGTTAATAATTAATATTATTTCAATGACCATTGCGCGCATTTTAATCGTTTTTCAGAACCTACCTATAGAAATATTCAATGCAAAACTCAACAATAGAATTTCCCCGAGCTATCTCAATTTCCTCCGATAGATGTCCATTAATATTGAACTTATATTAAACTATCAATCTTGAGATTATATCACTTCCTGAAGAGATTTAGATTAAGGCTTTATAACTTGGAGACAAAGTTTGGAAGCAGTGCCGGCAGACATTAATGGCACCTCAGAGGATATAGTTTCTTGCTATATACAAGCTACATACATAATAAAGCAGTGAACAGCTACAATACATCCATGAGGGTGAATAATAATGTTTAAATATTTAATTCAGCTAGAAGAGAAACCATGAATAATAACAGTAATTTTATCTGCGGTAGAGAGGCTAAAATTCTCAGAATGCTGTTCTGTAAATTTTGATTCCTAAAAAAAGGAAAGTTTCGTTAGCATTTAGAAGTAGGTGCTTGGAATAAAATTCATTTTATATAAATAGTATAAGCCAAACACGAAAAAATTAAATGAAAATGTTCAAACGCGCCTGCTTTTCAATGGCGTTCAGCGGCAGCCACGAGTAAAGTACTTTTTGAATTAACTGGTTCCATCTGCATTCAATTCGACTCATTCATTTAGTCTCACTGTTCATTTTTAATCATTTCCGACCTAACATAAGCTGAATTTTGTACACTTTCCCGGTATAAGTTATTGAATCGAAATACTCACAACTAAATTGTCGAGCTGCGCAACCCATGTGTTATTTAAATTTTATATAAAGCACTTTTGAGCATCTATCGCGAGATATTTTCAGTTTCTCCGGTCAGCAAAAAAACGACATTTCTCTTTACCGAATATCCACAAAATGATTTTCCGAGCCGTTACAATACGGCGTGTCTTCTTCGCTCCCCCGGGCCAGGCGTCGTACTTGACAGGGATAAATCCCGCGCCACCCTCATTTTTATATCCACTCTATATAGCTAGATGCAGCCAACTCATTACTGTAGTTTTACTCCCCTATTGCACAGCCAAACAATGCTATAAAAAATAGGCAACCATCATTTAAAGACATAAAAGGCTATACGTGAACCCTCTTAATAACAATTGAAGATCGGAACCCATATAGGTTTACTGCCCCATTGTTCTTTGTCCGAAAACCGTTGTAATTAGCGTCCCCGTCCCGATAGCAACAAAAAGGTGCCTTATTTGTTGCCCGGTCATGGGGCTTAATGAAGTTATCTAATTTTGTACCACAGTTCCAAGAGATATTGTTCCAAGCGTAGGCTCGTACTGATTGTGTAAGTTTTACAAATGAATGAGCAATTGTCTCAAGTATAATGCGCCCGTAGTGATCAAACAATCTATTATAATGTGAATTATTAATTTAGTAATGAGCTACTTTGTGTCCTCGAATATTGTATGAAATCTTCATTAAAACATACTTAAGAAAAAGGACAGCAGATTTTAATTGTAAAAGAGAGAGACTGTATGTAATTGAATGCAAGGAGGCACTTCAATCCCCTTTCTGTCCGCAGCTACTTGTGAAGTCATTCTGAACCACTGCAATTTTCCACATTGTCGCATTGTCTTTTGTCGTCTCCGATCAGTCACTAGCTAGTGATATAAGACGCCATGATTACCTTAGAATGCGGTTAATACGTCTAACAATTATGGCATTCATTACTAATTGAAACTGATATAGGTGATGAAAACTCGTTATTAGCGTATTCAAATGCACAAAATAATCTTACATATGTTTAAGATCAGCTCTTATGATCTCGATTCTGAAAAGTATTCTTTTGAGAAATGTGGAATATTTATAATGAACATCTTTGTAATATTGAATTGATTATATTATTTTAAAGTTAAAGGCGACGGAGGCCCATTATACAACATTGTAAAGAAAGAAATACTTATATTTATGACGTATACCTACAGAGATACGTAATGCTTCACGTAGTTCCTGGGTGTGGGAATTAAATAAATATAAGATAATTATATCTAAACATCGATGAATGCGATAGCTCCATACTCGTTTCGGTTCTCAAAAGGAAACAAGACATGTTGACATGCTGATTAATAGTGTGTTACGTATGGGCTTCTGTTTGTCCATCATGTGTCGTTAATATGCAAATAGAATATTAATTTGCTTCCAGATTTTAAAATCTCTGGTGCAAATTATAATTGATGCCTGTAGGCACTAGTCGTGAATAATTAATATTGATATAGAAAACAATAACCTCCGTAAATAAATAACAGATGACCGAATAATAAAAACAAATAATTTTAGTTCTAGAAATCGTCGTAGCTGACAACTTATTGATACAGGACGAAACCAAAGTAAATAAAAGAGAATTCAAAAATTTGAAGGATTCTTCAAATCCGCAATTTTAAATCAGAAGTGTTCGTTGAATGATTCGCTCTCTATATTTTATTCGTGTTCTTACATTTCCTTTATTTAAAAAGAGTTCGACAAAAGATAAAGGAATGGTTGCCAATATTAAAAATGAATTGATATTCCTATTGTTATAATAACAATGTACGAAAAGCAATGATATAATAGAATGTTTCGATGAGGAATCATGATTTTCCATATCATAACCATGAAATCGGGCACATATACCCCGCCTCTATATTTATCTCCTTACGCGATGCACTTGTACTTTCTTATACTGTCCTCCAAATGGACTAACAAACATCCTGCGAGACGATAACAAACGCATTTGAATTTCCTAACTCGATAATGGTTCACCCGATACGGGTATGTGATGGGCCTGGCATGTCATTACTCCCAAACGTCATGGCACTTCAATCTGCCAAACTGACTCACAACTGACATGTACTGGAAAATTTTACAAATCCATTTATTGATTCGTCTCAAGAGCACCGCGAATTGGCGACTGAATATGATTACGAATATGTGACTAGACTGAATCGTAATCGTCGAAACGATTTGAATAACATACATATTAGATTGCTTATTTTTCTTATATGCAACTCTGACTAATTTCTACACTAGTTTACGATTGCTTCATATAACATCTAAAGACATTAACATCCTTATCCTTCTATTTGTAAACGGCACATAAAGATCATTACCAACTAAGGATAAATCAAACTACTAAGTCGATCAAATGATTTATGCTCTTTATGCAATTCCGGTGATTTGTTTCACAACTACAATAGTTGTGTATGCTTTATCTTGTTTTGTTGCTTTATATGATTTCAAATACAGAAACAATTGAATTTTCAATCTAAATTTTTCATAACTGACATTTATACGCATAAGAACCTAATCGCAGGCTAATATACTGCTATAAAGCTCAAAAATCACTTTGCCGACTTCTATCTAACATCCCTCGTAATGGGGTTTAGGGATGAAATACGAGGGTTGTGACGCAATTGTAAAGACCTCCGATATCTCTTATGCAAATGTAGCAGAAATGCGCTCACGAGTATCTTTAGTCGAAGACATAAAAAACCGATCGTAAACATACTTTCGACGCTTATAAACCGCATTATGAGCGGAATTGAAATACCAATGGTAATGCCCATAAACATATAAGACCTCCCATACAGTTTTTTCAAGTGTACGTAAAGTATCTTTTGTTCTGCAAATATGTCAAAAATTATAATCGTCGTTAGAATGAAATGGCCCATAAAAGGGGTAAAATATGTGTAACGTTATGGTTATGATAAATGCAATAAACGTGCATGTAATCTTATTCCCCTTGCTCAGCACTTGCCGGGCCATTCTCCGACGCTCACAGGAATAATCCCCTCAACAGAAGTATTTGCACGCGCCAGCATTATTGATGACAGACTCTACCATAATTCCTATGACATTTGTGAAGGGTAGGGTTGCATCATACATTTCTCACATTTACGCATAATTATTATTTATATGGTAATACGGTACGTTACTAGTTTCTAATTGAATATCAAATGTACGGTATTACATGATCGGCGCCGGCGGTTTGTAAATGACTACCGGTATAAACATCTGCATCCGTTGCGAATGCGTTAAACCTACTAAAGTAAATCACGGTTAGACCGTATTGAATGTATCAACTATAAAGGGTAATATTTAACTGTTTATTACAGCGATGATGACAAATAATGGGTGCTTATTATTATATATTTGACACAAAATTACTAGCCGCCTAATTACTACGCTGCGCATCGTTACGTGACCTAGTACTTTAGTCTCATTTTTGTTTGGTATAATATTTTTGTTATATTACTGTTTTACCTTGTTAAGTTTCCGTGTAATAAAGACTAGGCCATTGTATTATGAATAAACCGTAAGTCATTAATGAAAAATAAAAGCTATACGTCGATATATGATACAAATAACCTTAATTACTGCCTGCCCTGTCAGTCATAAAAAGTTAAAATAATCCTTGTGGGAAAGAATTCATCAATCTATAGCGACGGTGCTGATAAGTTAATTATAAACAATAAGAATTAAATAAACAAAACGGATCTTTATGGATGCCGTGTAATGTGGTAATTAAAAGTTTATAACCCGCGTAATAAAACTCGTGGAATAAGATATCTTTGGAGATACCAAGTACCTTCGTCCTACGCATCGGACATACCACCTTAATTACTTCACTAATTCGGTAGGTAATAAAGCCAATTCTTATTTTAAATTGACACGTCATATGAAGCGAAGAATGAATCATAATATAAACTTTTGTACCTGATTAAAGATTACGAAAGACGTAGACTAGAAAAAAGTTTATTTAATACAATTTTTATATGATGCACCAGGCAAGTATAATAAAGGTAATAAATTACTTATAAATATTAGCTGTGCACCGTGCAACAGTTATTGGTATATAGTATATACATCTGACATAATATAGTCTTTTCTCTTTTACCCCATCTAATGTAATATCTACCATAGGTTACAAAAAATACCCGCAAGTATCTTCTAATCAATGAGATATTTCAATAAACAATTTCAAAATAAAAACGCATAATATCCGTGTAATAAAACGCTTTCTCAGATAATTACTCACCTGCTAAATTGCAGTTTTAATCAATATTGAATCTGTGACACAATTAACTAGAACATGCAGGAATGCTAGCTACGCCCCGTAACTAGATACGCCGAACACTTGCCCCTTATCAGAAATCGATTTACTGTACCTAATACCTACGATAAACTTGTAACTATGGCTTTTCAATTATCCTGACATGTTACAAATAGGACATTAGTGGATTGCAGTGGCGTCGGGATTATAGTGGTTAGTGGTTTAAAACTATTACAAATATTACGAGAAATGAATGAATAATAATGATTGCTTCACCTCCGCTTCATTTAATAATAACATTTCATAAGTAATGAAGAGAAAGGGTTACGGATATGGGTTTCCATATCGGTTAGAAATTAACGTTATATGGTAGCTTTGAAACATAGTTTTGAAGATAGTGATAGTTATCCTGGTCGTATCGTGAATACGAGGGTCTGGGATTAAGGTCGTACAGTGGTATACCGAACTTGTTAGTTTTGATAATGATTCTAATAAAAAAGAACGATGCTCAGAAATTTCTTGTACGCATTTTTGTATCTTGATTGCAAATATGTGGCAAATAAAAATCAGTATTTAAAAGATACAGTATTTTTGACTTTATTTATCCATCCACCTTACTTATTTCTTTTGTTTATTCTGTTGTATCACTACACAAGACCAATGTATTAAAATATTTATCTTATAATGTTCATTATGCAAGCATATAAATTAGCCTCAATGACGCACTGCGTCTGACCGTCAACGTTGCTCTTATGTATACGTTAGGCGTTCAAAATAGGATAGTGGTAGAATGAGAAGCGCTGACACACTGATTTATTACAATCGCTAACAAACACTAGGCTAGCATAACTATTAAGGGAATTGATGTTTTAGGGATGCGACTAAAGATAGAAATTCGCGTGATTGCGCAGAGGCGCCACTGCTGATAGGAAAGCACCCTACGACCTTGCGCAAGCGTCGATCGGCGCGACAATGACGTTAGGGATGCTCGCGGAGATATCGGAGATAACAGAATGGACCCGACTTCCGATCTCATTTCGAACTATATTTGCTCGTTGTTTATAGCTAATAAAACTATTTTAAGTTCATGTTTATGTGTGTATTGCAGTTAATACACCGTTTTATGTTATAATTATTTAATTTATGTACATTATTTTACTATCATTCCATACTTGATCATTCACAAGACGTATGACCGTGTTAATGAATGCTGTTAATAGTATACAACTATACAGTACACTATAATTAGTAGATAATTATGTATTAGACAATGAATGTTGTGTACTAATCATTCATATTCACTATCACAATCATAACAATAATACTAACCTAAAGTTAAATTTTCTATTAAACTAGGTAATGTAACAACCTTGTATTAGGAGAATAGACAAGATCCGATACGCCGAATGCAAGATACATGGCGCCTAAGTTTGCGCCGGCGCACGTAAGTACATCTCGTCAAACAACCAAGCTGCTCCTAATATAACATTATCTCATACTTTACATTTTGTGCAATATATTTTAATATAATCAGATTCTTCATATACAATTGTATCGACTATTTTTACAATATCTGTTACCGTTTATCTTATCAATAATTTAAATTTTTTGTTGCATTTTCTAGTAGGTATTTAATTGACAGGACAAGTTTGTTAGCCATCTAACATGCTCGGTTGTTGCATGTTTTTTTAACAAACAGTTCTAACTTGTAATAGATCGCGCTACAATTTATATGGTTTACAACTCCTATAGATATCTGAAAGAGCTAATGTATCAATAGTCTTATCTCTCGTCTATTAGGATCAATTTTCCTGCATAAGTTTAAAATTATATCATAAGTCCGTACAAAAATAGAATTGTTACCTTTAATACGACACTCCATCATCCGATACATACACGTAACATGCCACTTGCGATACGCCAAGAGCGAGATTACACCGAAGATACAAATCCCTCCGTAAACAAAAGATTCTCATCGATTGTATTTCCACAAACCAATGCAATCTCAACCCTATTACCTTCTAACAGAGTATATTTTATCCGAAATATACAGTTAAGATAGCTAAGTGTCTCATAAAAGAAACACCTGGAGGCGGCATAATCCTCCGACGCAGGATTATTTATAAACCTAGGTTTAGAGATACTTTCGTGTAAAATAAACAATGATGAGAGATATAGTATTTATTAGTCTGTTCGTATTTATAAACCAAATATTTTCTTTTAGCTTATAAATATGTCCTTAAAGTAAAAAGCAGTAGACATTGATTCTAAATCATAGTATGTATTTTCTAACCGACGACCACTTTTCTTGTTAAATAGTGAATAGCCTTTACAATTTATTAGAATATGTTTTAAATACTTTTTAGGAATAGTTTTATAGACAGAAAATATATTGAAATAGCGTTTGTTTATTTATACAGAATATTAACGTCTTTAAAACCCTGCGTAAGTAATTTTAAACTATTATAGAAAGCTATAAACCGGTGCACAACATCGTAATTCGACAAGTTTCCTCTGAATAAACGCAATAAACATAAAAATTTGTCCTCAGTAAGTCAATATAAATACAATTTAAGGCCCTAGCCGCTTCCTGGCGCTATTCCAAGTTCGGCGTTACCTTATTACTGTGATCTTCGCCATTTACGGCACAAAGGGAAAGGTATGAACAGATTGATTTATTCCTTTGTGCCTGATCAGCGCTATTCATTAACGATCACGTATCCATCAATATGGATATGGGCACATTGATGGACTACAAAAAGCTAATACAAATACCTCGATGTTATGTAAGATATAACGTTTATGTATGATATAAGTACAGAGTCTACTGTTTCATATTTAATTTATTTTCAAGAAACCCAATTTTTGCTAAAACTACAGACTAAAAATACATTATTTTCGCAAAATATTTCATAATTTAAAAAGAATGTTTTTCCTTATGCTCTTCTTGACTGTTTTTTAATTGACAACTATTGATTAGATAATTAATAAAGCGTACATTTAAATGTAGCATGTACAATTCTGCATTCAATATTTTTCTTAGAATTCTGTATACTTTAAAAGATACGCTATATTGAAATTGAAGTCCTAAATACGAGTCATCGGATACACAGAAAGCGAGCGCGTTGATGAATAGTGCTTGATATTAAAAGGCAACCGTACTGCAAAGAACCCTGCATTCCAAATGTATAAAGCAAGGATTAACGTTGATTTTTTATTCACACGCTGCGCAAATTAGGAAGAGGGATACGAAAAATTCGAAAGAAAATGAGGACAGATTTTAATTCTGCATACAGTCGGAACTGGTAGCAAAGATTCGGTGACATTTCATGATATTCAATAGCAATGTTTATAGTAAAACTTACGTGTTTGTTACGTTACCGTATAGAAACCCTCTTCTGTTGTGAGCGTGAAAACTTAATGTCTGAAGTACTAAAACTTGTACTGAAACTTACAGCACTTTAGCTAAAGTGTTAGAAACTCTTATCTTTGAGTCAAAATTGTACAAAGTTTGCGAGAACAAAGTATCCTTGTAACACTAAAGAAATTACTGAAACACTTTATTGAATTCTCTTATTTCGTGACAAATATGATAGAATACTAATGATTGCGAATAATCTAATCTATTTCAAGGTTGCAAAATGATAATATTAAAATTTGCTAGTACGTTCTCACGTAGAACAATTGTTACAATTAAGATAAGATATTGTTTTTAATTTTGACGCAGTATTTTGGCGATTACATAGTATCTCCACGTATCACTAAATAGATTTAACGATTAAATAAACGTACACAACAACAAGGGGTGACAGTGTAAATAATGAAGTAAAAGTAATAATTTCGGTTGGGCGCGTTTGACTGGGCGCGGTGCGGCCGGGGCGTAACGAGATGAGCGGTCACGCAACACTGTCCGCGAGAGATAAGCGACCCCTGCTAGAATAACCTCATAATTCTATGTCGCGAACAAGCTGAATTTGTCACTTTTGTGCCATATTTTAACAATTGCCTTGATACGACTTCATATTCTATTACACAATAGACTTATAATTTTATTCAATTTAGAGAGTGAAATCTTATTCTATTTATTTTATTACGTGCTTTTTAGAAAATAAAACAAACATATTCTTAGATGACTACAAAATAGAAAAAGAATGTAATACCATAAATCTTTTCCCATACAAAATGTCCTCGTCAATTCAAAACAATTTGTTGCCTTCCCAAAACGATATATAAATGCAAATATATTAGAGAAAGACATTGCCTCGAGCTTTGCAAATAAATAAAAGCAATAAAGCGGGGTCGACGCCGGGTTGCAATCAATGATATTGACGGATCAAAAACGCTGGCTATTCTAATCTTTTTGCTCGCACATGTTCAATCACTATAGTCGATCATATAATGTATTTCAGCTTAGCTTCGAACGATATTACAATGAGATTATGAATAATATACATATCTATATTGTTCTGAACACATTTGCACCTTTTGTATTGATAGTCTTTTAATATTCTGTATTTATCTTTCTTTTTTCGATTATCATTTATCTGCAATGATATCTGATTACACTAATAATGGTAGTATACATCAAAAAGCAATATTTAATATCTTAATCATTCCAATCAGCATTTTAACTGTGCCAAGTTTAATGATAATCAATCACAATTGTGCTATTTTTGCTATATCATGAACAAAAGCGAAAGTTCTGTATCTAAACGACAAATGACGCTTGACTCCCATGCTTTTATGTATGTCTAGTAGACAGATATTGTATGTATTTAGATAAAAACTATTCGTAGCTTACATGTTTGAACATTTAAGCTATATTTAGATACAGATAAGCCTTCCTAGTCCAAGTCTTCCTTGTACTATTTTGACTGTTTGTTTGAATATACAGATATCCGTTGTTGGATCTTTACCAAACATCTAAGAATTATTCCCAAGTTAAATAACTGTGATGTAAGTGACGTGTTATTGTTTGCTTAGAATTCCTGGTATAAGCTTCCTTACATGTTATTCTTACTTAGACATTGAATTGTTTATCATTTCACATCTCTTCATGTTATCACTTTCTTTAATGAATTATGAAGCTAAGACTTAGTAATTTGTGAATATTTTTCCATGTTTACTTTTAATTTGAAGTTAAGGTCCCGTTCCCGTCCCGAAGTTAGTCCCGAATAAAAAATATTTACAAAAATTATTGCGTTTTTGTGATTTTCTATTTATATTAAAAACGCTATAAGATCGCTTAAAGTAATAACATAAAATACATTATTTTTCTTTCACCCCACTACTTGAACAAAAAAAAATTGCGAAATTCTTTTCTATGAGTGAAATATGAAAGACCGTCGCATGTTCTATTCATTTGTGAATAGTCTGTCACACCCATATCAGGGAAATTCCTGCCGTTTATCGATCCTCTCTTTGTGTGGTTTAATCGATAATTTAATAACCGCGCTGCCAACGCAAAGCTTAGAATGTTTAACTTGTTCGACATCCTAGGCATTATTATTGCATGACTCTACAGTTTGTAATAGAAAAAGTATGATACAAAATCAATGATATACGAAACTTGTTTGCGCTTAGTTATGAAATTTGCTTTACTTTTTTTTAATGGAAATAAAACCTCAACATCTGTGGCTGTTTTCGTTGAACGTCACTTAAGTAACATATGAATTTAGACGTCATATCCCGTTTGCATGTTTTATTACCCTCTTACGTCTCTGAAGCCAGCCATGTGCAGGAATCTACATAAACTGCACTAAAGGGTTAATTTCCTATTCGGAAATAACCCAAGTCGAAGCTTAAACGTATAATAGCAATCCTGTTTTATTGATAATATTATGAGGAATACTTGATATACTTAATGATAATTCCTATTGTCCAGGAATTTGGTTAACTGTATGCAGTATAATTTATAAGATTGATCGGCATAGTTTAGGAAAATATTATTGAACATGTGTGTTTTGTTTGCTTAAAAAGTTTCATATTGGTCACACCCTTCAATAATAACCAAAGAGGAATTTTGACAATGAACTTATTCACGGCGTTTGTTATGAATAGTATTTTTTGGCTTTCGCTTCCTATGTATGAAATATTAATAAGTTTGAAAATCGTCAGGATTTGTGTTATTCCCACAGTAATCACGTCACTACAAGGAAAAGAAAGTCGCGTATCGTAAAAGTAACTCGTAAACCAAAGCATACTAATAGATTAAAGCGAAACGTGTTCACAAGTATGACCTCAATTACCATTATTCGCTTAATCAATCAGCGTTGACCGTTATTTGGCTAGCGAAATCTTTGGGTTATCGATCCGAAATCGATTTTGCGAGACTGCATGCAAACCGGAACGAAGATCGAATCGTAATTTAACGCCTAAAGCATGTTTATGTTTATGAAAGAGGCAAGAGATTGAAATATCACGAATCTCTAACGGTCGCGCACTTAAAGGAAAGTTTTATCTGTGCTTATAAAACATTAATCTTTACATGCATTTTAGAAAAGTTCTTAAAATGGCTCGTTGTTTAAATAACAAGTTCGCAATAAAGATGAAATTTGTCTAGACAACATTAACATATAAAAGTAAAAAATGAATTATTTCTGACAACATGTTTAAGCATTCGAGAGCACGTTTAACAAAACCTTTAATCCTAGAGTCTAGACTCTAGACATTAACCAGACGTTTTATATGGTGGACAACGACCGAGTTCTTATAAATTTAAAACACAATTAAATGTCATAAAACCCATTTTAAGAGTTGTATAAAATGTGATAAAATTGAAAATTTATAACATGTAACCTTCAAAAATATATGAGCTGAAAATATAAAATTTAATAAAGAACAGATTATTGAAGTCTACATATATACAAAAGCTGATTTACATTTTGAAATCATACAGAGTAATCCGCATTTCAAACAGAATCTTACGTGTTAGTATAAAATGAAACATTGTACCTAACCACATGAATCTAGACATGCAAAATAGCTCACGGATGTAACTAAGTATTATACGCATATTATATTTCTGACCGTCAGCAATTCCTTTGTTATAAATTGCATGATATAAATAATGAGTAATATTCTGTACACATTGCAAATTATCCATATACGGTATAATATACAAGTATAGAACTCTGGATAGTGCATTTCGTTTCATTCAGCATTACCTGAGAAAGCGCATCGACTTTTGCATAACTTACCATTCATAATTATCGATAATGATTTAATGTTTGCGAAAGTGCATAAAGCAAGTAATAATACGTAAAGTTACAGCTAGAAACTCAAAACGGACATAGAAAAGCGTAACTAACGTCGCTCAGCTGTTATTGATCGTTCGCGAGGGGGGGCGCACCGTCTTGCTTTGACGGCTCATTTCTACATGTCGTGAAGCGCTTAACCCTGCCACTGGCAATGGAATAGTCATCATGACGTGCTACAATCAGAATGAAGACAAATCAAGAGTTGCGGGGATAGAACCTCGACATTCACAATGGCCGGACTATTTATAGCTTGGAATACGAGGCTCTATTAGAACTTGCTGCAAGAAATAGACTTACACGTTTTATATTTAAACAATATGTTTTGAAATGTCAATAGGAAGTTCAGATTTCTCGATTTTTACATAACAATTATTGAGTTCATTTGCTACCCTTGCATAATGACATTCATTGGGTGCGACCAGTGGCTGACCTTTCGATTCGAGTACTTTCCACGGTCCTTGCCGTGAGCGGTCAAAGTCCCAACTGATTCACGTTAACTATGGCCAAATTACGTAAACTTTACTCATCAAGATTAGTCATTCATTCATAAGCGACGCATTTGTGTTTAAAAATTCCATCTCAACTCAGGTGCACTTTTCAGCTGCATTTGCCTACTATTTTGTGTTTATATTCTTTATTTTGAGTAGGTATAGTTTTTTGTTAGATTTATTTTAAACTCTCATAGAACAGCATGTTAATGCTTTTCTCTTTTGTTGTCAAGGGTCATAAATATTTATTTGAAAACTAAGGTCCAAGTAATGTTTACTTAAACGCAAGTAATTCCAGTAAATACCCGATATAGGTTTACTGGTAACGCGTAAGTTCTACTAGATTTACGATGACAACTTTGGCTCCGATTCAATTTTACTTAGAAACGCGCCAAAGGATCAATAAAAACAGCGTAGGCTGAGCGCCTGGGCGGTCACTTTTTCAACAGTTGTGGGAACAAGTCCGGTGTACAAGGAAACTGAACAAAAAACCAGTTAATGATCGTCGTCGTGTCATGTTTGGATGAATAAATTAGGACAGTTAAAAGTACACTTACATGATCACAAGCTGAGCTGTCCATGACAACTTGATAATTAATTTGTAACTCTTTCTTTGTTTCATTTTCTTATTACTTAGTTTTAAAGTGTATTATTTTTATAGTATTTAGCAGCTCATTACTAATATATCGTATTTAATATCTATTAATATTTATCTCAATACAATTATAACTATTAAGTGCATATAGCGTATCTTATCTGAATTCCGCTAAATCGTCGGTCCCTTTATTAAATCTTGCTCGGTCTATTTGAAGTTTCAACCCAAAATAAAACATGTGGCATCCAAACGGGCCGCATGGCGGTCACTTAAGAAAATATTTGCACAAAAAGTAAAACTTTTCCGAATAAAACCATTAAAAACAACTGCAACGTCCTCGGGCGTCCTTCCAAATTCCAGCATTTAGGGAATGCAGCTACCTGCTTTTATACGGTAGATATGAAGCCGACAAATATGCGCAACCCGACCTAATTCGATTATTGATCAGGGAGCAGCCTCCGAGCGGAATGGAGCGACCTTTCGAAACCAATAGAGTAATGCTAGTGACCTAGTACGTCGAGTGACGTTCAAACAAATATGCGGCCATATGGCTTAGCCTATTGCAGTCGAGTGTTCATTTATGGACGAAAACGTTTGCGGGCACCATCTATAGAACTATTATGTAGCCGACCACTTAACTTGGAATGCTAATAATGTCATTATAATAATTCCTTCGTATAATAGTGACAACTTGATATAATATTCGTCCACATAATGCAAAAATGCTAAGAAACCCATTTTGATTACCATACACATAAAATTAATTATGACGTATCTTGAATGTACCAGCCTAGTCTCCTATATTTTCAAATTATTCCAGATAATATATATGAATTAATATATATTGAGCTAATATCTAAAATATGTATTTCTGCAGGTTCAACTTTGTTTCATTAATATGAAGGACCTGAAGAATACGGAATAAAGCATTCATTTAAACTCAACTCAAGTATGAATAATGTAAAAATTTCTTGGGGTAGCTAATTTTCACAATTGCATAATACGACAGAACTTTCACTGAGTACGACTCCAAGAACAAAGGACACAGAGAATACTGAGACCGATAGAAACTGCCGCATGACATGTCTGATTTTATTGTCTGCCCTGACGCGCACTTTGTCGGCGTGAACTCGGAGTGCCGTACATAACAACTCTATACAATAAACTTAATGAAAAATGAAACTCACTAGCACAGTGATAAAGAAACGTCTAGCGATCATTATTCAACTCAGCTATTACTTATGGAAGTATTTCAGTCGTGACCGCACGGATTTTAAGCAAAGGAGGTGTTCGCATTGTGTTGCACGAAACGTCTTCATAATTTTGAAACCGTAACCGATAATTTGAACGAACCAAGAAGAAATATTTATACAGAGTTGAAGCGCAGTATATGAAATTTGGGTTGGTTCTATATTGTCAATGAAATTCGTTTTTCGAAATACTTATAAATAAAGCTTGTTCATTCTCCAAATGAATATAAAACATTTTTAAATAAAAGATTACATTGCCAACCGATTTTGTAAAACTATAAGCAAAAGTTACTCACGATTGCGACTTAAATAAATTTTCATGAAGAACGCACCTGGAACAATGAAAAAGTAATCAGTATTATATCAATAACATTCAAGAACGATATAAATATCATACAATTCGTTCACACAATTACAATCAGTATACGTCGGCGTGCATTGTGTATCACACAAAGGGTGTAAGGAATAAACGAGTATAATAAAAAGTATCAATAAACAGCCTGCGTTTGATTTTGACATTAAGCTTTAGCCCTTAAGTTATGGGACGTAAGAGCTCTCGCCTCGTGTAAAGTGAGATGACATATGAGGCTCTATTCTTTATTGGATCGGGGTTTCGGAGGTTATCAACCTTGCTCCTGGTTCAGGATAACAACGGTAGATAACCGCAGCGTGAGATTGTTTGCCATCAAAACAATTTCATTACAAGTACTCACCAGTTAAAATTTGGATTGGTTAAAAAATTGGTCAATCAAAAAGTGGTTATTAAGGTTATCGTTAGAAATAGACTACAATCAATGGTATCATAATAAATCAGTATAATGATTGTAATAAACAAACTCGTTCCAGAGAAGCTGTCGGTGCGACTGTAAATAAACAACTTGCCATAAAATTTGCATAAGGCCATATGTCTGCAGGATATGAACGAATTCGGGTTCGGTCGTAAAGCGACCGCTTCAGCTTAAAGGTGTAATGGCCTAAAAATTGGACCGCGTTGCGCATTCAAAAAATTAAACTTCACGCATTCGAGACAGCTACCGTCGTTATTTTGAACATTTTATTACTTGTAAGAGGATATTTTAAATAAAAATATTGTAGGTATGATTAGTGTAAAAAGTACAATTTTATGTACAGCTATGAAGAGAAAGATTCTAAGGGCTTTAGTACTTTGTCTATCTTAGACTTATCGATAAAAAATCGCAACTTGGGAGGGCTAACAGCGCTATCGATAAAATTCTTTAAACATAGGTACGTGGCTATTATCCTGTCCGCAACATTAGCAGAAGCACTTAAGAAAATATTTATGAAATGTTTACCTCTCAGACACACACAAGAAATTACATTGGGAACGATTTTATTCTTTAACTTCCAACTAAAGCAGCACAAAATTGCATTAAAAATTATTGTATTATTTAAGAAATGGGAAAAAACAATGTTTAAGTTATAAATTTCTATGATCTACGCTTATAAAATAAATAAATCTTCTTAAAATACTTGTTGAAATAATATATTTTAAATCAGTTTATGTCGTGTTCTTAAAGATATTTTTCTTAATTTTTCATGATGTAACTACAGCAGAAGGTTGAAATTTACATCACCATTTTTAGTCTTAAATCTTTTATTTACCCATTGAAAACGCGACAATGTAACCCAACAGGTGTCACAAAATTGTTTCAAAGTACTCCGTTGTTGGTTATGTATTTAAGCGCCGCTCTCAAAGGTAATTTTTCAAAGACTTTCATAGGCTTCGCAAGGCTCTAGAGGCCTAGTTCTGAAGTGTACGCCATTTAAACCAAGTGTTTATAAGCGTGAAGAGTTTATAATTACACTTTTTTTAGTTTTTCGTTTAGTAATCACGCCATACGGGAACATATCCGAGTTGAAATATGGAACAAATTACAACGAAGTTGTTTAATTGGTACCTACATTCAAAAGCAATTTTATTAACAGGCCTTTTATTTGACAGTATAAAAAACATAAATAAAGGTAGATAAACCCACCGATGTCCGTTTCGACAGTGCCACACGAAAAAAGATTATTGAGGTGGCCATGACAACCACGATAAAGCCGCAGTAAAAAAGAACAAAGTAAACATTTTTTTTATTTCACTAAGATTTTTCATTAAGCCAATTCTTTCATTAGGGGAAATAATAATATCTCTTAACTATTCCCAAACCGATGCACATTCCGAGATTCTTCGATAGTTTTATTTAATTATCAATTCACAAGATGAAATCTGTATAGTGCATAGTGTTGATATAAATGCATATTAATTAATCCTGGCTGTCCATCTGTTACCAGCTTTAAATATCGCCTGGCGCCACGTGAAGTAATTTAACGTCGACATGTGACAGAATGTCGGCCACAATCTGCGCGTCCGAAATAAAATAGAGAGACAGATTGTTTTTGTCGGCTAACCTAATTTGTGGAAATTTACAACTTTGCAATTAAAACTTTTCCAACTATACTTCGGAAATTTGCGAAGTCATTACTAGTTTACGTGACGTAGAATAATTAACTATTTCAAATCGGTTATTAGAAGTAACTCAATTAAATTAACTATAATATATAATTTTAAGCACAACTACTATGCAAAGTTAGACTTTAGGAGTCGTTACTAATATAAGCAATATAAACATTATTCGAAATTAATTGATAGTATTTTTTGACTTCGAAGCAGAATTCAAGACAAAAATCTAAAGTTATAACGTTATAACGAACTGTTGTAAAGATGAAATATGTAGAGTCTATATTTCAAAATAAAGATTGTAGTATGAAAATTACTTTTTAAAGATTTTTAAACACAGTTTATTATACATTATTTAACATTATTATTTAACCCGACGTTTGAACGCTACAGCGAACGTTGTCACGGTGACTGAAAAAGTCATTTTAATCGATATGGAAAGTACTCGCATTAAAACAAACACAGGAAAATACTATGATTGTAGTAGTTATACATGTATGTGGTTTTCTTTACTTAACCAAACAAAAAGTGTCATACAACATATTGTTATGTCAAAGTACATAAACATCAATTGTACATATTAAGGTGCACACCGCACGTGAACCAAGAGACAAATTACAAGACGCCTTTGTAATTTGTCGGTCGGCTCTTGAATAATTCATTATTTTACTGCGTCAATCAAATTAAAGGTTGTGTCAGTTCGAAACGCGATCAGTTGTTTTGTGCATATCAACTTATCATACACATTTTGGTATGTGTCCATCAGACGGTTCGTACAATTTCAAAACATTGGAAGCTGTTTCGCTTTAATCGTTTTCTAATAGGTATGTGTATCTGTCGCAGTAAGATAGAAAAAGCCGTAACATAGTTATATCCCTAGGGATATAATTATATGCCGGAACATAGTTATACGAAAGCGATTCATTACTATCTTACTAGGAATATAGTTATAAAACGGTCCAAGTTCAGTGATATAGTTATATTACTAGATTTCGTTTAGTGAAATAGAAATCTACCATAGAATTAAATAAATATTGGTATAATAAATTTGTTTTATCTTCATTCAAAAATCTACTTTATGTATTCTGCAGTTAGTTACAATACTTTGTGACATTAACACGTAATTACACGTATTAAAGTAATTTCAATTATAATTAAAATTACCATGTTTTGGAATTCAAACATTAACAATGCAATTAAACATAATGAAATATTAAAAATCTTTTAAAACTAATCAACAGTTTTGAGATAACTTTATTTCTTATATTTATTAAGTTGAAATGTTTGTTTCTTTGCTAGTAATTTCAAATTTTTGTTCAAACAAGAAGCGGAATCATGTCATCTAGAATTTAGTAGCACTGAATGCTTCTTACAGGCACATCTTTTAGCAGAACACTGTATATTCGATTTTTTACAGGAACGCTGCACACTCCGAAAGCTATTTCACTAAACTTAATCTAGTAATATAACTATATCACTGAACTTGGACCGTTTTATAACTATATTCCTAGTAAGATAGTAATGAATCGCTTTCGTATAACTATGTTCCGGCATATAATTATATCCCTAGGGATATAATTATGTTACGGCTTTTTCTATCTTACTGCGACATATCCATAAGTTTATGTTATCTACTGGAACTTCTTGACCACAATGGGAAAAGTTAGAAACACTATAGTTAAATCGCGAACTTTTGATCCGAGTAATCCTTTTCTTAACTACATCAGGTTTAATTGCATAAAATATGGGTAAAGTTTCATGACATGCATAAAGGAATAGTCGGAAATCAATGGAACAGGTGAAAACACAACATTCAGCGTACCGATGTAAATATATGCACGATAAATATCATTTTAAAACAAATTTTTATAGTATTGTGTAACTTTCGAAATCTTGGGCAATAACACCGTTATTTAATTAAGTTAATACCGTTCGCACAGATAAAATAATTCAGACATTTATGGCGGACTGGTTTACACTTTTTTGCAATACCGTTGTTTGTAATCTGTTCACAAATTTTCAACTAACTATAACAAAAGTTAAGTTTACAATAACAAGGCTCGTACATAATGTTCTTATTGGTGTGATAATACAAAATGAGCATATATTTTGTAACGCCGTACACGGCACTAAAGAGCATTGTTCGTTTCCTGGTATTACATTACTGTTATGAATTCATGCTTAAAACTACCTCCTTTATTCTAGTTTCTTAGATTTCTTAATAAAATAATCCAGTAGCGATGGCAACACAGCGGAGTCACGATCACGACTGTCAACCGTCAGCATACGATAGTCTGATTTTATCATTTCACGAACTCTCTTATTGCCCACTTTTGGTTAACAATCCGACACTTGCTAAGAACGGCTACTTATATGGCAATGTACTTGTTTGTTTACACTAAAGCTTCGTGGGCGGAATGAACGGTAAAAAACTTGAAACTAATAAGAGCCTTAATCTCATTAAGTTGGTATGACTTGACACAAAACTTTATTCTTACGGTGTACTTGTTTGAATACATAATGCGTGCAACTTATTATGTAAATATACAACGTGTCCCATAATTCAAGGATAAAACGGCACCAGGCGGTGGGCCTACTCAAAACTGCTGGAGAAAAATAAAATAAAATTATTTTTGAAATTATAGGGAAAAAATGAATATAAGCAAAAATTGTCACCCTATGAGGTGACTTAAAAACCCCAAAATGTCTGTAGTTTAAACGCAAAAACCAATTAAATTTGTAATTTCATCCAAAAATTTTGAAAGATTTTTACTTTCGGTCCAGTTTGATTCATCGTTGTGTAAAAAAATATTCAGTTGTTACCATTGCAAGTTTTTTTTTAAGTTGACGCATCTATTTAAGATTATAAAAATTATATAATAGTCTTGTTGTGTGACAGTGCATTATAACATAAAATAACAAACGATAAACCTACAATGACAATACAATTATGTAGTTCAAAATTATGATTGATGCGATATTTTGAATACTTTTTTATACAGAGTTAATCAACATAATATTCAGGCGTTTCCAATAATCTATGGTCAAAAACGTCGGGTGATTTAATGAATGTTTCGATTAACAATTAATTCCGATTTAAATTAATATAGCAAGTAATGATTGATTATGTATCCTTATATTGTCCATGACTCCACAACCATGACAATAAATTAAAATAGTTTTTAATGATTCGAAAGTTTATTAGTTCATAAACACGTGCATATGAATGAATTTTATTGACATAAAATACGACGTAACATAATATAAACCATAGCCCATTTTATAACACTATGAACGCTAATGGTGGCCGTAGAATGCGTTTTATACGCGGCGGCTAAAATTCGTGCGCTGATATGAATTTATACACACGTGCTAAGAATCTAAATTGCCGGTAATAGGAACTGGAAGCTTTACAGACGTACAAGTCACTGTTTATTTATTTTAAGAGGCTATTGAATGCATTGCTTGCCGTGCTTGAGTTTTTTCTTGATATAACTTTTAAAGAATCCTCTTTGTATTTGATGTAAGCCCAAGAACACTATATGAACTCGTGACAAAAGCAGTTCCACCTATCTAACTAAAAAAGTAGAAGTATTCAAATGCGAGTCGGGATTCCACCAAGAGGTACATCTACTAGAACTAGCTCTAAGTCTCTAAGCAACAAATAAAGCCTCCACCAGACCAACCACTTTCGCGAAACGAGGACCGGCTTTTAGCAAAAATTTGATCAGTGAAAGTCATACACCATAGCGCTATAGAACCTTCAGGGAAAACAATGACATTATATCAGAACATTTATTATCCAATGTCAATTTTATGATTAAATATGGGTATTTAATAAATAATTATGAACTAAATGGCTTTATCACTTACCAACTCTAGACATACCATGAAGTGACTGATAAGATATTGCATTTATCTTGAAATATTAAATTGCACTGAAGAAGTTAACGATCGTCGTAAAAAGTCCCGCCAGATTAATACCGATATAAAATATTCTTTAATCAAACTATCTGTAGACAAAATTGGACCACCCAACAAGTCCAGAGGCCCACCGTTAATTTATTACGTTTAAACGATCAAATCCGAAAGCGCTTTATTTTGGGGAGCCTTATTAAATTGTTCAGTTTATTTCCGTCAAAGCAATTACCTAAATATTTAATGTATCATCGTCGTTATTCAAGGTATTCGTTGCATTTAAGACGAACATGGTTTATAATGAGAGCGTGTTTATCAGGAATCAATCGGTAGAATAAGGTAAGTCAGCGATGTCGCATCGTCCGATATGGAGTCAATTTGCAGTGCGTCGGGCGGCTTCAAGTTGCTTTTTATAACATTTGAGGTCATCGACTCGACACTAAACAACACACGTAAGTGTCAACGGACTGCAATGGGAAACATTTCCGTGGTCTCCGCTGCAAATTGTTTGTGAATAATGAGTTAATTTGCTTGTGGCTTTCGCGCTCCGTCCAATTGTAAATTATACCGAATAGCGAGCTCACCATGCTTGACTACCCACTTCATCAAAAGAATATCGAACAGCGAAACAAATATTTTTGTGTTAGCTACAGAGGATTTGTAAGATACGATTGTCTCATTTAGAGAGTAATTCAAACTTAAGTAAAAGTTTATTTTTTGCCAAATCATCTCATTTTACTGAAACATAGTCATATTTTTAGGCCTGCGGAATGCGGAATTCTGGAAATACTAAAATCAAATTTCCTATATTCAATTTAATACAAAAAATGCTGTTAATAGGTAAATAATTAAATAGAAGTGATTTAATAATGAACACTTACCTAATACCTACATTGTTTTAGTAGTCAAGTCAGTTATTAAACATTTTTAAAATAAAAACATTTAAGCAATTTACGGTACCTCGTAAAATATAAAAATCTCTTTCCTGACAATAGCAACCTCCATTATTTTAACAAGGAAAGGAGGAAGCCATTTTGAGGCCTATTGTCTGAATTTAATCTCCCTGAAACAATGTCGGTTGATGAAATTAAAAATTGCTTTTGTTATCCTGAAACTATTAAACAACGCGATGTCAGGGTTGCCAAAAACATAAATTTAAAAATATATCTACGTAATTTGTTAAATCTATCAACGCAGATATAGATATACGTTTATGTGCGTCATTATGTAATACATTTAGTCAGATTACTCCAAAGAACAAACTGTAATGTTCAAACCATAAGAATAATCAGAACAGCTTTTTCATTAAGTACAAAAATGAAAAGCCACGTCCTACATATTCAACCATTATAGTATATTTAAATAGAGCAGAATCCTTTAATAGAGAACAAAGTCAGAACAACGATTATTGTAGCTTACACTTCATTGTTTTAAAGCCGTATTTAAATATCGAGCAAATGCATGCCAGTAAAACGGTCTCATGTTATCGGAATAGGATTAATTTTTGAACTAATTGGAAGCAACAAAGCCTATTGATTTCGCATTAAACCGAGAACCAAACGGTGCTTATAATGAGTGGATTTCCGTTCCTAGAGCGAGCTTCATTTTAATTGAGTTAGTGCTTATCCCAGCTTTGACTTCAAGCGGACTAACTTAGCTTTTATAATTCGTTTTGAAATAATCAGCACTGGGTACTGAAGCGATAAGAGAGCACTAGTGACTCGACGTCAACATTTGCCAAGTCTTATTGCGCTCGAAATTTGCGCCTACAGACTACGGTGCCTCGTTTTGGTACATACCTAAATTACATAAATTATACTATCTTACTTTTTTGTCACATGGGGTGCGTCAGTGCTATCGTAATTTGCATGTAAATATTAGTAGTCTTGGAAGAGGAGACTTAAAACAGTTATAACACCGATAAAAAAATTAAGGGACTCTCCACCCTTTTAAAACTTTACACACCCTTACTCGCGTACTTTCAATAATAATATACTGCATGAAAATATTGCTATGTAATAAAAACCCACGACTATAAAAGATAATTGTTGTCATTATCATAAAGATAATTTTAATACGAACATTGCATAATCAACTATTAGTGGGTGTATTGCAGAGTCTAATGGCGTTATCAAATAAGTAAGACTCAACTTATAAGATAAAGAGGGACTTGTTGGTCAGAAAACGTAGCGATTCCAATTATAATTGAAACGGGTCTGTAGTTATTTGCTATTGTTAAATTTGTTACACATGTCAGTTAAAAACTTTAGAAGAAATTATTAACGGATTAAAGTATTTAGTTAAGCGAAACCGTATAAGAATGCTGAACAAGTAACCTAGTTAATTTTTAAACATTTACATAATGGATATTTTGGACTTTATTATTACAAGAGTCAAGAACTGGTAACAAAGTTTCGAACTCGTAAGTCAAAGTATTAGGGAAAGCCATAAGTGATAAGCTGGTAAAGAAACTTTGAACTTAGCACATTAGTAAGTATGGACTTACTAATGTACTATATTCAAAGAACTGTCTTTGCAAAGATCTGATACTTTTAAAAGCGGACTGCAAAGTAATCATACTTGCCGTGGAAAGCACAAGATGTACGAAGCTGGAGCAATCCGAGTTTGTGATATGCTTTTAGCATTTGCACTTACATAAATTAAAATATTAGAAACGACTTTCGAACCTTGGTTAAAATCTGTATTTCCGTTAAGCTTTTTCACTTTCCTCATGCTACGAATAGATTCGATTCGTATTGAACGTATTTCCATGCAATCAACTGACTTGTGACTCCGTATACGTGCGAGAAAAATCCGGGCTTAATTGATTTTGTCATTTGTCGAAAGCCAATTATCAATTTTTAATGTATTTGCTGACTTAAAGCCATATTGTACTGCACTTAAACGTTGTTATATAATTGCATTTATATACGAGAGAAGTAACTTTTTTTTTAATTTTTGGTCAATAATATTTTATTCCTGATAATTATGATAACTTTTAAGTCTTAAGTGAAGGCAACATATAAAGTGTTGATAAACTTGTAATACCCACAATCTCCGTATTACCGCATCATAAAATCATTCGCGTCTTGCTCGAATCTCATTTTCCGATAGCGTCAGATTCGATTTGTTCACACCATCCTATTTGGAAGTTTATATGAGATTTCGAAGTTAGTTAAAGTGGAAGTGCCGTGAGCTTCTAAGGTCTATATTGGATTATCCTAGCACAGCCGTCAAGTGCGAAGCGGCCCGGTCGATAGAGGCTAACCAGTTAATTACGTTGTAAAGAGCGTTTGCGCTAGTTTTAGCGTGTCTTATCTCGCCGAGTCAATAACCATCACCAAAGAGTAATTGATTCAGATGTAGACGGCAATGGAGATCAATTATATTGTCAATGGTCCTACCTTAAGAGTTATCTATCAAGTTCAAAGAGAAATCAACAAATGGCGTCCTAAATTACGACTTCTGACATTATAATCTTTATGTGGACGAGACGTTGCAAAACTTTTGCCATTTACTTTTTAATACTACAAAACAATTTAGAAATCGACAACGAAGGTATGAGAATCCGGCACATGTCTTAAGAGCTTAAAACAATGGTGCAATAAATATCTCTGTTCAAAGTGAATATTAAGATTGTCGAAACTGTAATCTGCGACAGATAACTGCTGGCCTTTGTAAATAATTACGTGCGTTTAAAGGTTAACAAGGTATGAGAGAGAATAACGGAGTGTAAAAATCTTCGCGACGGACAAGTGCAGCTTAAACATTCATAAAAACGTTTACTAGAGGCTCCCGGAACTGACATTTCCAGTCTGACCGAGACCTGCCTTAACCTATAGATTATAACGCATATTAATGTCATATGAAGATAACAAATTAATACGGGTGCACTGTTATTATAGACTGCACATGGTTTGATTAAAAAATAAACATACAACTACTACAATAGAGACTTCAATAATAATGTACCTGTCTAGTCTACCCTTACTTTAAAGTACGATACTGTAAGGTTCGAAGGAACATTGATATTTCTATCATTCCTACAATTATTGTTTGCAAGAAATTTTTCTTTTTGTGCTTTTAAATTTTCATCATTTTTCTACGAACGTAATAGTATTCATCACAAATAATTTGAAATTCATATTGTTCACTGAAATTCAATCTTACTCAATTCTACTAAACTCTACTTTTTTATTTTATTATTATTATTAACACGTGTGTACATTTAAATTGTATATCCAAAATTTATGGGACCGCTCTAAATAAGAAGTTATATAGTAATTAAATAAGGCAACTAATGTAAGCATGTCTGAAGTAAGGTGCCCGGAGGGGACTTCGGCCTCGATGGTGCCCTATAAGGTCCTGACGGTCAACGAGCCAGCTTTCGACACTACCCTTTACGATTTTAGGAATAAGCCTCGGAACTTACATTCAACTGTCAAGCGAATTTAAATATCGATTGAGCAGCAACTATAATTTGTACATAATTGGCGTAGATCAAGTTTTCAAATTAAAACTTTCAAAATTATATGGTTGTATACTCCTTTTTAAATTGAATTATATAGAATAGCGAAGCTTTCCTTTAATTTGGTGCTAACAAAAACGATTTCTATGCGTTATGAAACAAAAACTGTTCTGAAGATAAAGGTAAAGAATCATATCAAAATCAAATTCCCAACAGTCATCGACTATAAATAGCACCTAAATAATAGTAAACCAAAAAACCGAAGAAATGTCGACAATTTCCAAACTGGGCGAAACAATCGAAAGCTGAGGACGCGGGAGCGATTGGTCCAACCTTATATGGAGCCCGGGAGCATTCTCCAAAAGTAGCCTAAAGGACGCCGCCGAGGACAGCCAGCAAGAAGTCGATATACCGGCCCTGGGTATTTAAGGAAACGATAGTTCCACGAAATCACGCACGCGATTCGTACTCCAGTAACGTTATTTGGATGCACCGGTTTTTACTAATTGGCCGAAACCGGCTGCATCCTTATAAGGCGTTACATACTTGGGAAGATGCGTGAGATCTATATTTTAGGCTCTACAACAACGTACTTCTTATGCCAATTTAAATTCTTTAAATCTTTGTCTCTCAGTAACAAAACGACGTATTCTTCTAAAAATTGGCAAGATCAAGATTCAAGATGGCTGTATTAACAAGTAAAGTTACTATAATACATGTAAATGTGTACGTGAGAATAAACCGCTGAACGATAAGGCGCTGTAAGCAATGTTTATCGCGGTGACAGACGATAGCCAAAACAAAATGGTATTGCTATCGGAATATCGATAACATTGATATGAGAAAGAGAAACTATTGAGGCCATTCTACTGACAATATATGTAGAGATTTTCCATTTATATATAGTATTTCTTCATTTTTCTTGTACTACTTCTATAAAATTCACATCACCATCTTTTTAAATATCGAAAAACGATCAAATACATTACAAAGTTGTATAGAAGAAATGTTATCCAGCAAAATAGGTATTTGCGTAGGCGACAGTTACCTCCGGAATAACAAAATGAAAATCATTAGCAAATATTATAAAAAGCTGGCGCACTTAAGTTCGTCGTGACTAACTAAAAGCACATAATCAACGACAAAAAAATTAGAAATTGGGGTTAATAGATGTTTTGATGTAGAAATGCGACGTTGTTTTCGAAGAAAACGTGACTAAGCCGTTTGAATCTATTGAAGGATACATTTAATTGATTTTGTGTGAACAACAAAGTATTTGTATCACATTAATCTCTGTTCACATCATTAGTCATACCTGTGTTATATGAACAAGAAAGTTGATTTTGCCTGTTATCATACATTTTAAATTCAATATTTACACAAGCGACATATGTTTAAATGCTGAAAAAGAATGTGCAAACACTACCGAAAAATAAATTCAACCAAAATTTGGATTGATATATTTTATGATGTATAGAAGTGTTTTAAAAGTAAAAGATACACTATAAAATATGCTGATCTCAAACTATATTCTGCTTTCGACGCTGTTAAAATCAATTTGTCATCACATATACATTTTAAACTTATATAAAGCCCGTATAATTTCTCAATACCACGATTTCATTAAACAGGCCAATGGTAAGATGCAGACAATGTACCTCTGATAAGGATATAGCTTCAGGATAGCTTAGTTAGCATAATTTCCTATTATACTTTAGCTTATCTCCTTCTATTGGGGCGGATAGAGGTTAATATCGTTTTCAGTCTATTGTATCGGCTTAGAATCGGTCTCTTATCGCGGCACAATCTACTGGAGAAATCACTATGTCATAAGCTATTATTTCATTGGAACTGTGAAATCAAGTGAGAAACATTGAACGAAAGGGGTTTGAATAAGTTTGAATAATATTATTTGATTTAAAGCTTAATATAAATTAAGGAACTATAACGAGTACTACTTTGCAATATCTGATCTGATAGGATTTTAAATAAAATTTTAATTTAATTTAAAAAAGTGAAGTTCATTAAAAATGTTAAGTTAGAATTCTTTAATCGGATTTATCGTCAGGCAACCAAAAGCAAAAAAATGTACGACCCCATTATGTATTACGATTTTATAAATTAATATTACTTACAGCTGTTGAAATTCGATTGTATCAATGGAACATTTAAAAATGGAATGTCATCGATTGCCGCCATAAATCTGTAAAATACTTTTTCATTTCACCGAAGAGGCCACATATCGTGACTCATTCTAGAGCAATGTAAGTGGGACATGCGCAGACGCCGCTAAGCGCGGAGCTATCTAGGCGACCAGGACGCTAAGTATATCTGTCTAATCTTAACGGGTTATACAAATAAAAGAGTTACTTACCTCTATGTACAGACAGAAACGAAAGCTGATCGACAAATACAATTAACATACAAAATTTTAAACATAACATCACATGTGTCAAATCGCATAAATGTAACAAGCCCATTCGTAAAATAGCATGTATCAAGTTGATTATTATAAACGTAGAAGTATTAAAGTTACTACTGAGCTAAGCTTGGGCTGTTTTTATTTCAAGAGACCTACTTCATAGACATGACTGCGGCAATCTAAACAAGACAATGAAATAAGTAAAAGGTATAGTGCAGTCAAAAATTTTTCCACCATTTCCAATATAATGTTGAATCATTTTTAATTTAATCTGTTTTAACTGAATGTACATACTAACATCTTGTAAGAATTTTCCTGAAAATATAATTCGCAACGTTTCAAATAGGTACATTTAGAACAACGATTGTTTTGATTTATGTAGATTCAAATCTCGAATCAAATATATTTATAATAAATGTAGGTACGTTTCTTTAACCCGTATGATTGTAGGGATTTAAAAAAAAAAAAAATTATATTAACATTGTACAGTGCTTATCAAGCCAGGCTAAGCCCAGCCATAACATTTTACTTACGAATTTCATAATTGTAGCAAGCACTAAAGTAATTAATCTTAATAACCATTGTAAAAATGCATTACTAATAAACTAACGCTATATTAAGTAAGAAATAATTTTTTAAAATTTGGCTTAACATACGAAAAGAAAAGTAAAACCTCGAACCGATTTCAGTGTATTTATAAAGAGAAAGCTGAAAACAATAACCGAAAATAACCGCCCAACCTTGCACACGCCTTACGATCAATAGAGCCTTGAACTCAACCGCAATGAACGTTAATGCCAACGAAAATTGCCTTAGAATTCCTACTGCTCAAAAAGTAATTACTCGGAAACGGAATAAAATATTTTTTTTAAGTTATTTTTGCTCTATGTAGGTCCGCTATGGGTTTTTTTGATTTTTTTTCAATAAAGCACATTTTTAACGAAGCTTTTGTTTCTATAAACGTAATTATAATGCAGCCCCGACTGGGAAATGTTTATAGAATTGATTTATTAAATTTTCATTCAGTGAGAGAAATGTATCAAAATTTGCCACATTTTCCGGCTATTCTAAAAAAATTCTATTTTTAGAAATCTCATGTGACGTAAGTTTTCTTGCAACCGTGTGATAAGGGAATTCGATAAGCATGCGTTCATTGAGTGACTCCTTGTTGTTTGTTTGTTCCAATAATGCTGATTAATACTGATTAAAACAATATAACTATTTTATTAACGCGATTATCAAGATATGATGTTACTGGTTAAAGTCAATATATCATTAAAAGTTCCTCTTCTATAAACGTTAAAAAGAAAAAGAAAATTAAATAAACTAAAGTTAATAGCAGAAATAATGAAGTTACTTAATATTAACTCTAGTTAATTAAATATGAAATAATATGGACATAACAATTAAATATTCCATATGTAGTGTGTACGCAAAAGATAGAGTGCGTAAAATATTTTATTTTATGTCACGGCTACGATAATTACATCGCCGTAAGATAATAATCATCAATGATGACATAATTTATCACTCACTTCACGCTTACACATAATTTTGTGTTCTTATGGGAAATCTGATAAATATAATATCACCTGATAGGTTCCAATTAATAACGTGCCTTTTCTAGATGGATTTGACAGCTTCATAAAATACAGAAACAACTTGAACTTTTGAATTATCCTTTATGATTTGATGGGGTTTTTCCGATAAAATTCATGCGGACTTAGGTAATACGTTCATAATAATAGTTTTTAGTAGTTACCAAATCGATCGTCTTCTGTTTACTTAAGGCCTAGAAGCATTGTTTGACCGTGCGTCGCCACCGGTAGCGCGCCTGTAGGAGTACGCGCACGCTCGCACTGCACGTCCGGAAAAGCGAGAAAAGCGTAAACTCAGAACTCACCTGCGTGGGAAGCACAGTCTCCCGGCCGAGGGGTATCGACATTTTGCTAGCGGCGCCGCCGGCCGCGCCCCGGCGCCCGCCCGCGCCGCACCATCCACCGACCCGTCACTACAGCCCCAACACCGCCCGCCGCCGGTCCCACCGACTCCGGAGCGGCAGAAACACTTCTTCAACTACTTCAAAAACAAATCCAGCACGGCACTATTATTGTACTAACATCGCACATCACCTGAAACTTTCAGCGGCTGCGTAAAAATACGCAAGAAAAACAAAGCCGATAATGCGAGTACGGGCGAAGTAGCGGCGTGGCGGCAACTCGAATAGCGCCCGTTTGTGGCAGCGCGAGCGTACGACTGGCGGTGC
>LQNK01000498.1:165568-188304 GCA_001586405.1 Phoebis sennae
GCGCGCAATTCGCCCCGCGCCTTTACGGCCCTCGCTAGTTCGCTACCCACTACGCTACACCGCCGCGAGCTCGCACAGCCTCCTTCATCTCGATCCTTGGTCACATGGACACGTGCGGTGGACGCGGACGTAGTGCGGTTATCGAGCGCGAGTACACATGCGCAATGCTCCTCTTTACTTCTCTGTGTTCACCGTAACTCATTCATTTGAACTCATAACATAACACAATGCACACCTGAACAAATATTATGAACACAACGATAATAGGTGCGTTGTTTCGAGGCGTAGCAATAAGCCAACTAGCTCAGTCCTACACCTTGTACAGTTAGGAAACTGTACTTTTGTTCATAAATTTACCTCACATCCCCTTTACGCAACGGAAACATAGCAATATGATTTAATACATATTCGGATTAGTGGAGAAATATGTCAAACAAAGAGTATGAAAAACCGTTTTTGCCAAACTTTAAATATAATATTGGTTTCGCTATCAGACATTTATTATATTTTTAAAAATTATGTTACTTATTGAAGGTTCTTACGCCCATTGTTGGCAATAACTCATTTGATTACAAAATAATTAATTAAGCTTGCTTTGCATAGACTTACTAATTCATGAAAATTCATTCAATACCTGCCATCCCACGCTGTTTAGAAATGAATGAATTTTAAGGACAAGCCTAAACAAGAATCCTAGTACGAAATTCCAACAGATAGAAGGGATGTGGGCATGCGTAGGCGCTTCCGAGGCTGCAAACTGGTGGTTCGCCCACTTTTCCTTTCTGACACGTTCACCGCTCCAGATTACGTCATTATATATTATTTTACTATCCGTGCATATTATGTACACAATCGTGGGCGGACACACCTAATCCCTGTGATGCATTTGCCTATTCACTAGTTCTTTCAATTTTCAACCTCATCACAAAACGGACATCGCTTTATGTAAACAATAATCATCAAAGTATTAACTAGCCGCGCCCCGGTGTTTCACTCGCGTAACTTATGATCACGGGGCAAATCCGGGATTAAAAGTATCTAATTATTTTTTAAATCTATTCAAAGTCGGTGCCTTTACCGATTTTCAATTTAATAAGATTTTGCACCGACTTTGAATAGATTTAAAAAAATTCTGTGTGAGTAAATCGGTTCTATTTTTTGACAAAATTTAATATTTTCCCATGTTTAGTAACGTAGTAACCCTTAGTAAGAGCTAGGCCCAAATCAGTCTCAGTCTGAGAGATAAATGGATATAAACATAATTATTTATATATATATATATATTTAAACTCAGCCGCAGGGTTTATTGGTTGTTGCATATTGTTAATTTTCGAGGAGTTCCCCGAAATCTCTACCACATGGATGTTACAGACTTTCACAAATTTTCTATGGGACCACACTGACACTACTCTTTCGAATGCTAAAATAATTTTCACGATATGGAATATGCGCTAACATAGGTACTAAAAATGCGGTCGAATTGAGAACCTCCTCCTTTTTTGAAGTCGGTTCATAAATCAATTTGTATACATTCTTAACGTATTCGGATTAGTATAAGTAGTGGTAAGTTTTTAGGGGGTCGTAGTATTAAGTTATTTATTTTATATATTTCACATTGCCTGATATCTATACTAATATTATAAAGCTGAATAGTTTGTTTGTTTGAACGCGCTAATCTCATGAACTACTGGTCTGATTCGATAAATTGTTTTAAATAGCCCATTTATCGAGGAAGGCTATATAGCCTTGGGAATATCGGGATGATATATATATCATTCCGACGGGAGTGAAGCTCTGGTATGCAGCTAGTAAATGAATAAATAAATAAACACTCAAATGTGAGGTATTTAAAAAAACGCAAACCGCCTTCTCTCAAATTATTTTCAACTATATTCATGTTTAAATAATATTTATGTTAATATATTTAATTTTAAACTAAGAATTCAACGTTATCACAAAATACAATCCTTCAATTACCTGAACCTCTTCCATTGCACCTTCAAACATGGTCCATCTTCCAAAACCTGCCATTTTCACTCACTGACACTTCACAATTTTTTCATTTTTTAATTTACAAAATAAAAAGTCTAAATGCGCACGAGTGCATGTTTAAATCGACTACGTGACACTGCAATGACAAAACACTATTTCATGCCTGTTCAGCATAATATTACACTGCAAAATGTTCTATGTTCGGTTAAAGCTGCTTTCGCAGTGGCGTTATTAGTAAACCACTGAAAAACCGCTACGTTTTTAATATGTATAATATTATATCATTTATCCAATATTGCTTATTAATTATCAATTATCATAAAATTAGAAGAATTAATTTGACCAATATGCCCTCAATTTTAGAAAAAATAACTTATAAACATTACTCTCTCAATTAATATACAATGTACGCTAGTGTTGATATTTTAACAGCTCTCTCCAAAACGTTGCGGTTTGTCCGTTGGTCAAATAGCAGTGCGAAGATTGGCCTAAAATTGAAATTGATTGCCCCGAGTCGTATTCATTGACGTGATTGAGCCGAATGGATGAAATGGGCCTTGTGAGACTTGCTTGCTATAGTAATTGACCCAACAAAACGTAATATGCAACCATTGATTTGCCTTGAGAACGCTTGTCGCTGAGATTCGCTAACTATTAAGATAAACAATTTATGCAGAGTTGAAATATAGCCAATAGCTATGTACTTTGCAAAATTATTTGAATATTCATTGTGCAAAATTGCAAATCCTTTTACCTCATGAAAAAAATTTCGTATTGTTTCATCAAAATCAATATGTTTCTCTAAATTGATTTCAAGTTAATCAAAAATATTTCATGACACATTTTACAATCAAAATAATACTTACCTACATAATATTATATGGTATGTGCAGATCGACGGAAGGCTATAGAAAGTATAGGCATTGTTCTAATGTATATGTATTGTTCTAAATTTCTTCATTGAAAACCAATGAGGACCTTTGCAAAAGACTTATAAATTAAAACACAAAATATTACGACAATTATTTATTAAGTAGGAGTATATGATTGTAGGTATTTCGGCAAATTGTAGCTATGTCATGTTCTTATCGGTTACTACGTCGGCTCATCCTCAAATCTCGTTCAATCTCATACTGGCGCACATCCGTCCGTCCTAGGAAATCTTGACGATCCAAGTATCTGAAGAATGAAGATTATTTCAGTTAGTACAATACTTTACGTTAATCTAATAAATATTATATCTGTAGTCAAAACATTCCGAAAGCCTGGGATTTATGATATAATAAGCCAATTTGTATTAGGATCAAAATGGAGATGGGGAGTCTAGCGCAAAATAATTACATGTAGGTTTAAGCTAGGTGTCGACAGATCGGCATCGTACGCATTTTACGGTACGTTTTCTTGTTTGTACGTACGGTTTCTTTATTAGTATGGAAAATGACCAGGCCACGCATTTGTGTGTAACATTCCACACAAAGAACATTACTATCAAATACGCATCCAATGTGTACGAAACGATAATATGTGTACGCCTAGTATTAGGCAACATATTCATGGTAAATGACGTATAAGTTGGAAAACAAAATGGTTTCCCTAATCATTACAATTACCACCCTATATAATAATTTTTGTTTTGATTCTGAATCTACATTCTTAAGTAATATCGATGTTTAAATAAAAAAGTAATAATAATAAATTACCCCTCTTTTCCCTTATTGTGACTTGTTATTTCTTCCTCAATCCCTTCCTCCTTTTTATACGTATTCCAGTCTAGTTTAGACTTTTCTAATGTAGATAATTTATTTTTCTTGTTTAATTGGCCTACAATACTAGATAAACCTGCTGGTTTGGACCGAGGTGAAGGGCCTTCCTTGCCAACTGAAAATAAGCCAAAAATTTTTCATATAAATTTCTTTTTTTTATTGTTTAAATGCTCACAAAAATATATGAACACAGGAAAACTTACCTAAGGCTGATTTTTCAGCTGTCTTTACTCTTTCCTTAATTACATTATTTTCTACTACAATAGTTTCTCCTGCAAACTCAAATATTCTCTTTTCTCTATCCTTATCTGTATCAACTGTTTGTTTTTCAACTTTCTTGTTTTTCTCTAAATTATTTGACATTTCGGTATTCTTAACTGGTTGACTGACCGTTTCTTCTGATTTAGGTTTTGGTTTTGAGTCAGTTCCTTCTAAGAATTTTGCCCACAAATCTTCCTCCCTTTTCTTTTCATCTTCTGGTTTTACGGTATCTTGTTTATCTGTTTCTAACTCTTTTATATCTTCTTTAACGTCATTCTTTTTTAACTTCTTCTTAGGCGTGTTTTGTAGTTTACTTTTCCGCTTTTTCGCCTTGTTATCAACTTCATTTTCATATTGTTGTTCAGTTTCCTCGTCGGCAGATTCCTCTTCAGAAAGTTTTTCAGGCTCCTCGGGTACGTAGTCGTCATCACTTTCGCTTCCAGAAGACATCTGAAATACGAGTTCGAAAATGGAAGTTAAAATTATGATAATAATAATATTTCTACATTAGGTACATAAGTCACAGTAGTAAAATTTACGTGTCTAATGTAAATTTTAAAATGCATGATGTCTCGATTATACTTACATGAGATCAGCGCTAAGTTAAGTACTATCATAGTCATAGTATACATTACTAAAGTATGAAAAGAAGCTTAACTAAGGATATCATATATGTATGTTAGAGTTTATACCTAATATATTTAGATGTCTAAATATAAATAACCCAAACATGCAGTGAGAGAATACACCATTTAGACAGACATCAAGTTCTGAAGCTGGATAATTTTTATATAGGGCCACACAGATGAATTTGTAACCAAAAACAATCAACTTTAAACTTGGTCTTTATTATTTACATTGATGGGAAATAATAATTTTATCTGGTTAAATTTAAGGTCAATGTGAATAGGCATTACATAAAGAAGTGTGTTCCATCCTCTACCATGTTATCACTTTCCACCAGGTGAAACTATGGTCAAACATTTCTTTATTGCGGTATAAAAAATAATAATAATTATCTATATACAAAAAAGTAGGTGAAGGAAGTTTTGACCATCAATAAAATAAAATAAACATTCCAAATGTATGTATATTAAAAAAAAAATCAGAAATAAAATGTGTTAATGTGTATAAAGAAAAATAACGCTAAAGTTAATAAATTTTTTATTTATTTTAATATCCAACTTTAGCCCCAACTGTAAAGAATTGTATGTTTGGATAGATTATACACAATAACCACAAAGTGATGAATTAATTTGTAGTATTATACAAATTGCCCCAATTAAATTTTGCTTAATTACAGTTTAATAAAACAAAAGCAATTTCCATCATTAAGGTTTATTTTTAACTATTGAAGATAAAGAAGTGGAACGTGAACATGAACTAAGGTTTCTTCTTATTTCTGTTTCTGTTCTTTACATTGGAAACTTCATAGAAGTTGCTTCCTGTCTTTGTTCGCTTTTGGGCCCTCTCAATCGCCCTCCTTCGTTTTGCTGTTAATTTAGTTTTAATAGGTTCCCCATTTGCTTTTCTTTTCTGTCCTGGATGTACCACTTCCTCAATAGTAAATGTGCCACTAGCAGCTTGTATTTTTTGTTTCTTCATTTCCTTAACAGTTTCAGCATCATTTGTCAAATAATCTTCAACATCACTACAGACATTGTCATCATTACTGTAGAAACTACTTATATCTGAGTCACTGTCATCATCATCTTTACTTTCCCCAGTTTGAGATAAATCTGTCACATTGCTTTTGTCTTCATCTTTATCTTGTGAATCTTCTTCATTTTGTTCATCAATTCCTTTAAGCTCTTCCGGTATGTTGGTATTATTGAGAGGCTTCACATCATTTTCATTATCAAATTGCAACCCTACTCTTATTTTGGCGAAATCTTGGGCTATCACTAATTTATTTATTGTAAGCGCTGGTTTTTCGGAAACATCAGTTTGTGTCTCTAAGCTTTCCTCTGGGTTAATATTGTCATCTGTTTTCTTTTCGATAACAATTTCTTGTGCTTCTTTTTGTTCATCATTTTTATTTTGTTTTGAAAGTGGAACTTCAAATCCTTCTGGAGCCACATAAAATGGAAGCTTTCCCCTTTGCCAGTCATTTAAAACCATTTTGGCTACAGAACTTATATCAGGTTCTCCTTTTTTTAACAATTTGCCAGTTCTGGCTGCAAGTTTTTCTAAAAATTCAATAGATGTTTCCCATCCATCAACCTTGTATGTTTTAACTAAATATTCTTTACGAACTCTTTTGATAACCTCCTCTATGTAGTCTTCGGGATTTTGAACTAATTCAACTCTAACAACACCTTTGAGTACTTTCTCTGTATCTGTCTCTGCAGATGGATATACAACACCTGGACAATCAATTAAAAAGATTCTTCTCATTAATGTGATATATTGCCATACTTTAGTTTCACCAGCAATAGGAGCAACTTTACAAACCTTTTTGGCTCTTAAAGTATTAATAACTGAGGATTTACCAACATTTGGGTAGCCTATAAGCCCAACACTAATCTGTTTCTTATCAATATGTAATTTGGCAAATTGTCGCAAAAGGTTTATTAGAGAACCTTTACCAAATGGATGTGTCATGGATGCATGGAAGGCTATTGTAGGATATTCTGCACTCAATATAGCTACCCATCTCTGTGTGACCCAGTTAGGCACCAAGTCTACTTTGTTTAAAATGAATATTAAATGCTTATGTGGTTTTTCTTCCCTTAAAAACTTTTCTACATATGGACTTCTTGTTCCCATAGGATCACGAGCGTCTAGAACTTGTAGCAAAACATCAGAAGAATCAATAACTTTATAAAGCTCATTCCAAATTCTTTTACTCATGCCAGCTCCAAAAATCCATTCTCTTTGACTATCTTTAACACCTGTATCTTCTCGCACTCTATCAATATCTTTGTCTTCATCATATTTATCTGCACTTTCTTCAACTGCTTTAGAAAGTGTATGTAAATCACTGAATTTAAGATTGACTCTCTTTCTTTGCTTTTTAGGACCAAAGGTTTTATCAAACCCTTCAGTATCAAGTAGATGGACACGGGCATGTTTAGCTTTTTCATTTAATAAAGTTATAGGTAAATTTGTAGGTTTCATAACAACTTGATATGGATTTTTTACTGCAGCCCCAAACTCATCTTGGAATTTTTGTAAGGCATTTTGTGAAATTACTCTGGAATTGCCAAACCACTTTTGATTAGGTTCTACACGGGCTTGAGTTCCTGAAGGAAGCCAACCTTGAAATGGAGCTGGTGTTAAAATTTTTCCAGTTTTATCTCTTTTAGCTTTGAAGTTTCTATACATCTGAAGCCTTTTGATGGTGCCTTTAGTACGAGGCTTACCAACACCTTTTAAACCTTCAATGGGTCGCTCAGGATTCATGGAGTGTCCGGATTTATTGAATCCTTCTTTCCGGGGCGCCCCCGGCGCCGAACGTACTTTTCCCATTTTGTTTACGTAAAATAAAAAATATCACTAATAAAATTAAACACGCGATAAACAATGAAACAAACTAGAAAGAGGTTATGAGAAGGACCTCGTACCTAGTACCTACACCACAATGTTAATTTGACATTATGACAAACGTGCTAACTTCAGTTCATTCGTAGTCATACAAAGATGCTAAAATAAATATTAGTTGCTACACAGGAATAATACGAACCTCAAAATGAATATGAAGGTTTATTTATACAAATCTTCTTCAATTGTACTAAGTCACTCAAACATTTAAACCTCCCACAACGGATATTTAATCGATCTTCTTTGTAACAGGAACTTAAAAAAGTGCAAAACAAAAGTTCGATTTTATTGGAAATTGGAATCGTTGCCAACTTCAATCGCTTGAACAGAAATTGCCACAGGTTAAAAAAAATACAGGTAACATTATGACAGTATTCCACAGATCAAAAAGTAAAGTATATAAAAATTATATATGCTTTATTTTTACGATGTTATTTATTTCAGTCAGGCAAAAGAATCACGAAAATAAGCTAGTGAATAAGTGAGGATATAGCAGTAATTTACTGATAGCTTTTCCACTATAAATTGTCACAGATAAATTAATTCACATTGATCCCTATTTACAGATGAGCTAGATAAATCCCTTGATATTATGAGTATTTGATGAAGTATGTATTGATCAAGCAATTCATGTCGTAATGATCATGCTGATGTCGTCGTTTATGACATTTTCAGATGCCAAATGCCAAATTCTACGAGATGTGTCAAAGTAAACAAAAACAAAATGTCAGAACGTATCAAATTGTCTTTCTTTCGATAATCGAGTGTGTAATGAACTTGATAGTAATAAGATAATATAGTTATCATAAAAATGTATAACTATTCTGAAAAGAACAAGATTATAAATTTATCCATAACGATTATAAATTGTGTACGAGTGTTAAAGTATTCGATCTAAGTTTCAATAATAATTATTGATAAGATTATTTTGTGAACACAACAGCTACCCCGATGCCTGTATGCATCAGAACTTATGAGACAACATGTATGACATGTTGTCCGAGTTCAGCGTATCAGAATTTGATTCATTTGTCGATATATTAAGATTGACTCCTGTAGACCCTTTGGATACATTTGGCGAGATGTGGTATCCAGTGTTTCTGTGGTCTTTGTGTTCATCAGTGTTTGTGCATACTTGTGCTGCACTAGTAGCATTCGGAACATTAAGAAAGCATAAATATGGAAAGTTTTTTCCAGTGCTACTGATTGTGATGGGAGTGATGAGCCCAGTGACTTCTGGAGTCGCCAGTAGTGCAGCTATCGCCTTCATATACCGTGCAGCCAACTTAACTATGCCACCAATACATGCAATGATATGGGGAATTGGACAAACTGTCCTGGGAGCTGGAATTGGTTTTACAAGGATTTTAGCAACAATGTAATTAAATAATTTGAACAATGTATATATAAAGTTATGTCAATTATGGTAGAATAAATCTTAATAAAGGGGAATGGTGCTAAAATGTATGTTTTTAGTGTCTAGATTGTATTCAGCTTCGGTGTGGTAATACTCATTGATTTATCTATAGAAGTCACAATATTTAGTTAGTGTGCGCTTGTGTTGTATAATAATCATAATAAAAAATAAATTTTATATTGATAAATGTGTTAAGAATCTATTTAGCAACAAAAATGACAATTTTAAAACATAACAGCATGAAACAGTTTTGTTGTAATGTAAATAATTACAGGACCTCTCTGTGCATAATGTAGTAAATGTAACTAAGCATTCCATTACTCAAAATTGTTCCTTTATAAGTTAACAAACTAGTTGAAGTGTGTTTTCCCACCGATCAAACCAAATTTTTAATTGTTGGTGTCTAAATCAATAATATAATCATGTAAAGGAACTTTGTAAATTGAACATTTCTACAGTAGCTTAAATTGTACTTAAGTCACTTATTGGTCCAGTTAGAATATGTACATAGTGTGAAAACACCTTAATTTTTTACAGTTTTCAAAACCATGGGTGGTAATAAATTTCAAAATAGTAAAAAATGTATCAATAAATGTAGTTGTAGCAGTAGTTATTATTCTTTTTGTATAAAATGTATCTGTAAAATGTATGGACTTCTTTGATATAATATGAGCAAAATAAATAATCTGTTTTTTAAAAAATTGTTCTCATTAATATAGTTATTTCATTTATAATGTTTTATTTTATTCCATTCCATTAAAATCTGGATATTGTTACTATACTCACTTGTATTTGAAAATGTCAGTTCTTATAGAAAAATAATGCAGAAATTATATGACATAATTTTATTCATATCTCACAAGCATTTTAATTACAATAAAATTATTAATGTAATTCTATATTACAGGGTACTTCCATGGATATATTCATGGGATCTTGTATGCATCTCATGTGATTGTGCACTATCATCATCTTCATTGCTCTCTTCATGAATTGTCTCATCTAATATAAGTGGTAATTCCAATTCTTCCCTTGTAAAACGATTCTAAAAAAGACAAATAAGTTAGCACTGGGATAGTATAACACATCTATAAAATAATTTATAATGGTAGTAATGTACTTACCTCTTCAATCTCAGATTCTCTCCTATTATAAGTGCTCATACGATCATGTAAAGACTTAGTTTCTGATGTAGCATCTTGCAAAGCTAATTTTAATTCTATTATCTCTCGCCTTGCATTGGATAATAGGTTCTCAGTAGTTATTATCTTTTCAGTCAACTCCCTTTTCTCTTCTTCCAATTTTCCTTTGGAATTAGAAAGACTTTTTATTCTGTTTTCATATAACTTTAGTTCTGAATCTATATCATTAAGAGAACCTTTGCTTGTTTGATCACTTTGTAAGCTTTTGCACATTGTCTTGAGATATTGTATATTTTGTTCTAAAACTATTTTTTCCTCTGACATCAATCTCACTTCATTCTCCAAGGCACCTATTCTGCAGGTCATAGAAGAAATTCGGGCTGACTGATTATCAATTATTCTTTCTTTATCCAATAGTTTTTCTTCCATGCTTTGTATTTTTGTAATGTAAGATTGTAGTTGGAGAGATTTAGAAGCTGATTCACTTTCAAGGGAATGATTTGTATTTTCTAAAATATTGGCCTCAACTGACAAACTTGCAAACTGCTCCAACATATCTGATCTGTCAGCTTCCTTTTGAGATAGTAACTCTTCAATTCTTCTTATTTCAGCAACATAATGTTGCAACTGTTGTTTTAAACTATCTACTTCTCTTCTAGATTTTTCTAATTCAATCTTAGTAAGTTTTAACTCCCCATTAGCATCTGCCAAACTATTTTGCAGATGTTTATTTTCTATAACTGCTGTATCATATTGCTGAGTTAATCTTAATATTTCACCATTCAAAAATGCCATTTGCGATTCATAATCAGCCATTTTGTGTTCTGAAACTTTGTTAACACTTAATTTCCTCTTTAAATCAGTTATTTCATTCTCTAGTTTGCTAATATCATATAATTGTGATTTAAGTTTCTGTTCAAGCATCCCTGTGTTTTCTGCCTTATGATCTAGTTCTAAAACTAATTTATCTCTTTCCCTATCAATCATCTTTATGTTGTCAATTAAATTAGATTTGTCATTCTTTAGAACAGATATCTCTGTTTGATAGTCTTTGCACTTTTTCTCCAAACCTTCAATTGTGTCTTTAGCCAAACTAAGTTTCTTTTGTGTAGATAATAATTCATTTTGTGATTCTGTAGTGCTTCTTTCAGTTTCATGTTGTATATTCCTTATTTGACTTGCTAATGTTCTTTCTCTTATCAATTCACTTTGTAATTTTTTTACTTGATCCTTCAATAAGCTACATTCATCACGCAACCGATCAGTAGAAGCTTTACCTGTTCTATTAGTAAGCTTATAAGAACAGTTTTCTTCCTGTAATTGTTCTATTTGTGTCTGTTTAAAAGCTAAATCTCTTTTAAGTTTTTCACAAGAATCTAGCATATCTTTATATCTAATACTATGCTCTTGATTATCTCTTTTCAATACATCTATTTCTCTTGTGATTAAGTCGATCTTATTTCTTAATTTACAATTTTCTTCATGAAGGTAGTTGGTCTTATCATAATTTTCTGTTCTGCTTGTTTTATATTGACTAAGTTGTTGGCTCAGAGAAATGTTTTCTTTAGATAATTCTGCATTTTCAATATTTAAATGTCTAATAATGTCCTTATAATTATTTTTGCTACAATCTTCCTTCTGACACACATTTTTTTTAAGATCATCATTTTCTTTTTTAAGCATCAAAATTTTTTGTTCACTTTCACATAATCTTAGGTGTAAATCTCTTATAAAACCACTTTCCGATGTAGTACTTGGGCTTGAAATTTTTTCTTTGCTCTTAAAGTGTTTATTAAACAAATGCATTGTTTCATTTAACTTTTCTTGTACATCAAATATATATCTTTCATATTTTTTTCTTTCATCTTCAAGTAATTTTTGTAAATCACTTTTAGCAAGGCATTTTGGACTAGTGATTTCTAAGTTACCATTATTTAGTAATTTATTTTGATGATCCTTATTTGTTTGCAGTAAAGTGAAAATTTTATCTTGTAAACTTCTATTTAACTCTATTAGGTCTTGTATTTCTTTTACAAATGCAGCTCTTTCATTATCATGTATTTGTGTGGAGCCACGACTGAAGTTATTTTTTGGGGTCTGGTCTCTCATATTTACTTCTGACAAATCCCTTTCTAATTTTGAATTTCTTAAAACTAAGTTTTCAATTTTATTTTGCATTCCATTTATTTCATTCATCATGTCAGCAAGTCTTTTATTGCAATCATCTTCTACTTTTAAAGCTAATGAATCCATTTTCTTTAATTCATCCTTTAGAGTTTTGTTTTTATCAGCAAGATCGAGAGCCCTTAGCATGGCTTCATGTTGCTTTTCCAAACTCTTCTCTAATTCATTTCGATACTGTTCATTGGACTTTTCTAATTCTGTCACTTGTTTCATAAAATTTTGGATTTTGTTTTCTGGTTTGTCATTATAAAAGTCCTTTGAAATAGCTGATATAGGTCTTCCACCCTCTAATAACATAGTAAGTCTTATAATTTCGTTGTCTCTATGATCAATTTGATTTCTCAGCAGAATAATCTCATCACTATATGTGTCTACTTTCTCTTGTAAAGACTGAATAGTTCTCGAAAATTCAGAAACATCCTTAGTTGTGTGATCGTTTTTATCATTGCAAATACATACTTTTGAAAGTGTAGTATTGTCTCCTGCATCTTTCCTTTTACTTCGATATCGGCTGCTCAGTGTTTCAGCACACAGGCCTCTGAGACTTAAGTCTCGAACTTCATGTTGCAATTTGCTAATCAAACCATCTTTCCTCATTAATTCATCTGATAGTGATTTGATTTTTCTCTGACTATCCTTACTTAATTTTAAATGCTCTTCTTTTAATTGAATAATATCACGATGGAGTTTGTTATTTTCTTGAATTAATTTAGCATTGTCACATTTATAAGGGTCTATTTCAGTCATTAATGTATCCCTTTGAATTAACGCTTCTTTAGATACATCCATATAATGTTGTAAACTTCGAGTAGTCTGTAACAAATCTGCTAAAATACTTTCAACTAAACTCACTGCTTCTATCGGTAATGTGTTGTTGTATCCGAGATCTTCAAGTTTTCTTTTTAAATTGAAATAATTCTCCCCCATTTTAAATACGTACTATAAAGTGCACAAAAGAAAAAAATACTATATTTTTTATGATATATTTACAAATTACTATATTTCATTTTATTTTGTGTTTTGTTTACATCAGTTTTCGAGAAATGTCAAATGTCAAAAAACCAACGATTTTTTATTGAAAACGTCACAGAAAAATTACAGATTACTGATTAGAGAATAAAAGGCAGATACTGATAGAGTGCGCCGAAGACTCGAGTGACGGTGAAAAGCAAATACTTTATACAAAAATGTCTGTAAAGTTAGACGCGACATGTCACGAGAGCTTCATAATTTTTCTTAAAATAATGTCATCTTGCGTTAATATTTAAACATTAAAAAAGTTATTCCATCTTGCTTGCAGACTTGTCTTGGCGGTGCACCGCCACGACCATGACTACAGAGTACATTGGTTACTACTAGCACCATGACCGTGCCCTACATTGTGCACTACATTTTCTATTTTATTTATTTTTACAAAACAAAATATGATTAGGTTGAAAATAAGTGAAATTTATAAAATGCCTTATGTACGTTAAGGGCTTCCACTATACATCGACAGTCTACATCGAAAATTACCTACTACGACTGTCTACGTTTAGACATACATTAGTAATTACCCCGTCTTCGCATCCGTGGACGACATAGGCAGATACGTTCACGTATGTTTCTGTAAAGGGTAATGTATTGTGATTTAAAATTAGTTTTATTATTATGGCAATACTGCTCCATTGGCCTTTGTCATATTTTTTTTTATCTATTTGATAATCCTGTCAGTCGTCGACCTTTTCTTTCGAAAATTGTACAACACTGAGCACTATCTCAACTTTCAAGTGGTACTATATTTCTTTAATAAAATTGGAAATTCATATTGCTTTCTCTAAAAATTTTGGCTTTTATCTGTTATAGATTAAAACTTCATAGTAATTAGCTTTCAGGTGTGCTGATACTGCATCAATCAGTTATTATCTTTTCAAGCCATGTCTGAAAAACATTTGAAAACCGGTAAGAAAATCTCTTCCACATTTATTTTGTTATTGTAAGTAGAATAGTTTTAAAACAATAATAATAATGATTTTATTTTGGGTTTTACCATAGGTGACTCACTACCACCGTTCAATGGAAAATTGCGATTGTTTGCCATGCGATTTTGTCCCTATGCTGAGAGAAGTGTGCTCGTTTTGAACGCAAAAAAATTGGAATACGATTTAGTTTTTATCGACCTTGACAACAAGCCAGAGTGGATTTTTAGCTTCAGTCCTAAAGGTAAAAATTAACTTTTAAAAGTAGTTGCAACATATTTACTTTTATCTAAGAGTTGTAAGAAAATATTATTTGGCTGTTATATGCAACATTGCATACCTAGCTTTTAAATACTGACCATCTTATATTATGCTACATACTGTTTACTTAAGTAATGTATAAACCAATAGATATTTAATGTTCTAAATAACATTAGCATAATGATAAAAATGAATAAGATGGATTATTGTAATTAGGATATTAAGAAAGCATTACTGTTTAAATTATATTTAAAATAGTTCTTAAAATATCTCTAAATTAAATAGTGATCTATAATATCTTGTCTCTATAATATTATGTAGGTTTCCACATTACATTTTCATTAGACTTTCAAATTAGATTCTTATAATATTTTCTATAGGAACTGTACCAGCACTGGAATATGAAGAAGGAAAGGCTATTTTTGATAGCAATGTCATTAATGTTTACCTGGATGAGAAATACCCTGATCCTCCTCTGCAATCATCAGATCCATTAAGGAGAGCACAAGATAAACTTATTGTGGAACTATTTGCTGCTGTGAGTAGAAGAAATATATTTAGTCTACTATTCCTAACACTGTTTTAATTTTATTTTGAATATAAACAAGTGCATCTATATCATTTAAGTTGGCAACTTATTAATTACAAATTTTATAATTTGCTTTGTTACATACATGAATTTGCCCTGGCTTCCAAGCTACAAGCAAAAAAATGAGGTCCAATTCAGATTCTTACGATCCTTAAGGGTTATTGTTATCAATCCATACTTTTGGTTGTAGAAAGTGAATAGAAATTATAAATCAATATTGTTGTTATTATTTACATTTCACTTGTGCAATTGAATAAAACATTTTATAACCATTTTAGGCGCAATCTGCATATTACACTGCTGCATTCAATGCTCAAGGTCTCTCACCAGCTGATGCAGAAAAGTATCACAAAGGTTTGGAGCTATTGCAGAAAGAAATTGAAGCTCGGGGAACTACATACCTGTCTGGAAATGAGGCTGGCCTTGTGGATTATACCCTCTGGCCTTTCTTGGAACGTTTTTTGGCTCTGCCTCTATTAGGAAAGACTGAATTTGCCATTGAACAAGATAAATATGGAGCTTTGGTATGTATTTAATTAATTCCCATTCAACTACAAAATCATAAAAAAATGATGTTGATTTATTGATAATTTTTTGATCCAAGTAGGTTATCAGTTTTCTGTATCCTGATAGGCTGAAACAATATTTATCTTTCTACTGAACATTTAAATAACTGTCTTATAAGTTACAACACACCACAAAACAACAAAGAATTAAATTAAAATGTATTTATGTATAAATTTTGAAATTAAAATAAATTGGTTTCAGTTGAATTACATTGCTGCAATGAAAAATGTAGCTGCCGTGAAAGCATATTGTTTAGCTCCAGATACTCACGCTAAGTTCACCGAGTCTCGTGTAAAGGGAAATCCTGATTATAACATGCTTGACACCAGCAATGTGTGCTGCATGCGCCCAAGAAAGAAGAAGGAGTAAAAAGATGACTACTTGCATAATATATACTCATTAATTTGTTCCAAGTGGTAATAAATTTTACATAATAATTGGTTTGGTGCAATAAAGTACAATTAATTAATACCAAAGTTTTTTTAAATAACCTTCCTTTAATTTAAACTTGGTTAACCTTGGAAGAATCATAGTTCCACAATGTACTGTTTCCAACCACTGGTTTATGCAATAACCTGCAACCTGATTCTTGGCAACATCCCTAATTATTGCTACTCAAGTTAAGCGTATATAAAAAGAAAATATAGTTAAGGGAGATTGTTTTATTGTAAACTAGCTCGTATCCCGCGATTTTACCCGCGTGTGTCTCCCGTTCCCGTGGGATTTCTGTGATAAAAAGTATGCTACGTCCATTTCCATATCGGTTTCAGACTATATTAGTACAAAATTTCATCTAAACCGGTGCAGTGGTTAAGACGTGAAGAAGAGCTAGACAGAGTTAATTAGATAAAACACCGTGTCGGATAATTAGCAAAGTATTTTTTTAGATCTGGCAATTTTTGTGTTTAAAGTTCCAAATGACGTATGGAAATTGGATGATGTGTGACATATGTCAAAAATTATTTGTGTCATTTTTCCTGGACAAGAAAAAACAAAAATAAGATAAACACGAAAACAACAAATTACACTGTTACTATTACAAGTTATTTGATTTAGTCACAATATACATTCTAAGATGATTTATTTATTCTTATAAAAATTAATTATTCACTATTCACATCGGTACTTAATAATGACTAAATTTCTGTGATTTATAAGAAGTGTAAAAATGAATCCGTATAAGGATTTAGAAGAAAGTTCATTCGCGGCGGCGCCTCATCTGAATTATGAAGATATTGCTACAAAGTTGTTAAAAGATCATTACTTTTTGACGGCCCTGGAACTTCATACAGAATTGGTAGAAAGTGGCAAAGAACTTCCGCAACTAAGAGAATTCTTTTCTAATCCCGGAAATTTTGAACAACATGTTTCTAGAGCATCTGAAATGAGTTCCATGCGTAAGTTTTTCGAATGAATTTCAAAAGAATAGTATTAGAAATCATCTAAATAATGAAATATATTAAAAAATTGACCATCTAGAGAACTGTTCCCTGTGCTCAATAATAATTTATTAGTGTCTACTTCTATTTGTGTATTTGTTCCTTGTTTTAGATCGTACACCAAGTATAGCAACTTTAGATTCCTTAGATACTGCAAGATATTCAGAGGATGGTGGTGGAGATCGCCTTGGGAGTGGTGGAGACATAGCTGTATTAGAATTCGAATTACGGAAAGCTAAGGAAACAATCAATTCTTTGAGAGCCAATCTTACACAATTTGCTGGTAAATACATATAAAAAAATTGGATATGAAAATGGAAATGGAAACCAATTTGATTTTAACACAATTGGTTAAAATAAATCTTTCACTTTACGTCTGTTTATATAATAATAATAATAATTCTTGTAACATATTCTTATAAATATATGTATAATTTTGTAGATGGTGAATCAACTTTAGATAAAAATGTCAAAGATAACTTTAATCAGAAGTCACTCAAACCACATGAAAAGAGAGCCCTCAATTTTTTGATCAATGAGTACTTACTACTGCAAGATTATAAACTTACAAGTATTACATTCTCAGATGAGAATCCTGATCAGGTATATCAAAATTATTTCTTTAATAAACAAAGAAAACTATTTAAAATGTAATGTTAAACTTTATTTTATCAATACTATACCTACCATTTTCGCATAGTAAATGCAGAATTATATTGTACTATCAATATCAACTAATATTTACTTTTTACTTCAAGGAATTTGAAGATTGGGATGATGTAGGATTAAATATGCCCAGACCATCTGGCTTAATATCATTATTCAGAGGAAGCACAACTGCTGTGAATGTACCTAAATATGATGCTGCGACACAGTCTGACAGTGACTATTGGTCAGATGCTGAATGCCAAACTGATTTGGATGATAATGTGTGTGTGAGCTGTCAGACATCTATTGAAAATGAGTCTGAATTAAACCATGAGGTGAGCAGACTTTTGTTTTATCTGGAATTTATGGAATTATTTTCTGTTGTACATCTGTAATAAAGCAATAATATTCTATAATATAATAACTCAATCCAAATTTGGTTTTATACAATTTTTTAGGTCAATGTCCGTGGTAAAAATATCATATGAAAAACATTAGGATGTGATATTGTATTTTCTTTGTTTTCAGCTGCTAATTCAAGCTGAAGAAATTAATTTACTCAAACAAAAGATTATAGCCTTAGAAACAGAAAAGTTGAATTTCCAAAAATTATATGATGCAGCTATTGTTAGCCTTAATTCCTTAACTAGTCCTGCATCTGAGAAACAAGTTCTAGAACTACAGATTCCCACTGATAAATTGAATGCAGTTCAAACAAGATTGGACCAACAGTTAGAAAAGCCTATCACTTGTATGGCAGCAGAAAACCATTATGGTAGTAGTAATTCTACTCATAGTGCAACACCGGATCAGTTTGAAATGATTGAGAGTGACAAACATTGTGTGTAAGTATTTCAATCCAACATCCTACAAGGGAGCTTTGCTCTTACAATTTTTTTTTTTATTTATATTTGCTTTGGCCTTGGAATTAGTCCTTTTACTACAAAATGAAATACAAGGAAGTCATAAACACAAAAATGACTATGTTGTGTACTTCTATTTAATTTTTATTCATGAAATTCCTCAAGCAAAAAAGCTATTAATAATTGGACAACAAAATCAGATTCTATCATATTTTTCTCTGTTCACATTTGTAATTTAAATATTTTTCTATATTTTTATTATAGAATGAAAAAAGAAGGTTCAAACACAAGTTCAATAGAACCAGCATTGCTTGACGGTAGTGTGAGAGGGTCTCCTCTCAGGCGAGGCAGCGTTACAACGCTAGACGATACACTTAGTATTAATGATGCGGGAGAATGGACGAGATTGCAGTTTGAGTACAATATTGTTGAGAATTCCAAAGAGATGTGGATTGACAGGTAAGCTTCAGACATTATAATAATATAATAATAGTAGCTTCCCTGACCGACTAGCCAGGAGATATTTTAGTGCACAAATGTACGCGCGAACACAGATGCACTCTCTTTTCCTTTAACTCTTATAATCCGATGGGATGGCAGACCGACATGACCGGAGAGAGATCAAGAACCATTTTTTCAGACATTATGCTATAGTAATGGAAATATCTTGAAAAATGATTAAAGTACAAGTTGGTGCAACATTGTTATTTGAGCTTATATTTTCTAATGGGAAGAATAATTAATTATTCAATTGAACTGCCAAAAGGTATTACATTATTTATTAAGTATTTTATTTAATGATTAAATAAGAATCAATTTTTTTTTTTACAGTGGTATACCAAATAATTTAAAGGAATCTTTACTAAATTGGTGCAATGAGACATTAGATATGAATGAAGCACTGTCTAATGATTTACTAACAGAATTGGTCAACAATGACAAACCAATTCTTTTGCCAGCACTGTTACAGCTAGTAGCAGATACTTTACCAAGAGTAAGTAATAAAAGAATGCACATTTTTTATGTCACAAGTACCTTTTAATGGTAGCAATGATTTAAAAATTCGTAATTCATATTAGTAATTCAAATTAAACATCTTACTAACAATACATATAGCTACATTTTTAATATAGTCCCAACAGAAAACAACCTAACTTTTACTTCTATAAATTCAGCAATAAAAAATTTACACCCTTAACTAATATCAATAGACCATTGCACTATAGATTATATTGCCTTTTTTGTATTCTGTTTACTTTAACTCATTTCAAAACTTAAATTCTATCTAATATTTAGTGAATAAAATACATGGCTTAATTTTTTTTAATAAAATATATTTTTCAGATCCTTCCACACACACTAGTAGGCCGTCGAAGTGAATCAGCTGCATTGTTATCAGCGGCCATTGTTTTACTGCCACAGGCTGATGCGAAACGCGCTAAACTGTTGCACACTTTACTCACCCTCTTTAAGAAACCTGACCCACCTGATGCTAAGATTATATGTGAAGGTTGGTTTTTTGTGTAGAATCCATACTTCCTTACTCTCATGTTAATAATAATAATGTCTATTAACTTCGATAAAACATTGTACTGTGAAGTTTAGATACAAAAATTCTCTCGGATTGGCTCTTTTTCCCACCTAAACCACTGATTTTTATTGTTATTCCTCAAAAATAATTTTGATTTCTATAAAAACTCCCCAATATTTGTTTGTTTTCAGCAACCTGTCTCATAGTGAAATGGGGAGGCAGCGGTGAAGTATTATCTACTATCGCTGAATTACTAGCCTCAAGATCTCCTGAACGTCGGATATTAGCCAGTCAAATCTGCGTGGCCATCGCGCCATATGTCCCAATAGAACTATGTACCTCTTTACTACTTAGTCTTGTTATATTAATGTGCGAATCGAGTGAGGTTGAAATTAGAGTGTTGGGATTAAGGGCAGCGTGTTTGATCTGTCCGACTTCGGAACATAAGTATGGACAATTGGAGAATATTCTGTTCAATTTCTTGAAAGACCCAGTGGATAAGATTGTGAAGGATACTGTTAGTGTATTCGTTCCTGTGCTGGCTAGAAGTGCGCTGATGGCAGGTGAGTAGTTTACTTTGAAGTTTAATATAAACCATGATTTGTTCTGTGAAAAATATTTGCAAAAATTAAAAATAAATCTATTTTTTTAAATATTTATTTGAATTTCTTTGTTGCCTGTTTTTGGCTGATTTTTGAAATCGAAAAATTATAACATAAACCCGTTTTATGATACCTATAGATTTAGATAGAATTGAAACAAACACTCATATTAAGAATAAATACAGTAAATACTCATTACGTTTTTGGAAATCTGTTGAGTTAACAACATAAAAATACAATTCTAAATTTACTTTCAGGAAAGTTCTCATCAGCGTTCTACAGTCGCATAGTATCAAATTTAGTGAAATCAAGCACAGACGGTGAATGGAAAACCGTTCTACTATATTTAGATGTTCTAAGAGTGCTAGTGTTGGCCAAACTAGCTTATGTTATAAACGTACAAACCGTAAGGGACATGACCATTAACTGTGATATGGAGATACATTTACAAGAAGTGTTGTTGTGCGAACAAGAGAGTTTTATAGATTTACAATGTTATTTGAGTGAGGGATACGATGCTAAGAATTTGATAGTGGCTATGAATTGTCTGTTGAAAGAGAAACCGGAGGTTAGATGGGCGGAGCTAGTTTGGTTTGTAAATGTGTGAGTATAATTTTTTAGTATTCTGTGCTATAATTTTTAAGTAAAAAGAACTATACAAGCCTATTTTTTACCTTCTAGTAGAGTAGCTTTAAAAATCTCTAGACTTCTAACTATATTTTGAAAAATATCAATACTTTGAATTATTCAAGGCTTTGAATTATATCAATAATTAGAGTAAAAACAATGTTGAACTTTTTACTAAAAAAAAATTTAATATAGTTGTAATTTTTTTACCAAAATTTAATTCAGTTTTTGGTATCTAAAACAAATTTGTAAAATACATTATATTATTTTCAGAATTAAGCAAATATTAGAAATAGCGACATCAAACAAAATATTAAATCATCCTGCAATATACGAGCTTCTGATAACGTTATTTAGTAGTTATGTTTATAATTTCGGAGTGCACTTCACTTCTGAAGTCATGAATCCGATATTCCTGAATATTATTAATGATTTGGAGACGAAACTAGAGAAATTACATGCGGTGAATGTGGATAGTGTTGTTGTTGTTGGTATATATTTAGTCACAATTGTGTTCTCTGTTGAGGAGAGCACACAACAGGCGGAGTTTTTGCAAAAGTAAGTTGTATTGCAATATAAATATTTATAAGTGTCGGTAGAACAAATTTATTAATGGTAAAAAATATCAGTTAATTTAAAATGGTGCCATGTTCAATTAAGGAGTTTTTTTTTAAGAAGCTATGGAGCTTATACATGGGTATATATGTGTATAAGTTTTTATCTAGTATTTTCTTGTGTTTATTTTAACGCGAGTATTTTCATAGTTGAATAAATACGTTAGGTTACAAAATAATCTAGAATAAACCGCGTTTACAATCAGTCAAAAATTATTTTCAATCATATAGTTTTTTTCTTTTACGTCATACAAAGATAAAGATATCAATTTTATAATTGTGTTTTTTCAGGTGGGTTATGTACAGTAGCATAAGAAGTCTTCCTAGTAAAATATTATCTATACCAATGAAATGGCTGGCGAAGTATAAACCAGATGTTTTAGATTTCTATTTGCAGTGCTTGAGAGAATGTAAGTAGACTGTTAATGAACATACACTTTAATATAAGTAATAACCCCAATAAAATGTGGTTTAAAAACTTTTTATTTATAATGCAATAAAAATTATACTTAGTCAATTTGTGACTTCTTTATGATAGAACAGGCAGCGGAGCGTGCGCACCTGATGTTCAGTGACTGACTGGAGCCCATGAACATCTACAACAGCAAAGTGTTGCAGATGCCTTGCCGGCTTGAAGGAAGGGATGGGATAAGGAAATGATTAATGGTGGGAATTTCGCCTCCGGGCCCCTGTTACCGTACGAAACACAGCGCTTCACGCCGATCTTCTGCTGGG
>LQNK01000498.1:188333-207953 GCA_001586405.1 Phoebis sennae
GGGGGGGGGGGGGGGGGGGTTGTTGGCACCAATGCTAGCTTGAGCCGATTGTGCAATGCATTTCTTTGTATCCCTCAATTTACTTAGTTGGTGGACATTTGTTTTTTTTGTTTTGTACAAAGTCCTTAATTACGTTCATAAATCCTTAAATAACTGAATTAAAATGTATTTAATAGTTAAAATATGATGTCCTTCAGTTTCAGCAAGTAGCTGTGATTCTACAAGCGGCAGTGCAATACGAGTGTACGTAGCGGGGCTGATCACGGAGCTGCTGAACATTGCGCAGGTCAGCGACGAGTGCATAGAGCGGCACTTGCTGCCAGCCGTCACTGCGCTGCTCTATGACGACGACGTGTGAGTGTTGTGTGTAGTGTAGTGTGGGGTCCCTCTATGTGTGTGTAGCGCACTGCGAGTGTACGTAGCGGGACTGATCACGGAGCTGCTGAACATTGCGCAGGTCAGCGACGAGTGCATAGAGCGGCACTTGCTGCCAGCCGTCACTGCGCTGCTCTATGACGACGACGTGTGAGTGTTGTGTGTAGTGTAGTGTGGGGTCCCTCTATGTGTGTGTAGCGCACTGCGAGTGTACGTAGCGGGGCTGGTCACGGAGCTGCTGAACATTGCGCAGGTCAACGACGAGTGCATAGAGCGGCACTTGCTGCCAGCCGTCACTGAAACAGAAAGTGTATAAATTCGAACTAATTCCAACCAATAATTAACAGTTTTCGAAAAACAAAATTGAAAATTGTTAATTAATACTCATTAATGTTGAGCGTGTTTTGCTTGGAGTTTAGTGATTTAAATTTATGAAATATGTTATTTAACTAATAACTATATAAAATATAATTTAATGTGAAATTAGATATGAGTCTTATAGCCTATTGTTGTGTTTATTTTGCAAGACACTTCAAGGACTTATTCAAACACTCATGACAACAATTACATCTTACGAACTATTTATAGTGAACTCGTCACGTGCACAGCACTTGTATAATTAAATTGAGCAAATTTTCCAGATTTGTAGATTTAAGTTATTTATAATTACTGTTTGTTTCTCGCGGCTTCGCTACTGTAGCCTGATGTTATATAGACTATGTTCATCAGCGATATAGGGGATTCACATGTTAAAATAATTTTTAATTTTCTATTCCATACAAACCAACAAACAAAAAACAAAACAAATCTTTCCTCCTTATATTATTATTTTTTCGTTCTCTCTTCTGTTCGCTTTTACTCTTTCGCCCTGTCTGAATTACTCTTTGTTTTTATCTTTTACCCAGTGGTTGCCTGGCAGTAATCACTGATTATTGATAAGGCCGCCTTTTACACTGTTTTTGTTTGAAGTTATTTTAAGTTTATTGTTTTTTTTTGTATATACATACATATATGGTATAATAAAGAGTTTAAATAAATAAATAAATTAGTGTAGACAAATTTCGAAGAATAAAAGTAAAATAGCAACTAATTTTCCTTCAGATCCGTCCGTGAGGCAGCAATCACGGCTTGGGGTAGCGTGACGCGCACGTGCGTGGTGCGCGGCGCGAGCACGTCGCTGCAGACGTTGTGTTGGCCGCCGTTCGAAGAGTTGCTCAAGTCGCGCCCTCTGTCGGGCAAGGAGGGAGCTAAAGCGGCTGAGGCGATCACGCTTCTAGTACTGCCTACGGTTGAAAGCCACGCTGTGTCGGAAAAAGGTTTGTTTTCTTTATCGATGCTAATTTTATCGGTTCATAGTTTTAGACATGAAAATAATTTTAGCTATTGTGAAACTAATTGAAATAATCATATTAGGCTAGGCTCCGGCCTTTTAGCCTATCAGCCGGTGTATGTAAACACCGCCGTACAACAAGGTACTTTAAGCCTTAATAATATATTTATTTTCCTGAGTATAACTTAAATCGTGAACAGTCAACGGACTTATGCCCGGTTTCTTGACGCAAGCTCTTTGACGCTATTTATTCGATAGGGCTAAAGTTTCTAAACAGCCTACTGGCTGTTTATTACCGTCAATTTTGTTTCTGATTTTCAAATTCTGAATCCATTACTACTGACAGGTTAACTAAAATACTCAGAAATCGGACATAAGCCTGTCTCGCGGAGCCTTAAAAGAGTCTTTCATATCTTGTATCGTTTTTTTTTATATATATCATTTTTTATTTATACATATATGCCAAAAATATGTTTTATTATTGCAGCGGTATCATTACTATGTTTGTTGTGCCACCGTCCTCTATCTGCCGAGCTGGTGTCTGCATTGACACCGGGGTTACAACTGGCAACTCATCACTGCAGCCACCATCCAGCGTTGTTGCCAGCTCTAAGGTGTGTCTAGTTATTATTTTTTGCATTGAACTAGAATTGTCTTATGACTTACATGGCTAACCTTTATGCATAATGTGTAATTTTTTCTAAAGACTTATAATTTTGACTTTGATTATTGGAAAAATAATTATTATAAGTATCATCAATCAAGGGTAGTATAGGATCATTGGTAACATAACTCGCGTTCGTTCGTTTAAAGTACCTATTTCCCACTTTTTTCTTATTATATAATTAATATCGTTTTGATGTTTCGATGTGCCCAAAGCATTGTGCCATCCACGGTACGCGTGCCAATGGTTCACCAACAATGGTCTATGGCTTTTTTGCGTATTTTGCTTAGAAATAAAACAATACTCAAATACACTTAATTATTTCTATTTTTGCTCCACTATCCACTACGCTAACCGCACAATAATACAAGCCTTAAATTACAGGAATTTAGAAGAGAACGTCCAAACACCACCCCTCAACCAGTTTAAACCGGCCATAGAGGCTTTACTTCACATCGTAAGCAATGAGTCACCCAGAGTCCCTTCACCAAAACCAGCCTCAAATCTTCAAGCTGCGCAGGAAGTCGGCCGAAGAGTCACTCAAATGTTCCAACAATCAAAGACTAACATGAACCTACAGAATATATTCAAAAAGAAGTCATAGTGCACTGATTATACATAGACAATGTTAACTGTCAAACTAATGGCAGCCTCCACCTACATTTACAAAATTTAAAATTAAAAAAAAGAGGTCATAGTGCACTGATTATGGATAGTTGACGGTAACTGTAAAACTCACGGCAGATTTCACGCCATTAAACAAAAGAAGAAAGTTTAAAAAGTAGTTATAGAGCACAGATTAAATATAATTGAAATTAGATGTGATGATTGATTTTCAAACTCGTGTAAAAATATAGTTAAAAAAAATGAATCATGAGGTTCATAAAAACATCCAAAATAATTTATGAGCATAGATTATTTATTGATTGATACTTATTAGCACCACGAGTTTATGATCCTCCATCATCTATCTTTTCCATTATATTAGTATGCCAAATAGAGAAGTCTATGGGTTTCCTAATTCAGATTAAATGTATTTTTAAGCATCATTAACCATCAATGCTTATAAAATATAAAAAGGTTTACTATATTTTCATACATTTAGATAATTCAGCTTGTTACTGTACATCAAATGTTATATTTTAGTAACGGAAATAGTTTTTCATTCTTTAAATATATTAGTGTTATCTCAATACTAATGTTTATAATTGGGTATTTCTAAATTTAACACATTAACTGATATGTGATCTAAATATGAAAAAAAACGCACTCAAAAGAATATTAAGTACCCCTTTATAACAACTAACAACAATAAAGATTATATTATATTAATAAAAATATATGATTATATTGAAATTAATCAATACTCGTTATGTAATTTTATTTGTACAGCTGTGCTTGCATTTTTATTTAAGTTTACATTCCACATTTTAGAATAACGGCGATCATGTACTTAACATTAAAACATATGATTAATATATTGTTTCTAAATAGTACAAACGCAATAATAGTAAAAAAATAATGCTAGGTTAAGATTTAATATTATTTTAAGTAAAATATGGATTATTATTATGAAAATTAACCATATAAAAATAAGTGACAAATGTTTTAAAATCCTATATTCCATTATGGTTATAGACCAAGGCAAAGAGAATATTTTCAAAAGGGAACAAGAAAGTGTTATGGTCTTAAAACGCTTTTATTTTTGTATGCTTTTCAAGTGCAAAAAAAATTGTTACATTCCCATCCCAATTCCCAACAACATAATTATCTAACAAAGATTAGAGAATAAAAGGCGAGTGAGTGAGTGAGTGAGTCTTCGGCGCACTCAATCTACCTTTTATTCTCTTATATGTGTGTAATGTCTGATTATGTCTGTAATGTCTAATTATTAATTCAAAACAATGAACAATTTGTCAATCTGAATATACTCTATACTATAGAGTCTATAGTTTAATATTATCATCAGTCATTGTTTAATATTATTATTTATTTATTTACTTTCGTCATTATATTTTTATGATGTTGTAATATTGAAGATATCCTGATTATCTTAATTTTTAATGAGTTTATTGTGTTCCGTTGTAGTTATGGTATAAACTTTAAATAAATGAGGTCCAAAAATGATTAATTTTAAAATTTATTGTTATCCAAAAAAAATTAACTGAATTTACAATTGACCTCGTACTCCAGTTTCCTCCAATTCATCTTTCTTTATCTTATGTTGCCCTTGTTAAAAAAAGGGAAAATATGATTTCTTAGCATAATTATCGATGCGTTTTTAATGTATATAAAAGTATAAAAGTATCTACAAACCTTTTTAATGGATTTTAATCGCGGTTTATTAAAGGTACATTATTTAACATTATTATTAAACCTAAAAAAAACATTGTATTTAATATAGGGAGTACTCGCGTTAAAACAAAGACAAAAAATACTATCTACAAACCTATTATTTTATATTAATTTTAATTTATTTGTACTTAAATAAAATACATCACAAAAATATGAATTATGAATTGTATGAATGTAAAAGATACATTTTAGTTAATTAACAATAAATGTCATGGTACTATAATTTATATAGCTTGAGACATCATGCATCGCTGTTATTTTTATACCAGCAATATTTTCTAATAATCTTAACTTGATGAATATATTTTAAGTGTAATCGGCATTTTCCTAATAAGTACTTCCAAAGCACTGTTACCTAAAAGTGTGCACTATTTGTGAATCTCATGTTTTGATCTACGTCTTTATTTTATCGTTAAAATGTTGTTGTCAATATGAGTGATATATTCTATGTTGCAAATATAAGTTTAAATACAAATCTAGGTTGTGTATATCGAATTAAAATTTATCATGCAATCAGTTTTTTTTTATTTTTGTACCTATACTAGTCCGTAGTTCTTTCCTATGATTTCCTACTCTAATTATAAGTCATGATATTATAAACGCGTTACCATTATCAAGACGTTATTTATACATTTATTAAGCATAACCATTTCTGAAATTTTTTTTAAACATTTTTAAAGCATCATAACTTTTAATCTTGTAGAATTATTACTACATATTTGTTTTAATTGAAAGAAATGAATGAAAAAGTTTTTTTATATATGTATAATGTATATACATATATTTAAAATTTTCTTCCAGTTCCGCATTTTATTGTTATTGCATAATGTCTGTTAATATTGCCTGTGATACAACAAAAGTTTAAAAATGTTCATTCGCGAGGTATTTCAGTTCTATTATTTTCTATGGAAATAGGGTTGAACAAAATATCACACTGTGCGCGCCTCTACAAAATACAGAATTTTGTAATCCAGGCGAGCAAAGCCGCGAGACTAGTATGACTTGCATGTTTGTAGAAGGAATCGTCACTAAGAGATGACTAGGTGTTTCATATGTGATCAACCTAAATGACTATAAATAAAAACCGGCCAAGTACGTGCCACTGCCGGCCCATGTAAAATGATTTTTTTTGGAATTTGTCAGAAATTTAGAGGGAATGTCACGATGTTTAATTTTACTTGGTATCTATCTTAAATAATTGATTAAAATACTTAAGTAAGTTTTCTAAGTCTCTTATGATAATGGGTCTACTGTACTGTACACGTATCCAACCAATAATATTTATTTTTATCTTATCGTATGGAAAACACATCATAATGAGTAGGTAGGTAGGTACGTGAAGTTGTTCAACTCGATATGTTAAAACTAGTTTCATTGTATAAGTTTTTACATTTAGTTAGATACCTCGGTTCGTACAGAAGCATGTCCACCATAAAGCAAACAGTTAATTTTAATAGCAAACATTTAAAAACAGGTTAGTCTATTAAATAAACTTATTTCTTACATTCTATTTGTTTAGGTTAAGTTGTTGTTTTTGTAATGTCGATTACAATAATTTAATGAATAGTGATTACCTAATGGTGTTTATTACTTGCATTGCTTATTATACTTAGATGACTAATTTTAATCTATTTTTAAAAACTTAAAAAAAATGTTTTAAGTGTTTTTTTACAGCCATAGCCCATTTGTAAAATATCAATCTAGCAACTAGAAAATATAGATTATCGTTTACAGCTTAACTAATTTAGTAAGTTAAAATAGGATGCGAAGTTTTATAACTTATATATAAAGATAATAATTGCGCTTGGCGGCAATATACAAATTACAAAGTATAAAAAATTCATTACAAAAATAATGCGTTCTTCTTTTTAAAAATAGTTAAGTTAAAGAAATACTTGGAACTTTGTAGCAAAATCTACAAACTATTTTACGTATATATTTTATATTATAAAGTACCTAACTAATATTATGTCAGACAATTTGTTAAACAGAACATAATATGGGATTAAGTAAAAATCAATTAAATCCAAATCAAAATCTCTAGTAGAAAAAAATCATCTATTCATTTAATTCAGTGGTTCTTATTTTTCAGGGGATCCCTTGCCGCCATGGAATGGAAAACTTCGTTTGTATAATATGCGATACTGTCCTTTTGCACAGCGATCGGTTTTAGCATTGATAGCTAAAAATGTTGAATACGAAATTGTGAACATAGATCTTATGAATAAACCTGAGTGGTTGAAATCTAAAAGTTCTTTAGGTAATAATTAGACTTTTATTTTTAATGGCTACAACATACTCGTCCAAAGTCCAAACCTTAGCTAGAAAAATCGTTTATTTATCCGCTTATTAATTTATTAAAAATGATTTAGGTTAATAACTTCCTAACCCTGTTTCTCACAAAAGAATTGTATTTAAATCTACATACTTATTAAGGGAATGAAAATTGGGATGGTAGTAACCCGAAATCTTAATCACTTAATACATAACATTATCATTATGTGGCTTATTAATTTAAGGTAAAGTACCAGCATTGGAAATATCAGAAAACGTCAGTATAATAGAAAGCTTAATCGTCAGCGAGTACATCGATGAAATGTTTCCCCAAAGGAAGTTGTTACCACAGGATCCATTTACAAAAGCGGTTGACAAAACCATTGTTGAAATGTCTGGTGCAGTAAGTTAGCAAGATGGAAAAAACGTGCTTAACCTGTTAAATATAATTTTCAGCATAATTAAAATGCACTAATTGCACTTTGCATTTGACCGTGTAACACTTTTAATTGGGTACATGATACAATTTTATATCCAACTCAGCATTTAAAACAAAATAAAATTTCTGTTCCGTTATTGCAACGTTTTAAATATAATTTTACAACCAGTTTCTTAATAGATATTACTTTATTATATTGTTTGTAATATTTTATTAATTTGTTAATCCAAAAAAAAAACCAAATAAATGACTTATTATTTACAGATACATGCATTATTTTTCAAGAAGGTTAAAGGTATTGAAGTTACTGAAGACGCTTTTAATGCCTATTTGAATTCCCTAACATTTATTGAGAATGAGCTCAAAAAGCGCGGTACAACTTTTCTTCATGGGAATGAACCAGGTTACGTTGATTATATGATCTGGCCCTGGTTTGAAAGAATACCTATTGTGACAGAATTAGACCCGAGCATATTCATCGACGAAAAGAAATTCCCTGTTTTGGTAATAACATTCAGAACTTTAAACTATACATATATCATAAGGTTGTCATTTGTTAACAATGCATCTATTATCATTGCAGGCACGTTACATTATGAACATGGATAACGACCCTGTCGTGAAAGAATACAAGATACCAGCAGACATACACAAACAATATTTCTTAAATTATAAGAAAGGAGAAATTGATTATGAACTTTTAAACAAATGAGTTCAATCCGACAATCTTATGTATTGAGAAACTGATTTACATAATAAATTTTTACATTTTTGCATAATAAATTTTATTAAATTTCGGTTGATTAATATGTTTGTTTCTTTCAATAAATATGACATCTATACAGGAATTATTAAATATAAAATAAAACCACTTGAATGTCATTTAAAAAAGATTTAATTGAAAATGCTTAAGTAAGTATTAAGTGAGTAGTGAAATCATAGCAATCAAAACTTTGGTGAAAAAACTTTAAAACACATAAAAACTGAGTAGAAATGAAAATAAAATTTATACTCAACACAATTTAGTAAATGTCAACAATCCATGATGTCTGAATACAAATTAATAACATGTCATGTTACTGTATTAATTTAATATGATGTCAAAACGTTTTCTATGGAAATCAATGATTTCATGTCAAAACAAAACTATCTTATATCTAACACACCACAATCTTAAAATCTATGATAAGAAAAAATTACTTGATCAGACATAAATAAGTATAACATACATTTTGTACTATAAAATCTAACTGTTAATTTAAAATTTAAATTGCTTAATTAACAATTCAGTCTTTATAAAATATTAATCTGTTTTGTATTTTGCAGCCATAGCATCTAATTTGCTCACAATGGTTTTAAGATCTGTATTTTTATCTAACTTTAAATAAGTTGCATTTCTTATTTCATGCAATTTTACCCAATCAGGCACTTCTTCTGTCAATAGTTTGATGTCCCTTTGCAAGTCACTAGAGGAAACATTGGATTTAAAGCTACTATCTAACTTTGAGAGTATTATATTAAGTGCCAAGACATTCTTCCTCTCTGTCACAAATATGTTTCTCAGGGTTCTAGCAAGATCTGGCAAGCGGCTGTAAATGGCATATTTCTGTTCATTTTCTGACGATCTAGTCATAGCTACAAGAGCTTTGGCCGCTTGTTTGGCCTTTACTTTCTCGAGCAATGATGCAGGCAAGTTGCGGAGTGCTGGGTTCAGAATCGTCACATTACTAGTTGATGGTTGACTTGTTTGAGTAGTTGCACTTGAAGTTTTAGGAGCATCATTCAATCCTGTCACAGCTTTTTCTTGCTCAGTCAACCCACGTGCCTTAGCTTGTGCTAGTTTCTCCAAAGCTCTCTCCATCTTAGTGTTGCACTTGAAAAGTTCCCTCGCTTTGGCAAGCACATCTTGAGCAGAAGACATTTTCTCTGAATTAGGCATTTCTGGTAATTTAGCACTTTCAATCTCTGGCACCTTCTCTAGCTCAAATTCAGGATGCCAGCGCACTAATTTGCTATCTGGAATCTCAATTGGAGGGTCCAGAGTCAACAAGTACTGAGCATGGTGCTTCTTAACCACTTGAAGTAGAGTGTCAAAGAAGTATCTCCTTCTCTCTAATAACACACTCGGATTCATTACTTTAATATCATTTGGGAAATTAGGGGATATGAGCAACTCATAAGCATCTCTGTTGGAAGAAGAACTAAAGCTCTTAATTTTTTGCACTTCAAAATTGTAGAAATCAGGCACTAAGTGCTTAATTTGAGCTAAATGTTTCTCAGTAAAACTTCTTTTGAGCATTTCTTGCACAGATGGTTTTAATTTGGTGAATGTAATTTTTTCATTCCTATTGTATAGCAAGGCTACAACAGTTTCCATACCACGGAATAACTCAGCAAGGAATCTATAGTGGTGAGGCAAAGGCAGCAAAGAAGTAGACAATGATGCAAGCGATGCATGTCTTATGTATGCAGGCACCTGTTGAATTATAAACTTATTAAAAAATATAAAAAAGCAATACAAATTTTAACACTAATATTTGATTTCTGATACCTCTATCACCATAAAAGTGTAATAATTCATACTTATTTCCATTATTGTAAAGAAATACACAATTTATATAATTATAGTAAAACAGAGAATCATTAAAAGTAACTGATTAAACAAGCTTGATCTGTTTTGAACACATTTCATTATTAAACACACATAATAAGAAGTGATTTTTGATGATATTGCATTACTTGTTAACTGTAAGAAATTGTGTAACTGAACTAACAAAATTATACATTATTACATTCATATGCAGATGAAAATTGATAATAAAACTTACTTTACTGGGACTTTTAACCGGGCTGACAAACACCTTCCTGGGAGACATAATCGGCCGTTGTGAAGCATTAGCTTCAACTTTTTTTTGTGGTGATAATAGTTCATTTTGAATCTGAGCTTTTTTACTTGGACTGAAACAAAAAATGTTTTGTGAAACTATACACATATAACGGCTGAAAATCTTATTTAATAATGGAATACGAGAGAAAAAGTATATAAAGGAACATGTAAATATTTTACCTTTGGGGAACATCCACATCAATTGATCTAAATTCTTTTAAGTTTTTCTTATCAGATTTTTCTTTAAGGTCTTGAATTCCCTTGCTTATTCGTTCAGCTGATGCTTTCAGTTCCGCTAACCTAGAACTACTTGCTAACTTTTTTCTGATGTCACCTAGACTTAATTCTTTTCTAGCCAAATTAAGAGAATCACTTTTATTAGTACTGTTACTTTTTACAATATTCGCCGCATTCGATTTTTTAGCGAAAACACCCAAATTTTTGATTTCTCCGGATGAAGATTCTTTTGCAATTGGAACAACATGTTCAGTCTTTGGCAGTTCAATTTTGCTACCATTCTTTCTAGATGCGGACTTATTATTCTTGTTAGTGATTTCATTACTTCTAGCAGTGGTAAACTTGGATTCAATTTTATTAGTCTCTACTGTGCGTTCTATATGGGGTACTTTACTTTTAGAGCTTACGATATCCTCCGTTGCCGGCCTCTTCCTGCTATTAAAAAACGTGGTCAGCGTTGTTTGAGACATCTTCTAAGTAATATGATACGAATGTCTCATAGAAATTGCTTATTTCTATGAAAAATGGCCTAATAATTTAAAGATTTCAATTTCACGAGTCCAAATGATGCTACGCGTTGCTTTTTTCCCTCCAAATAATAATTCTGTCAACCTTGCAGGTTTGAGTTTGACTTTGACATAACTGTTAACGGTTTCTTGACGTATTATTTTTTTAATAAGTTGGCGGCTTGATAATAAAGAAGCTGAAGAGATCAGTGAATCCTTGATAACGCATATTTCTTGAAAGCGAGTGTTCTACCAATGTAAATTAAAACAAAATATTTAATGAATACTTATAATATAATATTTTTTTATAATATAATAATATTTTTAAATAATAATTTTTTCTTGTTCTCAGGCGATAACAAATGACGGGCCTAATGCCGCCTCTACATATCAAGAGATGCATTGGCGGATATCGCCAGACGTATCGGCCGATGGATTTGCTAGCAGTGTCCACACATCTGTCAAAGCATCAGTCGTTTCTCTTTCTTGAAAGACGTAGGTCGTGCGTCTTGCGAAAATGGAATGGAATTAATAATGGAGATTGAGACCGTAGTCCGTAGCCGCTCTAGCAAATTACATGAATACGTAATACTTTATGAGTGTACATCTCAATAGAGTAGTTAAAAAAGGGGAAAAGGTCCTCCATCTTTTGTTGGTTATTAGCTATATATAAAACAATAAATTTAAATGTTTCCTCAGTACTCATATTTGCCATTTTTATCAAGAAATAATTATTACAGATTCAAGTGTAAAATGTTAAAACCATTGATAGGTACTTATAGTTGATTCTATATCAATGGCTTAAACAATAAAAACGATACTTAAAATGTAAAATTGTATTAACGAATAAATTGGCTATTTAAATTACACTGATGCATCTGCCTATGTGTGGACAGACGCATCTTTCTGGGTAATGAAATCCTTTGATCTATGCTAAAAAACCGACAACAGCCGGATTGATGGCGGATGCATCGGCGGACGTAAAATACCTACTACGGATAGGCAGATTACCCCGTCTTCACATAGGCGGATGCATCCGCAGATGACGTCCGCAGATACATCTGATGATATGAAGAGGAGGCATAATATAATAACTACTCTATTGATTATTAAAAATTCAAGTCATTATACACGATCATGAAACGAGTGTCTCGTGACCCGCACGTCTCATTTGAAATAGGCACGGTTATTAAAAATGCCGGAGTGTTCTTTGAGGAATTGTTATAATATCACGTCGAGATGATTAAATAAGGATGGGATATCGTGTTTATGTGGGTACCTATATAAAACCTTTAATGAACTTTAGAAAGTTCTCCTGTGAAATTTTACAAAACATTTGTTGATAGCATACCAATAGAAAAGAGTCTTTAGCGACATTTTCATGCGTTACTTTTGTATGAGACAGTGCATCTAGGATTTTTATATATCAATTCTTTTCCTTTTTGGAGATGGGATAAGAACGGGAAGAAGAGACTGTTATGAAGTAAGAACGCTACAAGTTGCCTAGTGTCATAAGAAAGTTTATATTATGACCAAAATGAGACCATCACTGCCTATACTTTCTAGTGTTGCCTCAAATATTTTCTGTCAATAGATTTTCAATCTTGACACCAGAAATCAGAATTATAATTGGTAGAGTTGTAATAATGAATGTCTTAAATGTCTAAATATTACAAATCTTATATATAAATAAATAAATAAGCATAAGGACTGAATTTAAGAAACGCGTTCCATTTTTTATTTCTAAATTGATTTTAAAGAATGACAGAGCAGAGGTAATCAAGATATAGAAGATACTAACATTTAATTAAAAGCTAGAATGCCACCAAAACCTATCTTGGTAAAAACCGAAACTAAAAAAAGTACTTTATTTACACCGAGCCGAGTTGTCAGTAGACCAGACAACCTTGAAGGCGGAGAAGAAACTGAAATTGCTGCACAAATATCAGTTCCACAAGAAGGAGGTTATGGCTGGGTAGTGGTTGGGGGCTCATTTGTATCTATATTTATATTGGATGGTGTTGCATTTACTTTTGGAAGTTTACTTAATGATATGTCAACCGATTTAAACGTTCCAATATCAACCTTACCTTTGGTTAATTCGATAGCTATCGCAATTTATTTTATGTGTGGACCTTTAGCTTCTGCTCTAATAAACCGCTTTGGTTTTAGGGCATGTGCCATGTCAGGTTCTATAATAAGTTCATTTTCTTTATTAACCTCTTATTTTTCAACGAATTTCACATCTCTTTGTGTTTTTTATGGTTTCTTTGCTGGCTTTGGTTATTGTTTGATAAATATGGCATCTGGACTTGTTGTCGGATTTTATTTTGAAAAATTAAGGGCAATTGCTTTAGCAATTGCAACTACTGGTTCAAGTCTTGGTGTCATGTCATTATCTGCTTTAAATGCGTACTTATCAAAAATAGCAGGTTGGAGAGCAACTACATTATTCCATTCTGGACTTTTTGGCATTATTTTCTTTGTTGCTATGATATACCAACCTTTACTTTCATTCACTGTCGTAAAAACTACTGAAGATCCGACTCGTACAGTAACGTACTTGCCCAATTTGTCTGCAGCAGCCTTAAAAGCCTCAGCTTCACGCTCTAAAACGGAAGGTATAATGCCAACTACTACCGAACGCTTATTTGGTGCTGCATCCAATGCTAATTTTCCTACAGCTGCAGCGGTTGTTGAAGATACAGCAGCAATACCATCTACACAGCCTGGACCTTCAACAGCAACAGTATCTAAAATAACATTAACTGCGAATGCACCACATGGTGGCATCAGTCCTAGACAATTGAAGCAAGTGCAATCAATTATGTCTAAAACTAGTGTTCAAGATAAAGCCAAAAAAACTATTGAATTAAATATAAATATAGAGAAACCAAAGAAAACAAGTTGCTGGGGACGCTTGTGTCATTGGGAAGAGCATATACCACAGTCTAGACCGATGTATCGAGATGATGTGTTTTATGAAGGAAAATTAGAAAAATTACCGGCATACCAAAAGAGCATGATGGATACCACAGCTGAGAATAAAACAGGTCTCGAATATCAATTAGCCGTCTCACGAGCAGCGACTGCTGTAGACTTAAGGGAACGTAGAGGTGTATTTACTACAGCTGCACGAAGGGTTTTAGCAACAATGATGAATCCGAAATTATTAGGAAAAGGTTCATTTTTGTGTCTTTGTTTGGCAGGATTTTTAATATATATTGGATTCTTAGTACCATATGTATTTTTACAAGTCAGAAATGAAAGCGCAGGTGTTCCCGCAGAGCATTGCGCTTTATTTGTTAGTGTAATCGGTATCTCAAATGCAGCCGGAAGATTATCACTAGGTGCATTAGCGTTTAAGGTAGATCCCCAAAAAATATTTATTACAGCGATGTCAATAGCAGGATTGAGCACTATTCTTTCAAATTTGTCATATCACGTTTACTATCAATATTTATATTGTTTCTTTTTTGGTTTTTTTATATCTTGTATGGCATCATTAAGAAGCGTAATGATTGTATCTTTATACGGACTAGAAAATTTAACAAATGCTACCGGTATATTATTACTGTTTCAAGGCCTAGGCAGTTTTTTCAGTACACCCTTAGCTGGAATGTTAAAAGACTTATTTGGATTCCCTGTTGCTTTTTCTGTAGCGGGAATTTTTATAATACTTGGTGGACTTATCATAATTCCAATTAAAAAAATGGCCCACATGGAAGATAAAAAAAGTAATCAAACTCAAAAGCAGCCTAGTACTGGAAAGTCGATTAAGTAACGTTATTTGTGCATGTTGTATTAAAATGATTGATTTACAAAGTATTCGTTTTGATTTTTTTACATTAAAATTACTTTGTACAATAGAATCGACCCAATTTTTTGTAAAAAAATAACTTCGTGTGTGATTAAGACAAGACGGCAATAAGTTTGGACATAATTTGGTTGGTTGTTAATGAGCACGCTGCACGATGCTTTTATAAATATCTGAGGCACTAGGCCATGTGACTTAATTTGTTTTTAATTTTATTGTCTGTTTATGCCCCCTCCTTAATATAATAAATTAAATCTACAAAAATTCAAATCTTACTTATTTAATTAATACGTAATGCTGTATTATATTCCCGTTTAGGATTTTGCAGCGTAGGCCTCTCTATGTGCAGTTTGATTCCTTTCATACCCCAATTAAAATATGAATTTTATCTGTACTATTACTGTAGTATTTAATTCTGGCAACACTAGAGATTTTCATGTTCGAACGCATTTTGTTCTGTCTGCAACCGGCCGCCATACTCAAACAAAAAGATTGAGATGAAAAGATAAATTTACTTAGATCGAAACTGGTTGAAAGTGTTGTAATTAACTAAATGAGTTCTAAATCAGATGTAAATAGGAGAGTACTCGCCATTCAGGCGAAAAAGAAACGTCACAAATTAGGGAAGAAGAAAAATCGAGAGGAGGATCACGGCGCTGGTGTACAAGGAAACGGGGTGCGCAATCAAAATCAGAATCGTCTCGAACCAACACACAGTTCTTCCAATGAAACGATCGAGGAGGATGACGACGAACAATATGCTAGCGACGACGAGGAACAAGAAGATAGTGCCGACTACTGTAAGGGTGGTTACCATCCTGTCAAAATCGGAGACTTATTCCTAAATCGCTACCACGTCACTAGGAAGTTGGGATGGGGTCATTTTTCAACAGTGTGGCTGTGTTGGGATCTTGTCGATAAGCGGTTCGTCGCTCTGAAAGTAGTCAAGTCTGCGCCGCATTTCACAGAAACAGCTCTAGACGAAATTAAAATACTTAAAGCTGTCCGGGACAGCGATCCTACCGATCCAAAAAGGAATAAAACTGTTCAATTATTAAATGATTTTAAAATTACAGGTGTTAATGGCACTCATGTATGTATGGTGTTTGAAGTCCTAGGTCATCATCTTTTGAAGTTGATATTAAAGTCTAACTATAGAGGTATACCTCGAGAAAATGTTAAAACCATAATACGACAAGTTTTAGAAGGCTTAGATTATCTTCATACAAAGTGTAAGATAATTCACACTGACATTAAGCCAGAAAATGTGTTAGTATGTGTTGACGAGTCCTATATTCGTAAACTAGCGGCCGAAGCAACAGAATTACATTCCTTGGGTCTCAGATTACCTCATTCTCTGATTAGTACGGCACCAAAGGAATTTCAAGAACAAGTTGTTACAGGTAAAATGAGTAGAAATAAAAAGAAAAAATTAAAGAAAAAGGCCAAACGCCAATCTATGCTTCTTAAAAAGCAAATGGAACAAATAGAAGAGATAGAGGAGCAGAAAAAGGTTACAAATAACAGTGAATCTGCTCCTATGTTGCAGGATAATGACGACTCACCACAAACACCAGAAGAGGTGAGTGTAGTAGAAACACGATCTGAAAACGATTCTACTGTTAATGGGTGCAATGACTTACAGAGAGCAGATGAAGAGGCATTTGATACCGATGCCGATGCTGTGCAGGTAAGAACCAAACAATATGGTTGTGGTGACGATGCAGGAACTCCAATGTCAGAGGGAGAAATGACTGATACTCCTCCATCATTCAATTCTCAAAATAAAAAGTCACTGGATAAAAGACCAGATCCTGCATTTGACATTTGTGATGTTGAAGTAAAGATTGCAGATTTAGGAAATGCTTGCTGGGTCCACCGCCATTTTACAGAAGATATACAAACCCGGCAGTATCGCTCATTAGAAGTTCTACTCAGTGCTGGTTATGGTACATCAGCAGACATTTGGAGTACAGCATGTATGGCATTTGAATTAGCTACAGGAGATTATCTGTTTGAACCTCATTCTGGGGAAGGATATAGTCGGGATGAAGACCATCTTGCTCATATAATTGAGCTTTTAGGTGACATTCCTAAGAGAATTGCAGCTTCTGGGAAATATTCAAAAATATTCTTCAATAAAAAAGGTGAATTGAGAAATATCACTGGCCTGAAACCTTGGGGCTTAGTCTCTGTATTAACTGAAAAATATGAATGGAGCCAGAGTGATGCAGAGGAATTTGCTGATTTCTTAAAACCTATGTTAGATTTTGATCCAAATCGGCGAGCCACTGCATATGAGTGCCTTCAGCACCCCTGGTTGAAGCTGGCTAAACAAGAAATTAATGAATCTGAGGATAATTGAAGCTGCTCTCTTTGATGTGAATGATTGTTAGCATTCATAAAATCAGTAGTGTCAACTTACTAAGTATTTCAATGTTTTATGTTTTAATCAAAAGTTTATTTATGGATTTGTTTGTGAATGGTTTCATTTGTACTTGTATTGTTAGCTGTCCTTGATTCCATAAATTATGTACAATATAAATGATGCTGATAAAGAGATTTAGTATATTAAAGTAGCAATGTATATAATACACCTGCTGCTCAAATGTAGTGCATCATATTAGATGAGCATTATTGGCATTCAGATAACACCAATTACCAAAATTGTACAGATAGCTGTAGTAAAAATTGTGATGTATGATGATAGACAATATAGGTTTTATCACATTAATCTTTAGGAATTTATTAGTTGACATAGTAATGCACTAAAGCTACTTCTAATGTGAGAAACCTTAAGATGTCGAGCATGTATACTGTAGCCATTCAGATAGTAGATATTTCACATAGTTTAAGTTTGTCTTTTATCACTATCACAAAAATCTCATAATGTAAACTTTAGAAAGTAAGACAGTATTTGTAATACCACAATTCCGAGACTGCCTTTTTATATTTGATGATGAGTCGCTTAAATTTACAATGGTTGGAGTTAATACAGAGGCAGCGTGATACAGTGACCTTAACCAGTTGATATAGTTATATTATTTAACATAGATCCCGATTTACATGACCATGATTTGTATTAATTATATCTGCAAATTTACATGAATAAAATTATAAAACGAGCTTGTTATTATGGATTTTTACTTTGTATTTCCACATTTGACCTAATTAAAAAGAATTCAGTCTGTTTTTGAATAACCTTTCCTCTGTATTACTAAAGTTGGGTGGAGCAGGAAATAGGTTATGTGCCTGTGGCCATATTATTGTATGTTAGTTACAATTGTGTTATATGAGATGCTGTTACGCTGGCATGAGCACATTTAATTTTAAACGTGCCATGACCAGCAATAGATTCTTTAATAATTATTAAAAGTACTTAACATGCTGTTTGTTTTTCACTCTAAATTATCTAAATATTTTCTTTAGGTTTTCGAGCTTTCCAATGTCCAATATTTAGATCAAAATAAGTAGTTAAGATTTAATTTGAATTTGAATTAGGTCTTTAAAAAATATTTAGAACATTAATTGATAATAGTCATATTTTTTTGTAGTTAACTTCATTCCATTTACCAAAATTTATTGACAGAATAATTAATAAAAAAGTTCATCATATCATATAGGATTGAGTGGTATTAACCTTAGTCAGACATATCCTTGCAATAATATTGATGTGACAGTAAATAAATAAATAAAATCTTAACTTAAATATTTACAACTAAAATACATTTTTTTACATATTTTTAAGACGCTTTGATCGTAACTTAAACCTTTACAATTTTACATTGTTCGATATCCACATAAAACGGCCATGGGCCAGACTATAAAAAAAAACCTACATCGACATTAAGGAATAACTTGGTAAATTAAAACATGTTGACGAAATGTAAACATCTTCTTTTTAATATTCATAATGTATTAGATACCATTTTTCGATTGGTTTTGTTGTTAAGAAATTATTAAAAAGGGTATAGTTATTCTAATATTACTGGTCTACATCAAAATTGTCTGTGGCCTTAATTCGATAGCCTGGATTTAAAAATGTGGTCGTCTTCTGCCTCTATCTGAACCTTCTCATTAGAAGCCCATTTTTTCTTGAATTTAAAGTATCATGTAGGTATGTTATAAAATTTTGTTTTTACTATTTTCAACTAGATGGCGCTACCAGTACCATATTTCAAATTATTACATTTATGTTGTATGGTCAGACTTCAGACCTATGGCTAAGTATTGTCGGTCCAAATTAAAACAAACAAAGGCTCAGACATGTACACACCCATATTAATATTATGATAGAGGAGTAAATTAAACGAAATTTATTTTTCTTCATTCAATTTTATTTAAAAACCTAACTAAGTTATTATGGCATGTATCGGTGTTATAAATTAGGAATTTGCGGTACCTATTTATTTGTGTAAGATTTCTCTTCTGTATAAAATGTTTTCAATCTATCTACATGAGCCCTCACCAATGGGAACAAATATTATAATGCGAATATCGTTCTAATTATTAATTTATGTTAAAAATTGCACACATTTTCACCTCATCCACATGGATAGGCTAGCATTTATAGTTTCCATAATATACTTCGTCAAACTTTCTACTATTTGTGTTTTACGGCCATAATTCCTACAGTACATCATTTATTGCCATTCATAATTTCTAAATGATATAATTTTAATAAATTTTATTTTAACTTGCAAATTAAATAAAAAGGTTAGCTGTTTCCCAAGGAG
>LQNK01000498.1:208176-224170 GCA_001586405.1 Phoebis sennae
TAGCTGTTTGGTTGTTTGATCTGTGGGTAAGTTGGGCGAGGTGGCTGTTTGAGTTGTTTCGAATTAGGGCGCCAGTAGATTAAGGGCTTTGAAATCTGGGCGTTGTTAGTGCTAAAACCGGCACTGGTGAGGATGTTGGCAGCTTCTCTGATAGTATTCAAGAGTCTCATAACGCATGCGCAGAAGCGCCGGCGACCTTCCTGCGTCCTTACCGCCAGTTGTCACGAAAAGCTTTTACGCCGCGCATGTAAATAAAAACTTTCACTTTCACTTTCGTTACGAATACGAAAGTCGATGAATTGTGTTGTGATGTAATTAAAAAGAAGATAATTTCTGTTCAGTACAAAGGCGAAATAAAAAAGGTGCGTATATAGATCCTAAAATTTAAGTAACTTTTTGAATTGTAAACTTTTGATTTTCGGATTCAATAAGTTATTGTAAACGAATTTTTTAATTATCGAAGTTCACATACAATTTAAAATAATGTTGTAGGTACATATATTTGTCGCATAACAAAAAAAGAAAATTTGAATGAACTTACACTTTCCTGTTATCACGTTTGACCTTGACCTTTAACCTGTGTCAATGTCCTGATGTTGCGTACTCATTCATTCATTGGTTTTACTATTTGCCATAAATTAACATTTTTAGTAAATCGTAACTTATGATAAAGATGTATTGGGTTGTTACCTCATGCTGGCTGATCATGAATATACTTGAATACTTTGTATCGTATCGTATATATTAATCAACATAGGTGATCGAGGTTCGCTATACTTAACATCCTTAAAGTCCAGGTCAAGGATACAGGTATTACAGTCAGGTTTTATTTATCCTTTTATAAATGAATATCCATATCCTATTTAATATTTTTTTAAATTAAACAACTGATTCTCAAATTCCTAAAGATGCGACAGGAAGTATATAGTCAATAAAAATAAATTTATTTGCCACATGCAAATACAATTTAATACAAGTAACATTTCATGCAAATTCGGTTTAAGGAAGACTATTTATAACACTGAAACCTTTGAACAAAGAAGAGCTTTTCTCAAACTTAATTATTTTTAAGTCTAAAACAGTTTCATAATAAAAAATAAAAATCCGCAGAATTTATCATATTAGTTTTAAATATGATTTGTTAGAACTCAAGAAATTTTTCGTTGCAGTTAAGCCTCGATTAATTTAACTAGATAAGTATAGCAGATAATGATTTTAACTTCTCCGTGACTTGCGTGACAGAGTGTAGATCTGTATTTATTGTCATTATCTGTGCTTTTCCAGGAATCAGTGAGAAACTAACTAACTACCTAATCGTATCATATATTGATATCATTTGACACGCTACAATTTATTCTATAGACATACAAATCTGGAATACTTAAAATCCTAAAAGACATACATTTTCTAACATGTATCCATTTTCCTCAAAGACATTTTTTTGCTAATATTTAAAAGCTTACAGACCCATTTACGTCTTATAAAATTTGCGTCTAGTTTAAGCATTGGTTAAGGGTTAATTCATATAGCTATCATGATTTCCATTTACAAATCTATATAAAGGACTATTATTAGTAGGAAAGCAAAATTGTTCTCAAAACAGTCTTAATTTAAAGCCTATATTGTCAGAATCAATTACTGTAATTTGATACAAAGATAAGTTATGCGGTATGCAAACGATCTCGCATTGGCTCAAACTGTTTTCAAGAGTCTGTTTATCATACAAGGTATCTCTGTAATAATTACTTGTAATGACTCACGATTGTATCCGATAGCTTGCAAATATGTTGCCGATAGACAATATTATACTATAAAACTTTACGGTGTTAGCTTCAGGCGTGTATATTTATGATGGTTAGGTGACAATCATCTAAGATTATAGATTTCTACAGGTAATAATTATTAAGATAGTAAAAGGAAGACATAAAAAAACCTTCGATGTTTAATGAACTTTACTAAAAATCATTCTGCTGTAGTTATCGCCCTAACTTCTTTAAATCATTTTGCAATTTTTATTTATTTCAAAAGTCTCTCTAGTTTAGTTATAGTATGTTTAGACGCCTTAGTGTCAGTGGGGGTTGATATGGTAATACTAGTTCCAAATAGATTAAATAGATTAATTCGATTGTTCGATTCGAGGTGAGGCAATGAAATTCTCGCGACGTCCCTCTATATTTCTTGCGACACATAATTTGGGAACCTCTGCTCTACCCTATTTTATTAATGATTTTTAAAAATGTTATAAAAAAGGATGTATTAATAATAGTAATAGTTAATCGTATTACAACAGATAGGTATAGCATTTGTTCTCCCTACTCAAGACTGCGTCTCGCAGTAATTGTACGGGCGCGATATTGCCCATGGCATTCACCAGGAAGCCATCTAATTTAACGCCTATCTCTGCACCATCCTATAAAACTAAATTCGATCTGACATCCGCTTATTTATAGCACCATAGGGCTTATGGGCTCTATAAATTTGAATCGTTTATAAAATGATTTCAACTTGGAGCTGTTTATGTGGGGTTGGGATAATTGGAAATAGAATAAATTATACAAGCATTCCAATGGTAGAAATAGACCCATTAAAAATAAATCTCAGAGGAAAATTTGAAAAAGTTTCCTAAAAAAATCTTGGTCAGCGAAATTAATGTATTTAATAGACATAAGTATCCTATTTCTATTACGTATAGCTGTTTGTGTGTTTTGTGATATCAGTCCATTATTCAACTACATGTTGCTTTTGATATGCAATATTTGTTATTACTATACAATAAAACCTTATTACATAACATTTCGACTATGATGAACAAAATGCTTGATTTCATGTGTGTTGATTTTCTGACTTTTATAGATATTTAAATGCTTCGTTTTTAATTATGGAGATTTATGGTCTGATGTATCGTTTACGTATTTAAAAGGTTTATCAATTCGCACATGACGCGCACAGCCGAGAAGAATACCGACTTACATCAATAAATAATGTTTTATTGGCGGTTGGTAACAGATTCAAGTGAGATTTATACCATCATAAACTGTTACTCGTTCCAATGTAATTTCGTATCTGTGCAATAGGCAATACAAATAACGTATTACATAAAAACATCTCTATGTATAAGTTAAAATGTATCTATTCATGCCAAAAAGTCATGAAAATAGATCCATTTTCAAGGTACCCATACTTCAGGTAATTCAATTACTAACAACGATACAATTGATTTATAAAGAAATATTGTAGTAAAATTACATATTTCGTTATATTTAACGATGTGTATTTGAAAAGTTCACTTTTAAATAAGTAATTAATAATATCAGTACGCTAATTTCAATTGAATATATATTACTTTATTATTATATTAAAACGTTCCTCCTAGCCGAATTTTCGGCCACGGCGGCCAATCTCTACAGAGATCAGCCAACTGCGCGGGAGATATTATAGTGCACAAGTGTGTGCGCAAACACAAGTGCACTCTCTATTCCTTTACTCTCATAGCCCGATGGGACGGCAGACCGACACGACCGGAGAGAGATCAGGCGCAGGACCGACGGCTTTACGTGCTCTCCGAGGCACGGGGGTGCTCCAGCACCGCCAACTTCCAGACTCAGGGCTGTTACTGAGATTTCTTTGTCAGAAAAATCCCAATAACATTTTTTTTTTTTTGGCCCCACCCGGGATTCGAACCCGAGACCCCTCGATCTGTAGTCAAAGATGCAACCACTAGACCAACGAGGCAGTCATTTTTATTATATTATTATATGTTCGACTTTATGTAACGGACAACGTTAAAGATACTTACTACTAGTACTTTAGAATTTATATCTTGAGGTCTTTGTCTTTTAAATGAGCAAAACTGTTTAATATCGCACGCTTGTCTAGACGAAGACAGAATGAGGTATGGATCTTTTATTCAATGTATTACCTAGATAACATATTGAATTATTTCCAGCTTATTCGATTTTTCTGGCTTAGTTATAAAAACTATTCAACCCGAACATATTCAAAATCTATCAATGTAAGATATCTAATCTAAACTTGTTAAACTGGTGTTTCAATAAGTAGGTATTATGGAAGCATGCTGAGGATTGTTTTAAATGGTATATGACGGAAATAAATTGTGTTAACTCAGCCAAAGACCTTCAGGTCCACAACAAAAACATATCCAGGTACTTAAATGTTTTTATATCGTAAAATTGATCCCATTGTACGTGTCTTCGGAAGTGTCATGCTGGCACCAACCACACTCGACGCATGCCAAAAATGTCGCCTGATCTGGTCATGCATTTCAACTATGCCTATTTATATGAGCCAAAAACATGTTATTTACAAACACAGGTAGGTGTGGCACATGGTATATGTTACATGCATTCACTTTAAAAACCAAGTGGCTATATATAGGTGATTGTTATACTTCATTAATTATTATATAACGTCAGCTGAAATGTTAAAATAGATTCAATAATCGTTTATTTATAGAGCCAATTAAAATGCAACTTGAATCTTGTTCATTTGAATTAAATTATGATGTCCATCGCGAGTGCCAAAGGCCAAAATACTCGTAGACTAATCGAGAAGTAATGAGCTTCTGAAGACAAACTGTCTGATCGGTATAACGCAGACGTTTGAATTAACAAAGTATAAAAGTGGAACAAACAAACAATTAAATATTTTTGATAATATTATTTGTGAGAAGTATTTTTTATCTACACAATTTAGGTCGCTCTCATTGCAAAGTTTTTAACTAAACTAATAACTTTTAACTTCAAAGTACGTCATTGTCAATTTGGCAATTTCTTTCCTAACGCTATCAGATTCATCCAGATCCAACCAGACCGTAGTTCCGTTTGTGATTGCCAATATATTTGCAATTATTGCTATTTATGTTCATGAACAGTGTCTGCGTGAAAGGTACATGCCTTCAGCTGACGCATCTGTTCACCTGTCTTCCTGTAATAAAAAATAGAAAGTCTATAAAACTAAGGTTTAATACGGAAGGTTTCATTAAATACAAAAAACATTTGTCTAGTACAAAAAGTACAGGCCCTATTTCAAAAATTATTTCACCATTAGAAAACTTTATTGAACGACATACGATATGATATACCATTATATTACGGGAGCGAAACCACGCAGAGCAGCTAGTAAAATAATAAAAATACAACAGAATTTCATATAATATAATAACAGAAATAATGTAATAATAAAAAATATTTTTTGAATTAAAGATACCAACGTCAATGAACGCAATAATGGATTATTGACTTTTGATAATTGAATGAAGAAATATAAATACAATACATTGATTGAGAAGGAATATTCCAAAACCACAGATATATGCGTTAATAATCTGCTTTATGTTTAAAAACAAAATTTAATTATAGAATTGATATAGTAAATTAATTATCCTGTCATCTACTGTCATCGCGGTTAAGAACTACTTACATAACGTTTTGTACTGATTAATTACTATTATAATAAATTAAACTAGCTTTTCTCCGCGACATCACCTGCGTTAAATTCTACGAAATTTTAAGAATAAAAAATTATTCTAAGAATAAAAAAAAATTTATTCTATGAAATTTTATGAAAATCTCTTCAGTAGTCGTGGCGTGATTAACATACAAAAGAACTAACATCCAAAATTTCCGTTTTATAATATTAGTATTTAGTTAGGAAGTGGATAGTTGCACAATTTACATTTTTCTAAATATAAATCTATCTAAATATAACGAACTTGTTGTTTAACGTCTATGAAAGAGATACTTGAATATTGAAAATACGCACAATATCTGAACTAAGCAACTTTTCAGTTCACTAAACGCATCTTTTTTATTTCCTAAAGGAAATTAAGTAAGTCGAAGTCGAATTTCTTTTGTTCACGAATTTATATTGAATAGAAGCAAAGTCCTTGTATTTGTTGTCTGAGGTCCGATAGTAGTATATAAACAGTGTACACTTGAGATAATACAGATAATTGAGTGAATGTTTGTCCTGACCGGCCAGGCCGACGTCACTAAAGACAACTACCGAATAATTGTGATGATACTTATTAAGGTTTATTGTTTGCTAAATTAAGGTCAGGTCGTATAAAGGATATGTTTTATGCCTTACAAAACGAATTTCAAAAATATTTTTTTTACTGCATTTAAAAAGCAGGGGTATTTCTTAAGGTTTTCTTCAATGCTCGTTTGTCTAGGATGTGATGATTGATGTGCAATAAGAAGGCGTTATTATTTCACAACGTCGTTTAATATTTCATATTCTTCCTCACTGAGTTAGTTGTATATTGTTTGTTTTGGCATATGATATACAAAATAACTTCACATTGCACTCTTTGGTCCTATGAGTGAAAGCTGCACAAGCGACATATTTCATATCAATAACCAATGTTCTCATCCCTTCAGAGGATATGAGGATACATTTTTATAGTTTTATTTCTTGTACGTATTAATCAACACCTACAACAATTTAGTAGGTCTGTAAGAAACAAGACACTCGCATGCATGTGTAAGTAACGAGCGGAGGTGTGGTTGACCGCAAGTCTCGGCTTTGATTCCACATGTGCCTAGTACTGTAAGTACTAAATCAAAACAATTCTAAACTCTGAATTTGGGAGGGAGCTTTTTACCTAGGTCTCGCCGTCCTGTCATTCTACTTTTATCAACTATTCCTCCTTTTTCTCCGTACTAAATCGAAAGAGATTAACAGAGACGCCTATGTAGAGTACATTAAAACAACAGCGTTGTGCCACATACAACCGGTGAAAAATTAAAAGTTATTACACGTGCTCATGAGGGAACTAGTATAGTATATTATCTGTGGCGGGGATAATCACAGCTATTTTCTATAGGGCTTAAATATGGTACGCCTTAATTGACACTGTCTCCATTTACACTTGCACAAGGTATTATAGGTAACTTTAAAAACACGTTCTTTTTTAAAATATTATATCCGGAACAAAGGTTATTATTAGTGTTATTGATGTATCTAAAGATCACCTTTTACACCTTTTTATTGTAGGTATGACTAAAATAAAAAGTTGTTTTCAGTTTGCTTAACAATTAAGTTTAAAGTCGTTTGTGAGGTGCTGTGCCAACAGAACGAGAATCAACGTCAAAAGTAAATTTTACATTCGCTTGCAATGTAAATACAACGCTAATCTTTAAAGCGCTGCAGTATACAATTTACCTTTAAATTTACTAAAATGGAATAAAAAGCGGAGACTTTGCTTAATTTTGATGAAGCTTTTCATTATGTAGTCCGTGCGATTGTGAGAAAAGTATACATGATGATGGATTGATTCACACATTCAAAATCAATATTTACTGTCGTTGGAAAAACGCGACAAACACTTTTCACATTGTAGTGTTATCTATAAATAGAAGACACACCTGTCAATTAACATTTATAAGGTAATTAGATTGTACTATCAACAAAAGTATATTGAGTAATCAACACAATCTTGTTAAAATTTTATTGTCAAGTTTATTTTGAATTGTAATTTAATATCTTTTACAAAAAGTTAAGTCTGTTTTTATTAAGTATATACATTAGTTTTGGCACAATTGTGTTTGTGTTTCCACCGGGTAAAACACCCAGAACTCATTCGATTGTAACGCACGCCCTTACCACTGTGCAACAAAGGGGTCAAATATCTATTAATAAAACTTAAAAGGTGAGTTTGGTCAGAAGCAATAACAATAACTCCTATGTACATAGCTAGGAGTGTGAACACGTTCTAAAGTTTGTTAGTCTACATTTGTTTTGCAATGAAGTGTTTGTTTTGCGACCTGTCGGCAAAGTAATTGCATTATGTTACGAATTTCATCGCGTAGATAGGTACATCGTTTTATGTTTCGACACTGTGTTAAAACTCTAGGAATTCTGGAAGGCGGCCCGAGTGATGTTAATGTTCAAATTGTATGTACTTAAAGAGGAAGTACCAATTTTTCTCACACGATTCTATTGATGGCACATTCCTTAATTCTATAGTATGATTTGACTGTAATATCAACAATATACAACTTAATAAAAGTAGAGCCAGATTAAGAAAATTAAAAATTTACATTCGAAGTGTTAAAACTTATCTCTTTATACAACAGGAAGGTAAACGTATACAGGTCACCTCGATGATAATTAGCACACGCTGTATTTAGAATCTCAATCTCATGCATTGTTTGGGATCGGAATGGAATTGATGAGATACTTTGATGGTACAAAGCGAACCTCCGAAGAAACTTTATGGCAGTGTTGTAGCCATGTTCATTTCGTAGGAGGTTGAAATATTTATCGAAGCTTGTACTTATGTTCCTAGCTTGTATATAGTAGTTGGTGAAATGGACCGGTTATTACGGTGTCTGCGACTACAGTGGTCGCCGTGGGTTGTATACGAGGTAGCGGTCTAACCACTCTTGGAGTGGAATTCCGGTACAATATGCAAATTTTCAATTGTTCCTATTTGAGTATGGTTCGAGCGAGGGAAAAGCTAAATATAGTTTGATCTAACGTTTAGATTTATGTCATGTATACCAAATGTATTCCGTTTCTAACTAGCTATTTGTTATTTTATAGAGCCAAGATATAAAATAGGGGGTTCATATAGAGGGTTCCGTATACATGCAAGAAAACTAATTTCTTGTTTTAAAAGCTTCCTCGTACTAAACGGCATTTTACTATATCTATCTCCCTCTCTCTCTTCAGCCTTTGTCAGTCCACTGCTGGACATAGGTAGCTTTATAATAATCTATATCTATCACGATACTAAAATACAAAAAAAAGTTTTAGTATGTAACGTATATGTTTGTTGACGGGTTGGTAAAGTGGAGACCGTTGTTTGCAGGCAGGATCTTTGGTTTCTCCCAAAATAAGTAAAATGATTCAAACGCCACAAACAATCCGTCGGATTAAACAAAAATTTCGTAAACGGCTGTGTTTACACTATCAAGAATAGCCACGTCAGTGATGTCAGTGCAATCTGCATTTAGCGGCATATTTTATATCGTGTGTGCCAATTTTTCGCATCGAGCCGCCCGCCCACCGGCCGGTCCCCGCTGCACGCTATTTATAGATAATGTGACATTGTTTTATTCGTTCGAGTCGTACCAGTAAATTTCCATGCAAACCGTTAACCCCTGAGTGATAAGGAGAAAGTGCAGGATCGTGCGGGACAAACATTGGAGCGATAATTGTTCCGTTTCTAGCTAAATTGGTTCGTCTAGTTGTTGTCTGTGTTTGATTGTGATCGTTTCAGTTTGCAATTAAGAAGAAGTTTTAAGTTAGCGGAATTATAATACAGAATAATCGCACACAGTATACAAACTCTATACGGGGTGGTTATATGCTATAAATATTAGCGGCAAATTTTCCATTCATTTAACACACACATACTGAATTCTTATGGTCGGGCCAAGAAAAGAAAATTAGTCAATTCGCTTGACTCGACCTTAAATAATGTTCCGCCCTACATGAGATATGATTTTTATTTTAATGTCTTCATAATTAATTTGTTTTATTATTTAATGGTTTTATATTAAAGGCCTTTTATTTATTAATTATTTTGAAAGTAACAAGCAAACATATTTTCAGAATATATTTTACAAAATTTCGCTGCTATTTTCGCCCTTGTTTTGCAACAATGAAATCAATTACTCCGTTACAATTTGTCGTACTAAAAGCAAATGTTACATAAGCGAAGCAGGATGATGGTTGTTATAGTTGACCTATAACTAATTAATTAGGGGTTAATAACGAAGTCTCTGAATAAACAAAATATAGTACAAAAGTTAGTTCGAGGAGAGACGGCTCGAACGCATCTTGTGTACTTTCCCAGTGGAGCTAGTCGGGCTCGTTCCTCACTCCCGGTCATTCTAGTCCGACGCGTCATACAGGCCAACCTGCTAAGGAGCCAATCTGATAAAACATCGGATTTGTTTACGAATCGAGTGACAACGTGATAATTGTGTTTGATATGACATGGATTTAAGGGTAAGATTTTTTTTATTTTTTATTACACAATATGGCATTTGATTCAAACATAACAAAATTCTTACTTAATTGACATTGAAAATTAACATATTAAATATAAGAATAATCGACTACATATTTATAAATTAAACAAATAACTTATATATTCTAAATTTACGGGACGTAGATATGGTAAGTGTTTTTATTTATGAACTTAGTGATTTCTTTTAACCGCACCGGTACGACATATTTCATATTATTATGACGTATTTATTTCGTATATATCTTTCGGGTCGCCATTACGAATTTTATGAAATTTCTGTTCAAATTAAATGCAATTATATTTCTAAATTCTACAAGTCAAATTTGAATTATATCATAAATATGGACCATACATTCCATATAAATTATTATGAGTTAACTATAACATTCATTTTTAATTAATACATTCTATATTTAATATCATAAAGTACTATCACTTCTATTAAATAATGAATGTTGTAAATATAAGTTATCTATGTCACGTGTACTGGAAAAATAAACAGCGATTTATTTATTACACACCAAAAGACAATACTGATACTGATGTTATAACAGTTTAACTTTAAACAATCCCAGCCTTTTATTTTAAACACCAATCCAGATTGCACAATATTTTCAAAGCGTTTTTTTCCCAAAACAATTGAACATATTTATACTGGACTGCGGCAGAAAGAGGGATAATGTTTTTGGAGTGCATGTATGTATGAAAGATTTTAACGGACGGATTTTAACGAGGGCCTCTACTCACAAATCCGATTGGGGTCAGAACGAAGCCATTTCCGTCGAAATTTATATGAATCGAGTTCCGATTTTTGATACTTTCCTACCGGATTCACATTTGTGAATAAGGGGCCTGTTAGGTGCAATTGGATTTAGAAATTTAATATGTACTCAAATAAATTTTCAAAATTATGCTTACAAATAAAATAAGAAGGATTATTTTTTCATATATTTCATAATCCAGTCGGGTTTTTTCATAATAATTACTAATTTTTATACAAAAGCTTCCTCAATCCTAAACGAATATTTTTTGCATTGTAATATGCGACTCAATCAAAAGATAATATGTTGTTAGTCAGTTTTATAGCTTACCTTAGTTTTGACATAAAAAGTACGTACGCTACGAAAATTATCTATGAAGTCTAGTTAAAGAAAAAGGGCATTGGTTAAACTTAACGTTTGAAAATAATGATCACTAAGTGCAAAACGTGCTGAAAGTAATAATAAGACATATTTTCTACAAATAAATAAGTACTTGTTACAACGTAGCGCATCGATTCTAGGTACTAAAGATGTACAGAAAATCACATGGCTGAGGTAAACTGGTCTGAATTGTTGTACTTACGTGGAACCGAACAAAATTGTACACCGCTTATACTAAGGATATAATGATGGGAGTATCACCTCTAGTTGAATGTTTTTATGGGATATGAGTAGGCGAATTGACCTGCGCACGATTGTCTGTAAAGGAAATCGTGATCAACGATTTAAAATAGAGTATATAGGACAAGAATTGTTATCAGTGTAATATTTGTGGATTTTCCGAATAATTAAAAAAAAGTTTTTATATATTAAAGATAGTTACCGAAGAACATATGGAAATAATAACTATTTAAACTTACATTGATTCTTACGTAGACTTAACAAATATTGAGATTTGAGATTTTATTAGGGTCACAATTTAGCACATAAAAATTAGTTGATTTTACAGTATATTCAAATATTAAAGATACTTATGTCGGGTTGTGTGGTAGGATAATATTGACATTTACGTCTGCCATGAAGGTTAATTATTACATACAATTATGGATACACGTGACTCAGTTTGCATTCTGTGTAAGAATAAGTACATTAAGATTGTTCGCTCTACTTGTCACATGTAAAAGTCGACTTTTTTGGAAATTTATATAAAAAATGTGTAATCAAAAACAAATCAGCTAATGTTAATTAATTTTTTTGAACCATCATTTCAATAAAAGGAAAATTTTTAATCAACAAAATAAGACTGATTGGAATGAACAAACTATAGAGTATAGACTTTAATTGCCTTTATCATACGGTCACAGCCGATATTATGATCTCATTCGACTTGACCTATCCTGTTTTGACCTCTTTCACTGTAATTAATATTTACTGTCAACGTATCCGCAGTCAACTTAGATAGCTATGCAGTAGAGGCTAGAATAATAAAGCTAGTAAATTATAATATAAATAGAATTGCTACTTATAAAACAATTGGAATTAAGGATATAAATATGTCATTTGAAAGTGGTGATAGTAATTATATTTAGCTGCAAATTATTAATATGTTGTTATTTACTAAACCATAATGTTGATGGGATTTCAGGGGACGCATTCTTGCATATGAGAACTACTTAATAAAAATTGGTAAAGCGAGTTTCCTAAAATTTAATTAAGAATGTATTGTATATATACTCATACCATGAAACAAATATTTCCAAATATGTACCAGTTATTACTCGACGGACTAAGTATTAAAATGAGGGTATTTTTTAAATATATAAGTATTTCTGATGTTTACTTTATGTTAAAGCGATACCTACACGGCAATGTAAATCAGAGGTTATCACTTATAAATATGTCCTTCAATGGCACGTACAATTAATTAAATCATTGGCATCGATTTTATACGTAATGTTAACCTGTTTTTATTTACATGATTTTCGGTGTAGTTATATCATACGAGATATTAAGGTTCAATAGCTTTTGATATTTAAGCGTTTATATCCATTGTTTTTAGCCTGAAGTTCAAATTATTTTATTGCATTAAGTTGTTTATTGATCTATTATTATGAATTTGTGTTGATTATTCAATTCAATATTTTTAATAACCTACATTACCTGATTGTAAAGTTAGTAGTAGTATGAACTATGGCAATTATTTTATTATTTCAAATGTAAGCGATTGAAATCTTTGATTAACCAAAAAAAATATTCAATTATATATATATTTCAAAAGATGTCGAAGAATAAGTTTTTCACTGTTTAATTTAATTTATATTTGAAAACTCTTATACAACCAAAATAAATACGTTGAATTTGTAATAAATATAAAATAATGGCCTAGATTATTGCATATATCGTTCTCAATTTAAAAATTACATACAATGACGCTAGATGATTGAATCCACCTACAATTTAGAAGATTCGCGATGTGCTAAATTGATACTCGTAAACAAGTACGTTCAGCGCAAATCAGACAAAACATTGCATTCATTTTTCAAGTCGTTTATAATCTTAAAATAGCAATAAAACACTGCAATACAAGGTTAATTTCTTGGTTTGGTATCGAATATAAACTTTAATAGTTTTTTAGAATCCGTCGCTAAATGGCGTCGCGTCAGTCTTTCTATTCATATTATGTCAGTTTGTTACTGCCGTTTTATTGGGAGATTTTTATAGATTAAAAACCTTAATAATTTAATGAAACGAGCATTGCTCAAAGTATTTTGACTATTTTAAAAATGTTCAGTATACTAATGTTCAGCTAACTGTCCACACATCGGATTCGTTCGTCGAAAAAAATCGATCGAAAATCATACGCATTTTGTATACAAAGAATATTAAGATTTATTGGATCCGACACGGTGCCGACATGTGGACGCTTAGCTTTAAATAAAGGCACATGCCGCATAAAATATACCACACTTAATCTAACTATGGGTATTGGGTAGCCATATCCACTTCTTATTATTTTCCCTGTCTCCTTTTGATACTAGCAAAGTATCCACAATAATTTTGATCTTTTAATAATTCTGGATGTTATGGGAGTTCAAGGGCATCCGCGGTCACTTAACATGATCTGACCCGTATAATCCTTGCACTACTATAAAAAACAGACACCTTTTACAATATGAACTATAGCTATTCCTAGTATGACGTAAAGTGTGGTCACGGTGACCGCGTGTAATGCTATAGTCCTGCGTCACACATGCACAGACGAGCCCTCACGTATTGTACATTCTATGTGGGTGTATAATATGTGACATAACGTGCCAAAGACGCAATTCTTTAATGGACACGCCCTCGTAATGTCAAATTTAATTATGAGGAATTCTTATAGAGTAAGGAATTTGTTGTTCCAAATATTTGAATATCCGAGATTTGGCTATTCTTGCTTGCATGTCATTCCTTTTAGGGTTCTTATTTTTATCAAACATCATTTCATCGTAGGTACGTTTCAGTTATGACCTTGTGTAGGTAGTATAATTTTTAAATAATGTTATTGACCGATTAGAAATTAATTTTAAAATTGCTCTGGACAAGATCACCTTTTCCAAATTCAAAACAAATAAATCCATTTTTTTATGCAAACGCGTTCTTTTTCTCGTGTCACTGAAGGTCGCGCTGCGCGCGCGCCGCCCGCCCTCCGACAAACAAAACCGTTACCAGGTCGTTGACCCGGGCCAATTATATTGTGATCAAAGCACTTGCTATTTAAGGAACTGAAATATTTGTATAAGGAAAATAAGGAATTGGGAACATGCCACTATTTAGGAAAAGTTTTTGATAATTTTACATAAGAAAAATTTTGTAAAATAAAGATATTCAAGTATGGAATCTTGTATATCTTGACCTTGGATTGAGAAATGTCGGAATTTAAGTGTCATATTATATGATATTCCTTAAAATTGCTAAAAATAAAAAATAAATAAAAAAATACATGTTAAATATGCATATTTATTGCATTTTATGAAGTACAGTAAAAGAAAATTGATGAAACGCAAATTTCCTTTAACAATATCGAGCAATTGGGGTTTCACCGCCCGCGTCGTAGTAAGTAATACCATGGATTCAAAAGGTAAAACGAATGTAATAAATCAATCAGCTCTCACAAGCGCGCGGTGAAAACTTTTATGAATTTATTTTGTACATAAAATGAATTCGAAACTCTATTTAAATCTAATCTATTTTAATAGACATGGCACGCTGCCAAAGACCAAATTCATTTGTAAGGTTCTTGTGACGTTCGGTTACGATATATCAGAATTTATTTTGAGTAATCTGAAAAATATTTCATTGAAATTTTAATGGCGACACTAATACTCTCAGTAAATTTGGCCATTGATTGCTTTCTCAGAGATGATTTCAATAATTAAATTTTAATAAAACATGATTTATTACACATGCATATATCAGTATCAGTCTTTACTGATACTGGTGCATGTGTAATAACCTTTGTTTGTGATGGTTTATAAAAAGAGAAAAGAAAGAAAACAGAAATAGGAATAGAAAACGAGCCCTCTATATCTGATATGAAATGATGAGCCCAATTTTATTCCTATGTAGACAATATGTAGTAACATTGCCGGCGAAAGCTGGCTCATCGCTATGCTCGACTCCAACTTACAATTGAGGGAACAAACTAGAAAACATTATAAATTTTGCCTTCCAATTTACAACGAGTGCTTCTGTAATCATAATGCGCATGCAATTTTGTTCTATTCATCGTGATAGCCCTGATTCATTTTAACGACGCACCGTATTTGGATATTCTAACTGATACGGCGAGACGGTGTTTTGAACAATTTCACCGCTAATAGTGTCTCGGTACCGTGAGAAAATGTAAGGGTCTGTAAATTCTTAAGCACATACAATTATTGATATATAATGCCACTTAAGTCAAAATATATAATTTCCTAAAACCGTGAAAGCTAATATAATGTTAAGAAATCTAGCGTGCTTTACATCACGTATTTTCAAATCTATGAAATGGTTACTCTGTGGGTTGAGCACAGGAGACTTAGGTGTAGTCTTTCATACATATGTATTTACAAAAAAAGACCCGCCGTACTTCCGTCATGTCAGAAGTCAATTCGGGTCTTTATTTTATTTGTACTGAAAATCATTTGTAAAAAAATATTATCCCGTTAATTTATTATTTTTAAACTTATATTTATTATAAAGTCATTATTATTATCAATGTCTATTTGTTTATAGTATGTTGAAAGAGAGCACTGATAAAGGTTTT
>LQNK01000498.1:224467-267783 GCA_001586405.1 Phoebis sennae
ATCTCATGGCATTTAAAGTCTGTCAATGTGCGTTAATTTATTATTTTTAAACTTATATTTATTATAAAGTCGTTATTATTATCAATGTCTATTTGTTTATAGTATGTTGAAAGAGAGCACTGATAAAGGTTTTTATAAATAAATGTAATTTACTTTAAATACAGATTGTTTATTTCTCTGTCCGCGTAATGTAAACATTGCAGTAGTAGTGTATATTCAAATTGAATTTCAAATCGATTTTTATTACTCTCATAATTTTTTTATTACATTTGATATTGAAAATACGTCAAATATTACATTAAGCTCAACTTACTGGATATTTGCCAGATTTTTAATGTATGGAGAGTATTTTTCAGAGCATAAGTGAATTTACTATATAAGAGGAATAAAGCGTTAGAAAAAAATGAAATAATTTTTCTTCTGCCGTATAATTATTAAATATTTTTTGGGTACAGAATGAAATGAAACTATCATTTCATTTTAATAAAATTTGTATGCCCGTAGAGCTATACGAAATAAAAATAAAAATGGTTTTGTCGAAGATCTTCAATCAATGCAGGAATATCATTAAAATTCCCTAATGTATTATGATTTATTTAATAAAAATATTATTTAGTACCGAAAGTAGGAGAAAAATGAACAGCCTAATCTTCATACACAGCTCCGTATTTCCCTAAATTAATTACTAGGCCCTTATTAATTATTGCCTGTTCAATTTTCATGTTCTCGAGTATCGCTTGCTCAACAGTTACATTGGTATCTAGTGACAATTTGACTGGCTCTGGACGTTTATGCAATATCTAACCCGTTTTAGCTGACACCGTAACAATACTGGGATGTTGAATAATCTGAGTGGGTAACTAAAGGTTTGGACAGATTTACAAATTGCTTTGTGGCACTTGTTTTAATGAAAATGCTGCAGGATTTCATAGAATTAAATGTCTTTATTTCCTTTATTGTACGGTTATATTCGGCTAATCTAAATTTGGTGTCGTATATGTTTATAAATACAATGAGCTATGATAAGACGGAATAAATAAGAAATTTCTTTCAGCGCTCGTTTTGTCATACTTTTTCGGTCACGTGACATCAATTGTTGGAAGAATTGTATGAGTCAGTTAATTCAGGTTTATTATTATTACTCATATCTGTAAGCTATTCTTACCTTCTTTGACAAGTGTAAAATATAGGTACACGTGTTGTTTGGAATGTTTATCATTTAAATAATTATTTGTTTATTTAAAATAAAAAAGTTTATGAATAACAACATAATTATACTGGCTTTTTGTTTAATGACACAAAACAGAAAATATTTTGATTTCAATTATCCGTTATTATTATTTAATTTAGGACGATTGTGTAAGCACAGCTTGTATTATCAGCACTCGTTTAAGGTATGGCGTGTCTGGTTTGGTTTATTTCTGGTGCAACTTCAAGCAGTTCGGTATTTCAATATGATATAGGTATAGCTCTTTGTCGGTCTACAACTATATTCATTGTCAGTGGGAACTTGAATTATCTACAAACATTGCAGGGTGCGTTTACCTGAGAACGGACTATGCATTCCAAAGACTTACTATCGCGATGCAGATTTTCAACTACAATGTCTTAATGCAATAAGTTTATCTATGCTTTCGTTCGCTTTTACATATTCTATTACATAAGAATATAGATGTTAATTCAACGTCAGTGGTATAAACTGTTGGAATTAATTCGTGGGTAGTAAACATGATTTATAGGCCATTACTTTCTTTCGTTAATAACATCTTAACTCGAAAGGGCTTTTAGAGTTCCGTAATACCTTATAATATTAAAAATAAAACCATAATCTTTAATTCTAAAGCGCTACACTGTTTTCTAACGAAATGGTGCCATTGGATATGCAAGGGACTTCCTATAAATTTTAATTTTATTATCATACCAAAAAACATGGGTTAACTATAAACGAAACACATTCCAACTTTTATGATATTTTTATAATATATTATTAGGTATTTTTAATCGTATGCCTATTAAAAAATATATATTTTTGAGTTTTAACAGGATAACGCTGTGGACTGCGAAATGCGATTATACAGGGTGTCCCAAAATTCAACGATAATACGGCACCAGGTGGTGGGCCTACTCATAACTACTTGAGGAAAAATAAAATAAAAATTCAATCTAACTTATTTTTTAAGTTATGAAAAAAAATTGATTTGCTTCAAAAAATTTCACCTACTAAGACATTTTTTGTTACCATGTCCACAATTTTACTAATATTTCTAACTTTTCTTTTGTATTAGAAACTTAAGTAGCACTGCTATCCACCACAATCATTTAAATACCCACAATGCATGTAGTTTTTACATAAAAAGCAATTGTAATTGTAGTTTTCTCTAAAATTTCGAAAGATTTTTACTTTCAGTCAACTTTGATGCATTGTGGTGTAAAAAAAATGTATAGTCACCACTATGGCAAGTTTTTTCAAAAGTTGGCGCATCTATTCAAGATTATAAAATGGTAAAATAACATAGGAAATCAGCCAGGACAACCATTCTAACTATTTTTAACGAGAAGAATCAATCTTCATAAATTGTTAACATTAATACTTTTTACTGAGAAATTCCTAAATTACAAAAGATTAATTACTGTTTTCAAATCAGTACGCTATAATCCTTTATTTATTGTGCAAAGTTTCGTATTTTTGGCTTTGATTTTTGGGCTGGATTAAGCGATCTGCATACTGAACTGTACTTGGTATTATCTTGAACTCTGCTTCTGTGAACTGGACTTTTTGCATATTTTGAACCGTTTAGCATGCCGGTACCCTCACATCGTTGTAATACGCTATTATGCATCGCATTTATGGAGTAACTCTATGCAATGATTACGCTGCCAGCAATTTGTATCAAGAAAGGTACCCAAACGCTGAAAGATACCCTTATAATCGAGTATTTATTAATGTGCATCGAGCGGTTTCAGAGGTTGGTCTACCATCTGAAATCAAATCAATGATAAAAGATATGCACGACAAATAAAACGATCTTTTTTAAGCCGATTTCGTGCTTGTATTAATGCCGGTAGCAAGCAATTTTACATTTACTTTAATGTTAATAATGCAACAAAATAAATGTAAAATTGTTTGGTTTAATTCCTTCGACCTCTTTTAAAGAACAATTACTGTTTTGGCCTCATAGAAAAAGTTGATTAGTAAAAGTCGTATTCAACTTTTTGCTCTTGCTTTACTCTTGCATAGAACTGTACGATTTTTATTGCTAGTTTTATAAAAGTATTTTACCATTTTATAATCTTGAATAGATGCGCCAACTTTTGATAAGACTTGCCATAGTGGTGACCATACATTTTTTTTACACCACAATGCATCAAAGTTGACTGAAAGTAAAAATCTTTCGAAATTTTAGAGAAAACTACAATTTCAATTGCTTTTTATGTAAAAACTACATGCATTCTGGGTACATTTAAATGATTGTGGTGGATAGCAGTGCTACTTAAGTTTCCAATACAAAAGAAAAGTTAGAAATATTAGTAAAGTTGTGGACATGGTAACGAAAAATGTCTTAGTAGGTGAAATTTTTTGAAGCAAATCAATTTTTTTTCATAACTTAAAAAATAAGTTAGATTGAATTTTTATTTTATTTTTCCTCAAGTAGTTATGAGTAGGCCCACCACCTGGTGCCGTATTATCGTTGAATTTTGGGACACCCTGTATATTGACATATCTTATTTTATAATTTATTATTCGTGTGTATGTGTAACATTTTGTCTTTTAACATTTTTTATTAAGTTAATCGCATCATGTTCCATTTGCTTCAAATTATTTAAACCTTTAAATTCCTACGGAACATGAATAAATTTTTTAACTTTCCATTTTGAAATAGTCGCAGCATCAAAATTATATATTAAGAAGTTCGTTGTAAAACCTTGGTCCCATTCAAATAAAATAGTATATCCATGATTGTTTTTTTTGCCCCCATTGTTAGGCTAGCTGTGTAAGCCGCTAAAGAATTCATTTAATATTCGAAACTCGAATACAGAGTATCGGGTGCGCCGGCGCATTTATCACCGCATCCGAGGGAATGCATGTCGAACTTCATCTAGCGTAATCTAATTTAGGATCCGTTCTTGCGACATGCAACAAATTGAAATTTATGACAAGTCGTTTGTTTGGTTGAGATTTTTCGATTACATTTGATTGAATGATTTGTAATATCGAGCCATCTTTGAGTATGCAAGTTCAATATCAGTATATTTATAATTTTATAGCATAACTAGTAACAAAACATACGTAGATATATTTTAATGAAGAGGAATTTTGATTACAAGGTTTCAAGTGAACAGAAAACTTAATGGTCTTGATTTCACCTGTTGAATTGGTTCTGCCTGTAACCAAATTTATGGAGAGCACAGGGAAACATAGCCGCTTTTTAATAGTAACATACAAAATCTCGCATATTAAAATATATGCATGTTATATTATTTTTAGCAGCTTGTATTCAAACTATTAAATATTTTTGGGTCATTGCCCTGTGTCCCGGTTATGAGGTTTATTTACTTATAGCTATTTCTTATAGATTTCTTATAGACTGTACATGCATTTTTTTATAGTTTGTTGAAAGTTTTTTAATAGTAACATACAAAATCTCGCATATTAAAATATATGCATGTTATATTATTTTTAGCAGCTTGTATTCAAACTATTAAATATTTTTGGGTCATTGCCCTGTGTCCCGGTTATGAGGTTTATTTACTTATAGCTATTTCTTATAGATTTCTTATAGACTGTACATGCATTTTTTTATAGTTTGTTGAAAGTTGAAACCATACTTTTGATAAAACGAGCACGAGTAAATATGTGCTTCTAATTGGCTAGTAAATAGATCAAAGTTTAAGTACCTATGTACATAACATGAAAACAGTGATGCTAATTGAAATTATTATTATTCGTTAATTAATGATTGCGCATTATTTTGCTAGCGCCATATTTGAATGCTCTTACTTTTATCTTTAACATTTCATCTCTTTCTCGATCACAATAAGTAACTTTTTTGCAAACCTTTCGTTGTAAATTCCGAGCGACATTGTTGTAGTAATGTTGAGCGGTCGTAACTCGAAATCCCGTATTAATTGCCTTGTTTTAAAATTGTAATTTCGTAATTCATTTCGTCAACTTGCCAGCTTTAGCTGGTGGAGGTGAAGGCGCCACATCACGCGCTGGCGAATGCTCATCACGCAGCCGCTGCATGCCGTCTATTTATACACCATTTGTACACAGGCCTATATCGACGGGATCGGTATTATCTGCTATTGACATAATTAGTGTAAACAAAAGTAAATAAGGTGGTAATAAAAATGTCGATTAGATGTCTACAATAGGAATTGCAGTGCGCGGCCTGGCTACGTCTAGCGCGGACCGGCGTACGCGCTCCCCTCGGCGATCGGTCATTCTCAACACGCGCGTGCGAAGGGCGGCCGCGCTTGACGCTTCACTAAATATTCCTATTTTATAATCTACCCACAAAACCGCCTGAATTCAATAAAATACTGAAGCGAACACAGTGCATATTTTTTTAACTTTAAGTGCAACCGTGTCAATATTTATTAGTGGGACAGTAAAGGACAACAGTGATAGTGTTTGGACCTATGTGAACAATATTATATTTATGAGTTCGCCCGAAATTAAAATGTCATTGGAGCATCAAATACCGGTGTTAATGAAAAAGGTATTAATTACATTTTTATGAATAATTTTAATAGCGGAAAAATAACTATAAGTTGACTAAAACTTATTTATAACTTAACAAGCGATCTAAAAATTACTAAGCTTTAATTTATTTTTGCTCTAGTAATTTATAAAAAACAATAAGTAATAAAATATTAATATAATTAGTTTACAACATAATTTTTTGTTTGCGTCTAGGAGGAAGAAAGCTTGTCACTCATCTACAAGGTCGCATTTATTATATCTTATTTAAATTAGCAAACTGTGTCTAGGACATTTTTCTATTATTAAATTGTTTCATTGAAGTTTTCAAAAATAACGTTATTGTTGGCTTTTTAGCCACATTAATAGTGAGTCTAATCTCTTTTGATCTTTTTATAATAATATTTTAAGATTTGATTAATTGATTTAGATGGATGATAATGGAAGTACATTTAATTAATATTGAGAATTTACAAAAATAGCTTTATTATTTTATATCAACTCTAAACACTAGTTATTATTCCAACGCCTATAGAAAGCTGCAATATGCCTAGTAGGGAGCAAGTTTTTGCGCGTATGCAAAAAATTAATGGGACGCACAATAATGCATCTTTACAGGCTACACTATTTTTAAAGTTCGTCCGTTAAATACATTCTATACAAACTTTTGAATCTTATTGTAACCAATACTTTAATAATACGTATCGTTTTTCACAATATAAGGTCCGACTTCAAGGGCTTCGTTAATTTCGCTCTATAATATTATAATATGGTTTATTAATTATTATTGGTTTCCCATAATCAGATAGACTGTTTTATATTTTCTTGTCGTCATCGTCTCCTATGCACTTATTTACTAGTTGTTCGGTATACATTGTAAATTGATCCGCTCGTTCTATAATTTATGTCAGAATTATTCCAATTTATGTATACTCCGTTATGGGCTATGAACAAGCCGACCGAAGTATGTAATCACATTGATAAATGACTCCTGAATAACGAGCTGAGAGCGGGATGCTGTCCAATCAAGTGGGATCTTTATGTTGCAATGAACCTTCTCTGGGGCGATACTTGAAGCAGGGTGGTCAGGACTGCTTTCAGCGCTTTGTAAATTGGAGCAAATTGGCTCGATGTTTAGAAGCCCCTGTCTCTCATAGTCTATGGAAAAAAATAGAAAGCGCAAGTTTTTATATATTTGGGGACATTAGATTTCAATGACTCCTGGATAATGAGCAAGTGGGATCTTTATGTTGCAATGAACCTTCTCTTGAAGCACGGTTGATGCTGGTTGAAGAGTGCTATCGGCGCTTAATAAATTACAGTAAGTTTGCATTTTGATGTAAAGATGCCTCTTGTTCTCATAGACTACTCTATGGATTTATTTAAGGTATTATAGGATGTTCTGTTGTGGTCCGAATTCACATTTTTCTTTTAAAAACTTGTATTTGTGTTTAATAATTTCAGTGACTTTAAGCATGTTTTCTTTAAGAATCATGAAGAAATTCAACACAAAAAATGAAATCGATCATTTGTTTTGGGCGTGCATATTTACTCATTAACAAAGTAAATTAAATACATTTTTTTGTCATTAATATCCATTTGTTTTCGTGTTTTTACAAATATACTGTCACGGGTTAAATAGCTATAAGTAAATATCAATAAATCACCCATTAACGTAAACAAGCGCAGGTCAGCCACTAATTATTGTCATGTAACATCACGCAGATATCAGAATCAGACAAAACTGAGATATTAATATTGTCATTGACCTCACATTGGATCTTGAAATAACTAGTGCGTATTGTGAAGGTTGTTTAAAAATAAATGCTTCTACATGTTGAGAATTTTTTAAATCTGCTCAAATTTATGGCTGAAGAAAGTTCCTTAGAAATTTATTTAGCAGTCGGATAATGCATAATATACGTTTGGTCATATCATATAAGAAATAAAGTTTGCGTAAGTTGAAGGTCTTGGTACACCACCGTCTCTCGGAGAGCACGTAAAGCCGATCTTCCGCCTGATCTCTCTCTGGTAGTGTCTTGTCAGCTGGCTAGTATCTTTCAAGATTGGTTACCATGTCCGAAAGCGCTCACATAGTCTAATGTTTAATAGATATCTTCATTTGACGCCGATTTGTATGTACACAAGTCATCGATATCAGACGCACATAATTTGTGTAGAATGATACTGAAAATGGACACTCAGATTTTCAGTGAAATATTTCAAATTTAAAACAACACCGTTTGATCATATCTTTACTTAAAACAGTAATTTATTACATGAGACTTCAAACTTGAGACATTTAATTAGAAATCGTTAGTGAAATAGACGTTAATCTGTACTAATCCGTAGTCATGTTTCTTATGTTGAGCCATTATACCCAGAGAACAACGTTATTAACATTATCAGCGGTTATGCAGTAAAGGGTGTCACTGGTCGATAAAAATGTTCCAATTTGCTTCATTATCTAAAGACGAGGGCAACGAAAGGCCAGATAGTGTTCAACCTTAAAACCTGTATAACAATCAACCAAGAGTATATATCATCTTTGTTTTATAAACAACTGCTCAATTGTGAAGGTTTCTTTCGTAAGGAAAGCAAACTTGCAGTCTTACTTGATGGAAAGCAAAAACGTCTGGGTAATAACGAGGAGGCGCTGGTAGGGAATTCGTTACATAAGTAAAAAGCCAAAATCATTAAATGCAGGCTCTTCAGAAACGGTTGTTGTTACATCCACCCAAAATTAGGCTAAATTTGAGTTGTAATATAAACTAGTTCATGATCTATAATGAAACTGTATAGGTAAAGTAAGAGTCTAAAGTGTAAGGTCCTTAGTTTATTTGAGTTATGTGTACAACTCAGTGTGCCCACGATGGCATATCCGTGCTTGTATATGGGCGGCACTTGCCCAAAAAATTGTATATAAATTCCATTCATGAGACACAAATTTATTACCACCCCCGCTATAGATTAGCAATTCATGTTACAGTACCGGATAATCAGTTGTCTACGTGCTTCGGTGCCTGTTTGAGAGTTTGCCAGACGCCCAGTGCACGTCATCATTTCCTTGCCATACACTTTTGATCAGCATGATCTAATACGATCTTATTCCAAGTTTATTTCAATATCAGCTTCGATATACCGATTACCCTAAAGAAATAAGTGAATACAGGAAACGTATTTTGTTGTACAGAACCCTTGAAGTTCATGTTTCATCCGCACTTGGACATATTTAACGAAGTATTTGTACACCTTTAGAAACGGTAGACCTTTGATAAAAAAATTGTGAATGTGCATTTTTTGTATACCAATGGGTGCAGCCCCGCTTCCTGTACCTTTTATGATTTTTGCTGTCGTTAGATTCTGAGAATAAATCAATATTCAGTTTTAAAAGTCGAGATTTTTTGAACATATTTGACTGAAGAGATATGAAAGGTAATATGCAGCATTTGCCCAACTTATAATAATTACCTAACATACATATAAGATGTTTCGTCTCGAACCATGAAGGTAAATAATACACATTACATCATGTATGTCCGCAGACAGTTGACGCAATCAACTACGGATATTGAGCGTAAAATCAACGGAATTACGTTAAACAAAGTTTTATTACGACACGGACGAAAATATTTGCACTTTATGTCCGTTTCGATTTTCAGTGCCAAGAAGAAATGCAAAACATTTATAAAAACTTTATCGTTATCCTAATAATTCTAGGATAGTTATCGTCTCTTAGTTTTGACTTTGAAATAGTCGATTTTCCAAATATTTCTCCTAGAATAGCCTCATATTTCAAATACTCAAGATCTTCATGAAAACTTTTATCAAAATGAAAAATTTACGCGATGTGTTACTTCTACTTTTTTATTTGTAGTATCTGTATTATTTTATGATAATCCAATCTATTCGATATTTTGATATAGATGGTTGCGATCTAAAAACAAGAATGTTGTATAGAATTGTATGCATTTTATTCGATTACACATACTCTGTGTAAATGTTAGTAACACTTTCTTCAATATACTCAGAATACTACTAACTCACCGATTTCAAGTGACACATAAACATTTACATTACACATTATTTAGCCCGAATAAACTTGCTTATGTTTGCAAGAAAAATTCTTTTACAGAAGTACCTATGATAAGGAGGTGAGCAATGTTGATAAATTTCGATAAGTGACTAAACACAAATAAACTTAACATTGACAGAATATGAGTTGTGACAATGTTTACAAATAAAGAACAATTCTTTGATTTCCACTGAACGTGCAAGTGTTTGTATTCATGTAGGCGACGGCTGTTTTGATTAAATTTGAAAAAAAAAATAAGAACCCTTTATTGTACTAATGAAAACAGTCTAAGATGTTTTTACACTCTTTAAATTGGTATTCTGTTGTTAAATTTTATCAACTTCCAGTCATTTATCCTTTTCAGTATGAACATTAATGTTTTCAGTATAAGAAACTTTTAGAATTTGTTGTTGTAGCTGTCCAAACTCGCCGTTCATCTTTCAAACAACTATTATAACTATTACAATAGTAGGATGTAGTTATCTTTGTTTTTACTGAAATGCATAGGGTATGTAATAGGCATATGCATACGCAAATATAAAATAAATAACTACATATAAGATTTGTATACTTGTTTATTATGTTTAGTAGTTATGCAAAGTAAGTCGTGTCTCTGTTAATTTAATACTTATTAGGACGGTGTACTTTATGCGTTATGTTACTTTCAATACCTGTGGTTTTATTGCATGTTATTTTATCCTATAAGGCAAGCTTCTTTTGCTAGATTAGTGTGTATATCAATCCCTAATGGAAATAATTGAGTTATTTGAATATATTATCGTAGCAACATAAGTAGGTACTATAACTAAAATTTAAAAAAACAGTCACACATTATGCTTTATAGGCGCTCTCAGCTTTGAACGTTAAAAATGTTTATTTTTTTTATTTGCGTTTTGGATAAATTATTATTACTATCAAATATCACCAGAACTTTCTGTCGAAATAACTGTTTACGTTTGTAGTCTCTGAGATACTGCCAATTAAGGATACATAGCATTTCAACATTTGCATCAGATTTCTCCTATCATAAAATACGCAGGTAATTTCAATACAATGCTTGTGGTATAATCTCTAGTACCTTTGCGGTAGTGTCACACGATGTGCGATGAGAACCTTTTGATTATAGTACCTATCTTTCACAATCAGATACCTATAATCAAAGGGTGATGTATAAATAACGAATAGAGAACGTACATTCATATTAATGGAGCCTTATCAGCGAAATAACTGGCTGATTTTTTAGATAAATGTTTTATTTTCTGGGCTCAGCACATAACGCTTCGCTAAGCTTTCCGAAGTATTCGAATAGATAAAATGACTTTCTATAATGTTTAATCATTTGACCAATACATGATTGATTTTTTTTAATACACCCATAGACAATTAAAATGATCCATGTTTAATTTGATTTTGAGTTTGTAAAAATGATGAACAGCTTTACGTTTCGCACCACGCATTCTCGGCGGGAAACCATCGATGTAGCACCAAATGTCACCTCTTAGAAAGCGCCCATAGTTTTCCTACAAACTGGTTCCACTATCTACATGGACAGGTCTAGCCTATATTGCGCTAATTGGTTGTCTTATCACTGTAATATAGTGTGATTTCTTCGATAATACAAGTTATTGATGCACTGCGTCCTATTAACCCACTCTTTTCGCTACTTGGGTGTTATATTTAATATATTTATTGTTGAATTATTGATCATTGGTACCAAGAATTTTATTCAACATTTTATCTGATAGAGAAAAAATCAAATCCAATTGGATGATTTTTTTATCATATCATAAAGGTAAAGGAAACGTTATTGAAGAGGGAACTGTTCAATATAACTAACAGCGTTAATGATCGTGTTTTACAGCTAGCAACAAATTCCTGATCACATGTTAATTATTATGTATGAGCTGTTGAAAGTAACCAAGTTTCCTGATTGCCTTACTTTGTGGAATCCTGATTCTATATGACTTTATTGCATAAGATTCAGTCTAACGCTAAGGTGTTATAAATAATTGTATCTTTTATTTTTGTTTGAAAAGTATTTCACCGTCTCGCCATGTTAAAGTCAACAACCCGCCGCAAAATTTAAATAACAAATGTTTTCAAATAAAACGAGTCATTGGGTGTCGAATGCTAACTTTACAATAAAAATGTCATATTCAGAATTACTGACAACTTTTTGTCCTTTATTATGTACGTCCCGTTTATGACTATTTAATTAAAAATCTTTATTATTTGAAATACAATACACATTGAATTACAATTTAAATTTATTTAAAATTGCATCGTATTAAACACTTTCTTGTTAAATTTATTTAAATAAGCTGTAATTTATATTACTAAAACAATACTTTACTTTGTATAGTAACACCAAACCAAATAAAGAAATATTAATTAATGATTAAACATTTTAAATTATTAATTAATTTTGTGAGCAAAAGGTGTCCGGACATCAAATCAATAAGATGTTTTTAAATCTTCATCTGTTTTCTAGAGTAGAGGGCAAATAGCGGTCGTTTTGGTCATGTGCGTGGCTTCTGATTCAAACAATGCCAAGCTCCATCTCATCATTGTAAATCGTATTATTAAGGTCATGTATAAAAGGATCCTCGGGGGTATAGTTATTCAATTGATACACATATTTGAACACCCGGCTTTTAAATGGTTGATTATCACCCAAGTACGTACTGTGATCACAATTTGAAAAAAGAAATTTTATCACAATTGCATGGTCATGCGTGTTGGAATAGTGATATTAGTTGGGCACTTTCCGGGTCAAAGTCAAGGTCCCTCTATCATTCGTTTATTTTTGTACAAATTTGTTGCTAAATCAGTCTACACATTATAGATTAGGTGTCTATGTTTCATAATTTGGGTTGCAACGTGTTTATGATAAGATTTAAGAAATTGTATAATTCGTATAAAAGCGTGTTGTCCAACGTGTTTACTATTTGAGCCTGACATTTCGTTATAAGGTTCATTTTTAAATAACATTGCCACGCATGTTACCGACGAATAATAATCAATCTCTATAAAAATAATTTTAAACTATGCTTGATAATTTATATATAGATAAAATTTCCATGTTTTTATTTCAAAGTACGCTGCTGTTTAATACGTGCTCACAGTGAAGAACTTTACCGTAATAAGATAAATCCTGTAGTCACAAATGCAGTTTTCTATTTATTAATGACAAATAATACATGTAATAGTAAATAGGATATTATCATAGACAGCATGATTCTAAAAGACTGTTTTAACTAGATAGTTAAATAGATGAGATCATCTATTTACCTCTTTTAATAATTATAAGTTAGAGCTATAGAACAGTTTGGGGCAAAATCGGGCAAAAACCTGATTTGCTAACAGGAATATTAAAAACCTTGATCATTGTAACAACATTTTTATAACCTTTTGTTATCGCCTTTAAGGTAACATTGAATACTGTGTTTTGGCAGTTCATCAAAATTGTAAAGTATGCTTTAGTCCCGTCGTAAACTTGCAACTATTTGCGAGTTTTGAATTATTTTCGGTTACAAAGGTAATCTAAAATAGTTCACAGACGCATCTAGACATCGCTCGTAGCTCATAGATGTATAAATAATCGTTACCCACGTGTTTGGCACCAACTTGCCCTTTCAGTTCCACGACGATTTGTCATCGTGACAAAACATCTTACTTACGTAATTCATGTCTATGATAAAACAAAATAAAATTGCAATCCCCACTGTTAAACTTTCTTTTTCTAAATTCAACACTACTATTAATAGCCATGATTTGAGACTACCAACTACTTTAATTATTTGAATGCTATAAGTGCTATAAGTAAGAGACTAAAAACTCAACATGTATAAGAACTTATTTCAGTACTCATGATTACAAGTAAAAAGTAATAATCAAAACATATTTGAGTATCTGTACAAAGTTCTTCCTGTATGGGTCATATTTAAGTTATATTGAAGGTAATAATAAAATAAAAACATTCGAAGATAGTAGAGGATCTCGCGGGTAATTATAGTAAAATATTGTACTTTACTTGAAATGACCATTCCACACCTTTTATTCGAAAACGGGGGCGATACCTTTCCTAGTGGGCGTTGGAGCTTTTCAGAGGGGCCGCAGGAGATAAAGGTGTTTTACAAAAAGTAACTATGATTGAAGTTTTTAATTACAATTTTTTCCCATATTTGAATGATAAATCACGTTCTATTAATATATTAAAGATATAAACGTCCAGCGGGAACTCGTGTCTGAGACGTTTTCTCCTTTTGCTGGAATAACAAAAATTAAATTTTAAAAGCTTTCTATTATTTTGTAGTAAGAAATACCTGCGATTGGCCACAGATAATTAAATTAGGCAATCAATAAAGATCAAATGAATTGAGCACCTAGATACCTTTATAACATATACGAACTGATAGGATAACAAAGATATGAAATACTGTCCCTTAGCAAATGAGTAAAATGTAATAGTATGCTGTAAAAATCTTATTATTGCTTGCTTTACTTGCCATGATAATTAAAATGCTTTGTGGTTAATTACAATATTATTTGTGGATCATATAAATAACATTGTTTACTTGCATAAAATTACAATCATAGTGGTCAAATCTGCTTATTTGGAATCAACGAAGGTGCCTTTGAAAGACGCGAATATCATGTTCTTCATTGCCAAATGTAATCCAGTAAGATTGGTTTCTAGATTCTTAAATATCTTACTGAATTACAAGAAATGCGCTGATATCTGTAACAACAACAAAACTAATAATTAATTACATATTATTGTTTTTATTTAAATCTCTGTGATGTTGATATGGCTAACTATCATGTTTCGATTTAAAGTATTTTTAACTGAATTAAAAAAAGCAAGAGATTCTCAATTCGACCGCTTTTATTTCTTGTTCCATAAATGCCGAAGAATTTTGGAAAATTCTTTATGCATCCGAAAGAGTAGATAATTTTATTCAAGGCTGATGATATGGAAGATATTCCAGGGAACTTCTCGAAAGTCAACTGAATAAGCCCTGCGGATTCTCAAAATGAGACAGATTGGGAGTTGGGACTAGCTCTAATCTAATCAGTGACGTACTAACCCTCCACGGGTTAGTACGTCACTGAAATTTGAAAAATAGTAACTTTTTGACCATACACAAGAACCGATTTCCTCACACTAAAAAGTAGAAAAAAACTTTTATTTTATTTTTAAAACTAGATACCTCATTAAAAGTAGATAATTATTACCAAACTTACTTCGTTTTGTTTATTCAAAGACACATTTTTATACATTACTATTTTAAAGTCCTACCAGGTACGTACAGTGTATATACACTTAAGGAATAACAATCATAATTTTGCACATAGCTTCCTAAGAAAATTTCTTATCGTGGTTCATTGACCGCTTATCAAACTCTTGAATGAGCGTGTCGTGACGTATTTTCTAATGCCTGGTTTAACAATGGATTTATTATTATCTAATGGTCTCAAATAGAAAAATAATAACATGATTATTGTTTAGGTATTTGTTGACGTTGTTTTTGAATTGTAGTGTCAAGTTTAATTGCTTTAGGTTATATTAATACATTATACTGGCAGTTTTAGAATATATTATTTAGGCTATTTGTTGTTCGGTTGGATTAGTAGATTAGATAAGGACTATTTGAAGTAACATAATATCAATTAGTTTTATATTTCTAGAAGGATATGACAAATTATATACCTTTTAGTAAGTGTTGATTTGTTATTACAATAACTAGTTCGACTTTTATGATCCGACAACCCTCAAGTTGTCAGTTTGTTGTTTTAATCTATATTAAATCATAATAACATGATAATAAAAAAATTAAAATAAAAATTTAAAAAGTTCACATTGGATTTACTATAATAAAGTTGTCAAAATATGATAGTGATTTGATAAAAGGAAAAATAATAAAAAAAATAATAATATTATATTTTTAGTCACTATAGGTACCTATAATACCTATAAATGAAAATCCTTACTTTTCCTTCCTAATAATTGCGAAAGTACCTCTGTCTGCATGTCTGTCTTTTCTTCACGCCTTAACAATCGGACCGATTTGGAGAAAATTTTGTACAGGGATTGTTTGAAACCCAAGGAAGGACATAGGATAGCAATAATCTGGAAAACCTACGGGAAAGGGAGATATACGCGGGAGGAACCGCACAGCTAGTGGTATATCTAAAATAGCGCTAACTGTCTGAACGTTTATATTGCCCCGGCAGCTATTCCATATTACTTATTACTCCGTACTTATTTAACGTTTATTAGTATGGAGTACGGATTATTATTTTATCTTTGTGAAAGAGATGCTCGTGGAGGACAGTACGTGAGATTCGGGTAGAAATTATGAATTCATATTTCTCCTCAACTTTTTTTAGGTTATGCGAGTTCAGTGACCGATACCGGCTAATGAATAATTAAATAAAATTAAAGTTTGTTTACGCACATTTAAAAAGCTAACACGGTTGGTTGGACGAACGTATTAATGCAAATACCACAATACATTTATAAAGCCATGACTTTTTTCTAGAAGGAGAAAATATTTACCACTATAAAAATAAAGTAAAAATATCGAGTTACCGTTAATCCGAAAAGTATGGTTTTACGGGCTTGAAATACCGATATATACAATAAGAAAACCAATATACACGTACAAATGTGTGTATTGAAAATATTTCTACTTGTTATTTGCTTTCAACTTTCATGTTTCTTACGACGTTTCAGAGAATGATATTTAGATGTGAGCTGCGGATTACATAAAGTTAACACGTGACTGTAGAAATGCAATTCTATGTAAACAAGTGTTATCGAGAAAACAAGTCAGTCATAAACATTCTTATCGCTGTGGTATTTGTGTGCATCTTGACCCGATCGAGAAATAATCGCGATATCAAACAAAAATACATTTAATTATAAAAATATACTTACAAAGATATTTTTGAACATTAATTTCGTTATAATTTTCGAGATAATTGTGTCATTGTGATATTTATATGTTTATGTCGATAGCATCTGTTTATCTCTGTGATACGCGATAATGTGCTTATGGAAGGTTAGATGCTCTGAATTCTACTAATGTTATAAAAAGGTGAAAGTTCCTATGGATGTATGTATGTTTGTTACTCTTTCAAAAACTACTGAACCGATTATGGTGAAACTAGGAATACATATATAGATAAGGGTTCAAAATAACATAAATACTATTTTAATCCCGGTGTTGCCAGAAGTTACGCGGGTGAAACTACGGGGCGCGGCTAGTGATTAATAAATTAGTTCATCTTATTCATTATGTATACAAAAATATTATTTTTTCATCCCTGTTATTATTTACAAGCACCGATGTGAATTATTTAAAAGAATTATATAATTAAGTGCATAGCACCTGAGTGACTATGAATGCAAATTGTTTTCCTACGGCTGTTTTGTTTAAACTTTAATGATTTTCTCCCCTTTGATTCAAGTGGTTAGTATTCAAGTTTCCCTTTGAGACTCGCCGACGGTAATATACTTTATTTCCTTACATTATGTGCAGTTAAGCCCACTCCACGTTATATCTAAATCGATACTACTTATCGGCCATTATCGGGATCGGCCTGTCAGGATGACATAAAATTATTGGGTATCTACCCACTATGTTTTTAAAGCCTGATGTCTTTAAATCATGAGTCTTGGAGTTATTTCAACTTATTTAAAATAACTGTCTAGTTTAAATTGTTTCACCGATTTTAGTCATTCAAAAGCTATATACATATGGAAATCGAATTCGTAATGCATATACGGCAGATAATAAAAATATTTATAAATTGCAGTTGCGTATTGTGGTATGCAATTACCATATTTTCTTTCTCTTAAATTGAATAACATCCGTGGCGCGATCTTCATCTTGCAATTGCGTTTGTTATCTAACAGTGACATCATTGGTGCATTATTTATAAACTGAATGCGCCTGCGCCGGTACAGAACGTTGACAGATCTCAATTAGAATTGCATGTTCAAAACAGCTGGGCTGCGTTTGTATTATTATTATTTTTTTAGGTGTTATTCGAAATATATTTTTAGACAAAAAACTTAAATATAAAGGTTTGAACGCGCTTAGCTCAGGAACTACGATCCTATTTGAAAATTTATTTTTGTGTTAGTCAGACCATTGATCGAGGAAGGTTATATAGAAAGCGAAGCCGGTTGTGGAACAGTTGGTTTATAATATTAGGGAATCCATTTTTTCTATGATGTTTGTTAAATTTTAGGAACAAGCGTTATACAATAATTCGTTACGTCAGTAGTATTTTTTTCTACTTGTAATAAAACGGGCATAAGCTTGATATCGGTTTCTTCATAAATTTAAACTCAATTCCGGAAGAATTTAATCTCAATTATTTGAAGATTAGTAATCATCAGTCAGTCATCCTGACTAGCATACAAAGGGTTGTCGTTTGTTGACTGCATTAGGAATACAATCATTTATTCGATAACAACGATGTCGTTATTGATGTTACATTCTATAACAGCTGATTAAATTTTAAAATACCGGCCAAGAACGAATCGAGCTCGCGGACGACACTCTCTGTACCATCATCTATGAAAGAAAATCACCTTCGTTGTATGGGAGCCCCTTTAAAATGAATTTTATTTATATTTAATTATTTATTTTTTAACCTAAAACTTTATATTTATATTTAATAATTGTTTTTGAGCCTAAAAGAACATAAAATAATGTAACGTTTATACATTATTACTTATATGATTTTATCAGAAAGTTTAGGATGTTGCCATACAAAGTTTCGTCAGTATAAGCTATGCTATACTCATATGGCATCATATTGCCAACCAAAATGTATTATGATAGGTCAGTTCAAGTTACACTGATTCAATATACTATGAATTATATAATCTTATCGATTACTTCGAAAAGATTGTAGAAAGTCTTTCTTGTATGAAACTCCCTTACTATACTTGCTTCATTCATATATATGTTTACGATGATTTTTCTAGAAATGTCTATAAAGGTTATTTATACGAGTTCAGATCGCCTGCCCACAGTATCTGACGTCCATAGATTACGCGTTTTTGGCACCAATTCAGAGCACGTGACAATAAATGACGTGTTCAAGATTAAAATGCATCTAATAACATTACTAACAATATATAGTTATATAGTAGGTAAGTATATTTACTATATGACTACCACATAACATTTACTGCAAACAAATGGATGAAAGTTTTGAAAAAAAAAACAATAGAAAATAATTAACCCCATAAAAACATGTTAACAATATTAAATATTGCACCGTTCTTGACTTGACTTACAAAATAATTAATATATCTATGGATGCCAAATTCTGTGTTCACTCGGGATGTAAGTGAAACTATAGATTAAACTTGGTTATAGCAAAATAATTAATTTAGTTGTTATTACATTTAATTTAAATTTTATTTTCGCTCTGGAAAAACAATATTAAAATGCAGACATTTGTTACGTAAACCCTTAAATAGATTGTATAAGGTTGCATTGTACATAAAAATAAACGTCATTACTTAATTAGTAAAGTACACTTGTTGACCATTACAAGACTTCTATGTGTCGCCTTGACAACGATAAAAACTTGCTATCGGTCACGGAGTTATATTGTATAATAAATAACACAAGTCAACAAAAAAAATTTTTTTTTTTGAGTCTGTTATTTAGTGAATATTTTCTGATTGTATACATCGAAAAAAAAGTAGAAATTCCATTTATAATAAATAAAGTTTGCTTTTGTACCTTTACACAATGTAAAACGAATATTATAGTGTTTTAGCAGTTTTTTTAGGAGCCGTTGCATATAAGATACAGGAGAGGGGCAGGGGGGGCTGTGGTTGTGAAGCGGGAGTGACAAACTGTCAACGTCAGTGTGCTTTCTTGGTAGGAAAGGCAGAGAATTACACGGAGCTTATTACTGATATGCTTCACAACTTCCAAGTTATGGGTTGCAGAATGTCTTTGAAAGTCCACATGCTACATGCTCATTTGGATAAATTTAAAGACAACTTAGGTGCATATTCAGAAGAGCAAGGGGAACGTTTCCACCAAGATGTAATGAACTTTGAAAAGCGTTATCAAGGACAATATAATGAAAACATGATGGGTGACTACATTTGGGGGCTCATACGAGAAAGTTCCAACTTACACAGAAGAAATACCAAATCTGTTCATTTTTAAAGTCTTTTTTATATTCTTTTTTGTATTTGTGGGTTTATTTATGCCGTCTTGTATAATTAAAGTCAGTAAAAATATGTGAATTGAAAACTGTTTTCCTTTTACGTATAATTTAAATTAAAAAATAGAGCTTTTTCATAAAAATTAAAATTTCGTCTTAGTAACTACAAAAGCAAACTTTATTAGATAAATTATTTTTTCATTAATTAGTTAGGCATAAGTAATCAAAATCAGAGGTACAGAACTCAGACTCAAAATTCGTGTTGACCCGTGTAATGTTTTCACTAATAAAGGGTTGTTTCACAATGTTTTACAGATTAGAGCGACAATACAAAACATAAAAGCAGTACGCGTAAATAAAATATTATTTAGGTGAAGATTACTTAAAAACAATACAACATTACAAATTACTTCACAGTGTTTGGTGTATGCAATTGAAGACTCGACATTAATTGTGATAACTTATAAATTTTTTATAGAAAAATAGTAAAAGTATGGATTGGTACATTATTTTTTTATACGCCCTGTGTGTTTTTTAATTTGTATTAATCAACACACAGTATATTTGGAGCAAATGACATTATTCATTTAAAATTCAATCATGCATGTTAAATAGGCATATGACATAGGTCGCTTCTTCTTTTTATGGATATATCACCTAGTTAAGTATGATAATTATAATGTTTCAATGTAAGAACTTACTGCACTCAGTGTTTAAGTATACCATACAAAATATGTATTTATTAGTTTATTTTTTTTGATACGCGGTACAACTTACATTTTACATAAAAAACATTATGCTTAGTGTCCAAATGCCGGCATCGTTCGCATCGTGCGCATCAGATTTCACAGATTGTTTTATTTTGTGTATAGAATGTCACACAAATGCATCCACTGATACGCATCGTATGGATCGCATTTTCTATACAAAACAATAATCAGATGCGGACGGTACTGATATGTGGACGCTTAGCTTTAATAACAAATGACGAATATTTTAGCTACGAATTACGCATAGCGATAAGACGTTTATAACGAGTGTTATTTATTTTTATCATATTACTTTCAATCCGCGGGGTGCGTGGTGATCCTTCCACACCATTTTATAATTTATCTTATCGAGGTCGTTCACTCTTGACATTCAACTTGTATGTCATGATAGTCACGACCGAATGGTCAGACCATTGTATAATATGCAGCCGTGCGATGCATTCGCCAACCTACTGCAATTTACAAATACTAGACGTGTATGACTTATAGTCTATAACGTCTTCATAGAGATCCTATATTATTTATTCTTCGATCGATACCTAATTTTAAAGTGGGACAAAAATCTAATTGAGATGGCTACTTTAATTCTTAATAAAAGTACAGAATTGTTTTATATTATATACCATAAAGTAAATCATGAAAAACTAATATAATCAAGAACGTGTCTAGAATTATTAAATCCGTATCAAAAAAGATATAAAATAGTTTTAAAAGCCGATTGATAATGTTTATGATAATCCAAGCATGTAGATACCTTATCACTGTTGATCACCTTCCTGACATCGTGAAATTTCCGATTCCGTAATAAATAATGTTTTGTATTTATATGTCTTATTAATTCGGTTATTTGTTAATTTCAGACGCAGATGAGTGGTGATCGCGCCGGCTCTCAGTGCGGTCTGACATCGCTACTGCCCATGTCTTGTCGCGGGCGGGCTGCGGCGTTTGCTCGCGACCTACACTCAAGACTTCGCAATCTCGGCGCCACCCAAGACGGAGAATGCGAAAACACCTGGCTCACACGAGAAAATGGCACCCACAGGCCAACCACATCGTCACAACATGATCTCGACACCTTTTACGACTTTGAGCTCGAGTGTGAAAGCCCCTCAAGTCCCGTAGATGAAGATGAACCGCCTTTCCCTGAACGACTTTCAGAAGACTCCGAACCGCCTTATTACGACGTCAATTGTGACGAACTTAAAGAACAAACTAAATTAATGTTAAAGCAACCTGATAATGGTAAAAATGGATTTAAATTTTCCACAGCATTTTATACAGAATCACCTATTAAATTGCAACCGACGCCTAAAGAAAATGGACATGCAGATAAACCCTTATATTCTCCTATAACTTTCGAAGGTTGTGCCCGACATAACAGTTATGATGAAATAGATTGTTCTATATTACCAATAACACTTGGGGAGAATGGTAGGATACATTTACCTGCCCACCTAAGTTCTACCGGGGATAGTGACTCTGAGTTTGAATCTGCGAAAAGTGAACCATCTGATGCAATTGAAGAGGATTTACAAAATGATAAACGTTTAGAAAACGATATCACTAGTGATGTAGAAAACTTATCCTTTATTGATGTTGAACTTCCAGATGAGGAGGAAATTCTTAGGGATGCTAAGGAATCACAAGAAATTATTGAGTCTGAAAATAATGGTATAGATCTTATCGATATAGTATCTACAGAAGTTTCTGTGGCCGAAAAAGAATGTTCACCTGAAGAAGTCGATCAATCGGCAGTAAGTACTGAGTCTAAAGTTGAAGAAGAAGCAGAAGATGATAGACCACAACGAGTACGTCGCTGTTCATCATTAAAAACAGGCAAGACTCCACCTGGTACACCGGGTCGCAAGAAAATTGTTCGATTTGCGGATGTACTAGGATTAGATTTAGCTGATGTAAAAACATTTATGGATGAGATTCCCGTTATTCCGAAATCGGCTTACGATGATCTTGCGGGTTGTGATGTTCAAAATTCTCCGCCAGCTCGACCCACTCCGAGGCTTGGTGCTCTAACGTTGGTTCCCCTGTTCCAAGTGCCTCACGATGTAACAGATAAACTTGAAAGGCAAAATGTGTGTTTGGAAAGCGCGAGAGTTTCAGACGGTGTACATGTTACAGTTTGTGGCTCGGTTCGAGTAAGGAACTTAGACTTTCATAAGACTGTTCATATTCGTTACACGATGGATCGATGGAGAACTTACACGGACCTGCAAGCGACGTACGTACAAGGATCATGCGATGGTTTCTCCGATCGCTTTCAATTTGTTCTATATGCACCTTGTATAGCTTCAGGACAAAGATTGGAAATAGCCGTGAGGTTTCAGTGTAAAGGACAACAGTTTTGGGATAACAACAGCGGAGCAAACTATTGTTTTGATTGTTTAGCTTTGGGTGCAACATTAACTCCGGCTTCGCCCCCGGGAGTTCTACACCCAACTGTGGACTGGCATCCTTCATTTTATTGACGCTGTAAAGGGTAGCTGGAAGCGAATGAGAATTAAATACGTCGATGGCGTAAAGGAGAACATAGGAGAAGTATCCGGCAGGTCCTGATTCGACTGTGTGTATGCAAGGCGGCTCGCAGGACGCCTGTTGCTAGTCACATTCCTGTGCCTGCTTCCGTTGCTGTCAGTTCCTAGAGGAGAGAACTTGACGTACTAAATTATTGAGGCTTCAGATGTCAAGCAATGTTGTGATATACTTTAGATTAGGTGTAGATACTATGTAACGAGTGAACGACTCGTAGAGTGCCATTTGCAATAATTATCACTAATTTTGAAGATTTCTCATTATTTGTTGATAGATGTACGTCCGCGGGACAATAAAACTCAATTATAAGTGTAAATTCTTATGGGAGAGTAAGGATGACGCATGCGAGCTGCCCTCATGGTTCCTTTGTAATGTTTGTATATAGGTTGCGAGGTGAAATTGAAAGATTTTAATATTTTAATAGAGTTTTTAAGTAAACTATTAGCCTTATATTAAGCAGTATGTTGAAACATCACCTAGATAGACTGTCGTAAAAAGTAGGTATTAAAAATATTATTCTACATAAGCGGTGACAAAATGTCGTCTACCTTTATAATAATAAATTTTTATTTTAATAAATGTTGATTTGAGATATAATTCGTAAATAAAATGTATAAATAATGTTAATTAATATTTGTAAAACTGATTTATCAACAATATCACATTTAAATGTTGCTCTAACTGAAACTGTTTTCTATTTTTATAATAAACAATGATCACCATCCATGACAAACGTTATTAATTATAATATAGGTATAATATATTTCTTGAAAAAATATTTTGTTTACTGATATTTTGAGATTTACTATTTTACAAAGAGACTATTAGAAATTATGAAATTAAATTATTGTTATGTTTAAGCAATCAGCAATATTTATTAGGAATCATTTTCTATAATCGTACCTGAATTCTGTAATGCGGCCATTTAAATTTTTATTATTCGGTTTAAAAATTAATATGCCTTTGTACTGATTTATAATTGATTATTGTATTTTAATTAAATTAATTGACAGTTGTTTTATAGATAAACAATTTTAATAAACGAATGTGCATAATAGATATACTTGCTGTTTTATTTCCCGCTGTATACAGATCGATATAAAATAAATTACGCAAAGCAAAATTTTAAACCATTTTAAGTATGACGTTAAATGGTCGTAGATAATAATAAATTAATAACAGGGGACTGTTCATTCATGCGAAATATTCAATATGCATACATATTATATTCATTCAAATACATTAATTTTAAATCGTGCTTTTAGTTGTTTTTATATATCGTATATACACCTATATTTATATTATGAAGGGGAAAATTTTATGTTTTTGAAAGTAGTCTTGTAATGTTTTGTGATAAAAATTACTGGATACCCTTAAAAAGCTGTATTTTCTCTCAGTATTCACGAAGGCAATCGGCTACGGGGGCAAAAACAGGGGAATCGCAGAAGTGCTAGTGTTTAATATAAGTTATAATATAGTTAACATAGTAACAGCAATATACGATATGATACGAATTTCAGGTTTTAACCTAAAGCCAAAAAGGCGTGTTTTATAACAGTTTGATGGCTCAATAAAGCATTTTTATGTTAAATGGGCTTGCTGTTTACGCAATATGTATGTATTATGCGGTACTACAACGACATCTATCTTTTTAATCGAATTTAAGCGAAATTCTAGAATATGAGTGCGACGGGGTGGCGTTACGGTATCTCCATTGAAAAGTTTTAACGCCTGTAAAATAATACATGCAATATTTATATTTGCTAAAACAGTTACGATGTAAAAGGCGTTTTGAGTTTAAAGTAATTTTATTCAATTGTAATGAAAACCTTGTAAATTGTAACAATTTCAAAGATACTAGTACTAGAAAAGTAATTATTTCCTTCTCTGAAATAACTTCATGCAATAAAATATCATTAATTGTGTAATTCCTTTATTAATTACGTAAAGCTTATTAAATATAATTAACAGACTAAACATATCACAATTATTGGACGATAAATATAGAAAATAAATATTTTTATGAAAGTTATAAACAGTAAATTTTGATTTAAAGAGTTCAGTCAATGTCTAATTTTTTTATAAAACTAAGTGTCTTAACTAGGTTTGTTATGGGCTTTCGTGGAAAAACCTCCATTTTCTATACAATAATATTCATTAATACATTCAAAAAATCATGCTTAAACATCACATCTTACAAATAATATTTACAATCATTTTTACTTACATAATTTAGATTTCCTTAACAATTTATAAAATTATTATTGTCAACAAGAGAAAAGCTTTAAAAAAGCATAATAACTAAATTAAAAAATGGAGATATTATGAAACTATATTACAACAATACATGTAATGAAATGGACGGAACACATGTATTTATTATAAAATGATAATGAATAAAACCTTAATAATATATATGTAAGACATTAATCTTTTATATACAGTTGTTCTGTTTATAAAAAATGACGATTAAAAAATTTCTTGAAATAACAATGAAATTGCAACGTAGAAATCAGTATTAAATAAAATATAACTACCTTATAAGAGTTTCTACACACACACAATGCAAACATTAACTGCCAATAAGTAATCAATCGATCCACAGATCTTCAAAAGCATATAGTCTTAAATGTGATACAATCATAATATTAATATAGGTCTAGTATCATTCAAATACGTGGCTGAAATAATAAATAATGTTATTCCTAAAATTAATACATTATTACAACACCACGAACAATTGAATTCATTTCGTTGCTGAATTAGGACTTGAATAAAAACTTCAACATTTAAAAATCGAATGTAAATTTTTAAATTCGTACACAAACGTTAAAAAGTAAGATATAGACCACAGAACATTAATTTATTGTTGTGTGATATAGACGATACCATTTTATAATCTGTCATATGTATGTCTTCGTCCAATAGTAGGTGTTGAAGCTGTTGGTAATGTAATAGTGGGATCCCTCAATGCCTTGAGTTGCATGTGAAGCCTTTGTTTGCAGAATTCGTAGAATTCAATCTCTCGTGTGAAATTAGCGCGAACGATGTTTTTCACTTCTTCAGAGACTGGGGGCTTAAAAGCGTTGCGGTTTATTCGGTTGAAGGTGTTCAGTTCTTCTGAAAAATAGTAATAAGGACAACTTTTATAGATTGTCTACAGAATATTTTATATTTCAACATTATAATGTACTCTACAAACATTTTAAATGATGTTTTCTATTCGAGCCAATCTACAAATTCGTGCTGGTTTTTGTCAACGAATACTTTCTTATCCTCTTGTTTTTTGGGGACCATCTAAGAGGTCACAAGCTTTTATGACAAGACATTATTGCCGTTCATCTCTTAATAATATTGTGACGAAGTATTTGAAGAGAAATATAAATTGTAACTGATAAATGTTGCGAGTAAATTGACGTAGTAAGTAACGGTCCTTACCCCAATACGTCTTCAAAGCTCCTTTGAAGAACCTCGGGATGTATCGTTCTAGGGCCAGTAGCGTAGAGTTCATGTCTTCGAGGACTCCTACTACTGCGTATTGTTGCTCCACCACGCGTTTGGCTCTCTGGAGTGCTTCGACGGTGTTGAAGGGACTGTAAGGAAGGTATAGGTAGACGATATTATAATTTTCGTTTCAAAGCAAGAAATAGATTTTTTTCTGGAAAGTCAGAGAATTAAAACAAAAACTTGCATTGTAGGGTCTAATTTACATTCACAATGTTTTAAAAAATAAATTATTTTACGATACATAGTTACAACGTAAGTAAATTTTATTGGAAAAAATATGGTGGCCCAGCATGTGATAGATTATTGCCAGACAAGGCTTTTTTCAGCTACCCCTGTCTGCCTGAGATGTTATAAATAATTGAAATTATGAGATATGATAATTTTGATCTTTATTTTCGAAAAATAGTATGCAAAAACCTGTTATACTTTGTATATTAATCAATTGTATAAAATTTGCTTGATGCGTCACTAGATGGCGCTATGTGTTAAGAAAATGTATATTTTAGTAATAAATGAATGTCTTGAACTTACGTGCACTGAGGCTCATGTCCGCAGAAGAACAGCGTTTGCCGGCGGTGGTCTCCGATCCCCTCGTGGGTCTCACCTTCTATGTAGCGGCACTCGCGGTCCCCACTCAGTACACATGTCTCGAAATCCTGAAGATGTAATTTATGTTATAAAGTCTTAGTTCCTATATATAGAAATGTATAAATGTCTAATTCTACACATGTCATATCGAGGTAAAAGCAGGATGCAAGGGCATCATAACATCTCTTGACTTGAATCAAGTCATATTTTCATAAAAAATCGATAATAGTTCTAAACAGTTTATAAGGATTTTTCGTGTGCATCGAATGCATAATTTTATGCATGCAGTGGCAATGTATTAGGGATAATGGTTGGTATATTTCAATAATTTCAATCAATTTTATAACTTTGGGTTGTTTTTACAAATTTTGTTAAAGAATATAACCCCTCCTTCTTATTCATTAACTAAACCAATTTAATTTAGTATCAGACCCACTTTAGGCACATCTTCTATGATCTTTAATTAAAAACAACATTCAAGTATATTATATATCGTATTACAATTACAAAAAGCCCCACACGTGATACAGATCAATATTTCGTTCCGATGTAATTAAAACATCACTTTTTACCGAGCAAAACTAATTTATTTTTTGTAGCTGACGCTGAAACGTCCTGTCGTAACTAAGTACGTGTATGTATCTTATTTAACAAAAGATGTATTGTAACACGAGGAAATTCACACCAAAAGAATGTGATGATTTATAAGTACCTTCAGCATGTTCTTAAGATGAAGAAATATTATTTTATCCCTTATTTTTTAGTAAAAACGATATTAAAAGGTTATTTCCTTACATTCCGCTCGGAACAGTAGTTATGTTATATATATATTTTTAGGAAAATACGGAACCCAATTAAAATCCTACATCAAAAGTAGATAAAATAAAAGTTGTCATTCGTTTGTTCGTGTTTTGTTTTTTTAATTGTTAGTTGTGACTTGTGACAATTACTAGCTTTGAATAAAAAACATCTAAAATCGTATTTTGCTATTGCCACATGGGCCTGATGTTTAAATATCGATTCTCTGATCGACTTTCTTTAGTGCAAGAAGTTTGATCAACTTTCTGTTTCTCGAACCCAGGACCTCTCGGTTGTAACGCGCGCAACCATTGAACCAACGAGGCCATTACAAGCTTTGACTGAGGGTAAAAGCAATTTAAATAACAAAAAACTAATTTATCCCATACAGCGTAATTAAATACAAGATCGACCACATTGGTATCGTTGCTATTAATTACTTCAGTACAGTTACACAATTAGCACGCGCCGAACTCAAGGCTCGGGGATAAGTAATTGAATCGATCAAGATTTAATCTTTTCATCCTAAAAACCTTTTCATTAGCTACTAACAGATAGAAAACATATCGGGAAGTAAGTACGATGTAAAGTTAACTATTTTTTTTTTAAATTGAAAAACAAGCCTTTATTTCTTTAGTGGTTCAATGGTTCACGTAATTATAAAGATTGTAGTAGAATTGACGCCGGAAAAAAAATACATTTTAAAATGTAATTTTTAAAATCAATTAATAATACAATCTGTCGCTATTGCACACACACACACACACACACACACACACACACTATATATTATATGTCCATAATCTCCTATTGTATGCTTTATTCCTCTCTATATCCAAAAATCCAAGAATTTTTCAATTAAATGTAATTTTTATGTAACACAAATTCATTATTGTTCTTTTTATGAGAAGGCCCTGCATTCTGAGATACAGTTTTTTACTATTCGGAATGCAGGAGCTCAACACAAATAGAAATGTAGATATATGAATTTTAATGTAATCCCCCTATAATCGTAAGCAAATATGTAAAATTTGATAAATAAAATATTTTTTATTATTTATTTTTTTTTAATTACATTGTACAAACATAAATATCAATTGATTTAAAATATTGTCACAAATTGCGCAATTGCTGCATTACATGTATTGTTATTTGTTACATACTGTTTATTGAAAATTTCAAAAAGATTATAATTTTAAGACCCCACGGGAATTCGTCAGTAAATTTTCAATCTTCTCAGTATAAGTTGGCTGCTATATGGCATAGGTATATTTAACTATTGCAGAGTTTGTCTATGCTTTCAAATTTAACACAGAATAGACTTTTCAAATGAAAATAAGAGTATTATATTTATGGATTTATAAATAAGATTCACTTTCGCTATTCTAATTTTAGTAACATGAAGCGCTTTTTATTACAATCCTGCTATTTAAAGCCGACAGTGGATAAAAGCAAGTTTATGTGTATATTTAATGTATCACCAATTCTGTATCGTGTAACTCAACGAGTAAACTGAATCTCATTCATAACTTATAAGTCTCGGTGCGGCAAACTTGATATTTTTCATCATTGTTAAGAATTTATTATATATTTAAGATTAAGAATTTATTATAATTAGTACATAATATAATGTATGATAATAATCGATGCAGAATGAACTGTCCTTTCCATTATTTTCTGTTATTGTTTCTTTTATTGTCTGTTTAGAAAGAAACGTTAAATTTTTATTGTAATTTATTCATGAAATGAAGAATTATAATTCCGATCCTATCAATGAAAAGGAGCGGAAATATAAAAAAGAATAATTCTGGAAAGTCCAAAGCTTTCACTTGTAAATTACGTAACAACTGGCTTCAATCATCTGTGACAGGCCCTTAAACCAAGAACCAAAGGTATCAAAGTACTTTCAAAAGCGAAAACCGTCCAAATACAACGATGACAAGTAACCCGTTCAGTGACAGCGAAAACGAGATCACACAATACAATAATGGTCTATGTAGGTCTTTGCACCTGTCGCCATTGTGGCGGTTACCGAATCGGAGTCAATTCTCGTTTCGAGGAACTACTTACTTCGTTAGTACAGTGATTGTGTGTTCTTAACCGACTTCCAAAAAAAGAAGGATTCTCAATTCGGCTGACATTTTATGTATGTTATCACATATATCCCACATGTATGGACCGATTTAGGAGATCTTTTTGCATTCAAAAGAGTAGATTGTGGTTAAAGTCTGATCATCGATGTGGAAGATATGCTAGGGAAATCCTCAAAAATAATAGAATCAGTTCTACGGTCAGGTTTTAATGATGTATACACCCATTAAACGTGGGTGGCTGGTGGCTTTACAGTGACAAAGTAAAAGTTATTTTCCACTTTTTAGTATGAGGAATTCGGTTAATTTTTTTGATAAAAAGTTATTATTAGTGTATGGCAATCGTTTCTATTTTTTGTCAAAATTTATGTTGATGTTAGTTTAGCTAGGACTCGATCGCAATTATGTTTTTCTGTTTTATTTATCTAAGGTCTTACACTTTGAAAATCCAAGGTATAAGCCGTTTCATTCATACCAAAATCCCTACTATTTTATGAATCACGCGGTAGATGTCCGGAGTAAATGGTAGTTGAATAAATTTAAATTTTGTTTTATAATGGAGTTTGATGTGATAGGCGATTCACAATTCATTTAGCATAGTTGTTATAAGCTGTCACTTTTGAAGATTGACAGCGGCTTTCGTATCATTAATCTTAACTATCTCAAAATGACACAGTTCATTATTACATTATATTTGCCATGTGTGCAAACTTACAGATTTCACGATCAATAAAATTTAGTTAATGTACTCGACCTGTGTGTGCCGCGTCATGATTTTTTTGTACTAATCTTTATCACAACAAAAAAGGAGTCATCAACAGGCCTTCTACTCTTTGATTTAATTGTGCAGAAAAACGCTTTTGGATTTTTTGTGTATAAACGATTTTTTTCGCATTAGGCGTATTTTTTTACTTAATTGCTTTTAGTAACATGCTTTATAGAAGAAAAGAAACTAAACGTTTGAATTATCCCTGTAGAAACTGGTTGTAAGTACGTAAGTTATTTTACTAAAAAAACAATTACACTGAATTGACTACATATCTAGTAAAGTTTGCGTAAGTACTTAGTTTTCCGTTTTGTTAGTATCTATTGTAGATGATATAATACATATAAACAAGACTGTTACTGTTTATTAACGCATACGTTATAGTATATTATTTGGTTTAGATCTCGTATGTTCAACTTTATGATAATGAACTTGAGTCATAATGTCACTGCAGAGCGAGCGACAATAGATGCTACTAGCCAAGGCAATTTGCAGTTACTTGAGCAGAGAATCTATGGTCCTTTATTAAGCGCATTATAATGTATAGCCTCTTAAATCTCGGTTACACGGAGTGCGTGTCCGATCGCAACTCATTGATCTTCAAATTGACACGGGCTGAACAACCGCATCTAATGGACGACGAATGAAGACCGCAGCGTGAGAGTAATGATCCCTTTGCGAAATACACACAACCAAATAACACCTCTTTGTTCAAAACATTATCAGTCTTATAAAAATAGACTAAAGACGACATTTCCTTGATCGAAGATGGGCATGATTTGGTACCGCAATGGTAATGAAACGTTTTTACAGTGAAGCTTCTGGCATAATGTTTCTATCTTCGATAATTTTATACGTTGTTAGAAACTGTTAAGTCCTACGAACCAGGCATAAATTTAAACAGATAAGTCAGTTATTATCAAGCTTTGCATGTTACATAATGTTGGTGTTGGTAGAAGGTAATGCTTGGGGCCAATATGAATTTAATTAAACCCTTTGCTATAATCATGCATTTATAGGAAGGAACAGGTCCAGGAACAGGAAAGGTAACCAGAGTTCAACCCAAGAAAGGGTTTGCAAGAGTAAGAACGTTTCTATCACCCAGTTTTCACACTTCCTCGCTGAATTGAAATGAATCACAATGTAGTGTTAAACCTTGAAATTTACAAGGATATTTCAATAAAAATTATCCCTGAATTCTCTTCCTCTGGTTACGGATTAATAAATAAATAATTATTGATATATTATATTTTTTTATAAATAGTAAATTCAAAATATTGTATGATGTTTATTTTCATTTGACAATAGGATGACATGAACATGTGGAATTTGGACTATATTTCAAACCATTTCAGTTCGAAGATGCGTGAAGATTTGCAGTCTGAGTTATAAAAAATATCTCGAGTTGATGACACTGCAAAACAAGTTTTCTGCAAATTGCTTCGTGGGAACTTTCAATTTAAATAATTTATACATTGTGAGGGCACAAGAAAAATGTGACAAAGATAAATCGTGTCGTTTTTGTTATTCTTCTACGACATTATTCCAATTCTTTAGTATATGCAATGTTTTATGTAGACAACGTGAGTTTTACAAGCAATAAAACTCACAGAGAATATTAAATATAGGTACGTGTAAGTTCATTCATGTTTAACAAGGTTGTTTATAGGCTTAAAGCTGACGGTTTATCGGTTTTCCTACAACGAGTTTTACTTAAACGTAATGAAGTCTAATAATAGAAAAAATAAATAATAAGTCCTCGTGTTTGAAAATGCAACTCCAAATTCGAACTAGTGAGTAGGTATAAGACAGAATACATTTTTATCTATACTATTGGTCGATACTCGTTGCATGGTAATTAATTAGTAGATATTAAATCTGTTTCACGTGTTAATTTTTATTCAGGGGCCAACAGCTGCCTTTTGTGCCCAAACGAATTCTCGGCTACAACGTTTACTTCCTAATCACTGAACTAAGGAGTTCAATATAGTAAGGGCGAAGGGAAGATGTTCCTAGTCTAGTATGTAAATAGCATCTAAGTCCATTATCATACCTTTTTAAGCCAGGCAGGGTCCGGTAAAGGCAGGTCGGGAAATGCCCTCTTCCGTTCCACGTAGTACCACGGAGCTCTCACGTAATAGTACCAAGAAATGACCCGTTCCACTGGGTCACGGACCACGTTCACGTATATTGGTGATGGGTACCCAAACCTGAAATTAATGGTAAGGATATGAGCTCAAGATACAATTTTTACAATTTATTAGGCGAAAAAGAAAATTATTTAATCTAAATAGGAAAAATTGTTAAATTTATTACAAGTTCATTAGGTTAAAACAATGCAATTTCAGTCTATATTCCATAAAAGGGAGAAAAGAACCTATGCAATTCACGGCTTGTTCGCTATTTTTGGGCTGTACATAATATAAATTTGTTTCAATGTTTATTCTATTTTCCTTGCACTTTTATATATTTTTCTATTTAAAAAAAATGCGAAAATCCTAGATTCTCGCAATTTTTTTTAAATAGAAACTTTTTTGAACTTTAACCTGGATTAAAAAAAAGGTTTAATTTATATTGTACCAACATTTAACTACTACTAGACGACTATATAGAATATCATCTCCCTATAATAATGCTCATCAATATCATTAATTCAACGCTTAACATTGTAGCCAATCATTAAGAGGGCGTTCCTAATTATCTATAAAGTTTAATTTCACTCATTATATGTAGACAGGTTAATCAAGACGAAGCGCAATTACCGGTAATGACAGTGTAACAATAGGATTTTAGCACGTGTAGTTCCGCGTATCATTACACCTATAAATATAGAATGGGAACATTTATCATTGCTCCATCTGTATTTAATCTAAAGCAGTGGTTCCCAACGGGTGGTCCAAAAGTCAAAAAATGTTTGGGGAATAATTAAAAATTTGTCTTGCCCTGTTCCCACGCTAGCACAAAATTTCCTCGTGATTCGTACTTAGGAAGAAAATGTTTCTATAAACCTACATCGTAATCCTTTCTGACAACAGCATATAAAAGTTTGCCTTTGCCTCGGAAAAGGTTGGGGACACCTGATTTAAACGGAGATACATATATTGATTGATGTTTGGCGCTAGGATTAAAGCGAAGTCCGAGGAATTCTAATTATGTTTATTAATAATCGTACTGTTAAATATGCAAATATCTGAAGCTTATAAATTATATGGGTATGATGAATAATCACGATAAACGTGTACGAATAGAAGAATTTATGATGTGCGTTGAATGTAATGATTAAAAACTGCAGGTGGTTATTTGTGTAAACCTTTTCAGATATCCAATAAATTCGATTAAGCATTGCAATTAATAAACAAGATTATCATACACAAAGTTTTTAAAAGAAATACAAATCCCCTGAATTTACGAGTTAATTTCTACCTGTTTTTCGATCTTTATTATTTCTCACGTAAAAGATACTGCGCCCGTATTTTTAATGAGTTCTTACTTTGTATCTTTTTAATCAGTCTCCTGCCTGGGGATGAAAATGATCTACAGTACTAAAATATACATGCAAATATTCTTTTATTTATAAAAGGAATTTTAACTCTTAATTTTTTATTTTATCTGAAGATATCTTAGCTGAGGTTAGGTGAAAGTAAAAAGAGTTGAAACTAGTATTTACCGGGTAAAGTTAGTGTAGCACACGTGTTTGATGTAGGAGGCTGGCGGGGCGTGCGCGGACACTATGCTGGCGAGGATCTGCTGGTCCGCTGGTGCTAGTCTGATAGTCTCTACGCGCTGCACTGCGTCGCGGTGGAAACCTGGATTGAAATCGTGACTTTAATGCCTGGGGCATACATGCTTTATATGGCTGATGTCATGGTTCATCGTTTGTTGGAAATCCTGGTGCCCCTGGCCTCTTTCGTAGCAGATAGCCACCGTGCGGTGGTATTCAGTAAGTGTCTGATATAACGCGACTTGTTTCCCCAATCGAATATGTGATAGGTATTTCAAAAACCTAATAAAGACATGATGGTTAACGACAGGTCCGAAAAACATATTCATATACATAATGATTGCTTGCTTAGGAAATTGCGGTGTATATTTTAAAACCATTGGACTCCAAAATAATATTTAACATATTATTAACATTGTCGTTATATTTGGAAATGTCCATGTAATATTTTATTAAAAATATCGTATTACATTTTGGTAACATCTTCATCCTTAGTGGTTTAACCTTTATTCAATAAGCTGATTCGTTAAAGAACTTATCTACATGGGATTCTAACGGACCTGAGATTAAAGATTCTAGTTAGTACACACAGTGACAACACAATGCTGTCAACAAATCTTTGTTTTACACCCAAGGTAAAGTAAGTCATTAGTATTGTTCATGTCAGCATGAGTTATATAATCATTACCCAGTTTTCGCATCGTTGCTTGCACAAAAGATTTATTTTATTAAACCAAAAACCAGGGACAAAATAATTTAATATAATATACTTGTCCGTTACAGCGTAGGACTTACGTACGACGTATTATTTATAAGATTAGAGTCAAAATTATTATGGCAAATCGATGTGAATAGCCAATCTATCAATCCTTTCAAACAGGATGAGTTTGTTATTTCGTGAAAGGCGTTTCAACAGAAGTTATATTACGTAAAAGTCGATATTACGTAACATCTGTCTATCAAATAATTATTAACATAGAAATTATTGCTCCAATAATTGTAACCTACGGTTGCGGATTTGGACTAAGTTTATAGCTCTATGACTAAATTTTTTATATTACATACATAGCTTTTAGTTTAATTTCAATATAATTTAGTTCAAAGCACATATTTACCAAGTCTAATTGAACTCTAGTCACTGTGATCCAATGCCAGCTCAAATGTCATTAATGGCATTTTGCCCAAATAATGGAAAATAGTTATGCGTGGTGACTAGATTCTTTTATTATAATATGTACTGTCACACTGTGTCACTCACCAAACTGATTTCTGATTGCGAGACGTCTCAGTAACTCCATGAACGTTTGACTCCCGACTTTCGGCACTCGATTGAAGAATAGCAACTCCACATCAGATCTTGCTGTATTGTTTAAGTCCCAGGGATCAGGGAGAATCTCCTCAATAGTTAATTCTTGTAAATTTTCATCTGATCTTACAACCTCCGATTCTAGAGTTCTTTGTGGTTTGCTGCGTTCCTTAACAAAACAAGAATTAATGTTAACAAATGTAAGTCCAAACGCTGTAAGTTCTTCTGCCAGTCATAAATAGTCACATATATATATTTACCTTTTTCATACCAGTCAATCATCCATGTTAATTACTAGACACCAAGAATGTATGCATATTAATATAATTTAACTGAATCATCTCTTGATCAGATACTAATCTATGGGCAATTATTATAATTTGAATATACGATTCATATACCTAGTCATCAATCATCAAATTTAAATAGACGTATTGTAGTGAGATTGCTTATATACCTACTATTGTTTTTACACGCGTCGAAGCATTCAGAATCTAGTATTGAGCTTATTCCTAGCTTCATAGAGTAAATTTATGTGTAATGGAAATTAGCATAAAATGACTTACGACGCCGGTGTTCCTCCGCAGAGCCTCGAGCGCCTCTTTGTACTCCTGCGCCGACGCGTACGCATGCTCCGTCCGATCTGTCTGGATTTCTATGAACAAATGCATTTTAAGGTTAACATTCATTAATAATTTTAGTTTTTATTTAAAGATATAAGAATGTGTTCTATTTCTCTAAATAATAAAAAGTATCTAAGAGAATTACGTGAAACACTCAATTTGTGATGTGTTGGTATCTATTACAATTGTGTGTAATAGATACCAACGGTATTACCCGCGCATAGCAGAATAGTAATTGCCATTATGATTCTGCATTAGCGAATAAGATGCATTGCTAAGATGTATGCCTATTATTATATGGGTATTACAGATCTAAAGAAAATTGCCGGATGGAGTTACAGGGATAAACGCACAGTCATACTACTTTATCAAAATCTATCATAAGTTTTACTATGACCACACAATCATTTATTATGTATATCTATAGCTGTATGTAAATAAAATGTAGTTTTTAAATTTGCCCTATTCTATTATCAAACACTATTTAAAATTTTTTAACTTGAGCAGCAGATATTCTCAAATGACTAACGCATAACATCACAATATAATAGAATTAATGATAGGTGATACCTATAATTATTAAAACACATAAAGCGTAGTACAATGCATTATATTTTCAAATTAGATGCGTAATTTATGTACCAGAAACCAATAATTTGTGGCTGTACGCAAGTGAATAGCATTAAAATACATCTAACTGCATTTTTTACTTCTCACTCGGTAATAATGGAGACAAATGTACTCTTATGATAATTGAATGAAATAACACATCTAGTCTTCGAATTGCAGTTAGTTTTTTTCGCCATAGAAATATATAGATTTATAAAATAGTTACATCATATCATCATGTAGACCATAGGTTTTCATTACAAGAAAAAAATTCTTAAAACATTACTTAAGACCTCTCTAATCAATTTTTTAGTGTTTATTTATAACGTCATATTAATATACACATTTAGATATATACTGATTTTTCATATTCTGTTTTAAGCCACCCAGGTTATTGTTGCCATAGAAATTGTTATTGTTTATTACTTAAATTGTATTTATACAGATTTTGTTGTACCATATATTGTATAATATATCTTTAAAAAATCAGCATTTTTACAAGAAAATATCCGAAAACTTATTTTTTTATTAATCGTTGGAGTGTATAATCTAATTCGTTCATCTGGAACAAAAAGTGTCACGAGTAATGACATCGCGGCGGTCGGCGCCGGCCCACGACTCTAGAACTAATCGGTTACTGCGATTAGGCGGAAAATAACGATTCACTTTAAATCCCATTTCAAGGAATGTACCTGAAGATAGAAGTTTACTTGATAGTGGCATTTGCAAAACAAATAGAATCAAAGTAGTTACTCTTCTTTTAGTTTGCACACCCTAATTATGTATTCAATATTCATATTCTAAAAGTATATAATTACCAATTTTCAGGATTCCGAAATTGAATAGCCCTCATCAATTTTTCAGTGATCATTTATAATGAATCCCTTCACCACATTTTAATACTCTAGTATATAATATTTATATTATTTTATTTTTAATCAATAATAGAATAGGACTGTACATAGATACAATAACAAAAGCTAAGTTCCTAAGCAAAATGGACTCATAGCTAGTACTAAGAAACGTTATCAAAACTATGTTATCTCAGCCTGCCCCACGAAATACGACGGTATTGTGCGCTATCGTCCTGTATCATAACGGCTATGTCACTTATAAATTTCTCTGATAGCCCTAAACCAGGGGTGTCCAAAACTATAAAGTATTAAGTGCTCCGTGGTTTCTAAAATTTTTGGGAACTCTTACCCTAGTAGTTGATGTTTTAAAATAGCTACTTACGCAATTAAAGAGTACTTTTCAATGACGAAAATGTTAGGAAAAGCGAGTATTTTTTCTTTGATAAGAATAATTTTATTATTGACAAGCTGAGCTCCGCGATTTCAGCCGCGTATATATCCCGTTCCCGTAGGATTTTCGGGATAAAAACTATCCTATGTCATTCCAGGGGTTTTAAAGAATCCAAATCTGTCCTGTACTTTCGAAGCCTATTCAATACGAACAAACAAATATTTCCTCTTTATAATATACATAGATCTTTAAGTATAGATAAATAATCTCCTTTTTAGGATATATATTAACAAAAGCTTATTACTAGTCAAATAGATTTGCTATAGTACTAAGAAACGTTATCATAATTATGTTATCGCTAATGCACCACGAAATGCGCTGGTATTGTTCGCTATCGTCCTGCATCATAACGGCGATGTCATCTATAAATTTCTCCGATACACGTTGTAAATCTTGGATAGCTCGAGACCTTATATCCAGACGTGGAAATTGTCTTTCACGAATCTATAATGTTGCGGAGGTTGATATTACTATAAGAATTTTGTACGATTTATTGTTTGATTCATTTTGTATACCTACGTCTATGACAACAAAATAATAAAAATTAAAACTTTTTATTTTAATATCAGTATTATATGAAACGTTGAAATAGATTTATAAAGATAATTGCATATTGGATTCCATGCTTGTTATATAATTGTAAGAATGTATCTATGACCTTTATTTTTTTAGAAAAACGAAGGAATTTTATATAAGAAAAGTAAACCTGATCTTATCATACATTAGATATAGATAGACTTTTCCAGAAGCATATTGAAAGTTATCTTAAATCGAGGATCAGATTAGATGCAATGCATTCACTTCGTATTCTTTTATTGCTTCGGCAAAATACAATGACATAAACCTAAATTTATTGAACGCTTCAAATTGCAATTGATAAAGATCGATAGATAGTTATTGAACGCAACGAGCTTATTCAATAAGTAATCTGTTCACAAATTAAAATTGGGTTGTTATGGTTCCGTTTATTAATATTAATGCTTAAAAATTACTGTAATCCTGTGAGTAGCCCTTGAGCTAAACTTATAAGTTTCCAGGAGTCAATTAAGTTTTATATTCGTAACTATTATATGACTTCATTGATGCCCTTACTTATGCAAAAGGTATTCCTATAGGTAATGCAATTGCGGAACCCCAAAAGCGTCTGGACCGACACACTCTTGTGTTCTTTCAGTAGAAGCTATGTTATTACTCGCAGTCTCCATGGCAATTTCGGAATTAAAATTGAAACGCCAACGAATAAATTTCCCATTACAAATAGCATCACGATTTGAAAGATTGTTTTAGAATAACGTGAGCAAACAAAAAAGCTATCTACTTACGATTACAGATGGAGTGTGAACTCATAATAAGCTATTCGGAAGTATAACCGCAAAAACTACATCTTCATTTTGAATACTCACGGCCACTAAGAAAATAAATAATACCGATTTGATACATGAGTAATAATGATTTCGATGATGTAAAAAATGAGTCTATAATGAAGAGAATGTTTGCGGCATCCGGCCGTAGAAACTATGCCATGAACAATAAAATCTTCGTGGTATTTGATGTGGAGAATACCGTTTTTTGTGCAATAATGATTGCTTACGTCAAATCGGTATTATACTCGCATCAATTATCACAAAACTATTACAACAAAGAGCTTGTGAAAACAGAAGTTAGAAATTTATGAGAACAAATTAGACAATTTATTTTTTAGAACTAAATATAAAGGAATGCAAAAGAACAACCTATAACTTAGTATAAGAATTATATTACTTTAGCTTTTGCGTTTTGCGCGGACAAAATTAAGACATAATACGAGATAAAAACTAGGAAAACGTATAGCGTGACAGTAACATCCTAATGATGCCCATTTGTTACTTAATGATAACAATTTGTAGCGGCAGATACAGTTTAATTCATACCCCGGAGGTCACACATAATTGTTTTATTTAATATTTTGCTACAACTTTTTTATCTGCCTAAACGCCATTTATCATACACCTACCAATTATTATTTTTTTAAGAATCTTAATTTATATTTTTCCGTTAGTAAAAAGAACACACGCACGTCATATTTTACATTAACATATTTTGTACATTTAATTTTTTTTTTGCAGAATGTTAGAATGAAAACGGATCAATATTTGCAGATACATATATGTCTTAACAAATAAATTTTACTTATGAATGATATCAATATAGATGACTGCAAACGTATGACTGAATGAATGTTATAAATAGTTATTTAGTATCCACGTAAGGACCACCAGCATTTATCGGACCGGTCTAAATTATGGTTCGCTATTGTTAGTTTGCTCGCCTACTGCACTCTGAAATCAGAAGCAAATAACACTATTTCATAGACAAACGCGTATTGTGATTTATGGCATAGTATTTAGGTAAAATTTACTTGGTTTTGTTGAAGGATTATAAAGATTTTCCTTGTTTTTTGGTGGGCTATTGTGTAAATACTTATTTGTGTTTTGTTAGTGTAGCGAAGTCTTAAACTTTTCTGTATTGTTATACATATAACAACTAATATAACAATTTCATTTATTTGTTTGTTATCTCTACGCTTTATTTTCTCAACAAATATTCACGCCCGCAAAGCGTTACACTACTGTTATTCCGTGAATTTTTCGTAAAATGTTGACAAAAAAAAACTAAAACTAAAAAGCGAAAATAGTTCATACCCTAAGATTAAATATGTAATTTACAGGCGTTTTTCAATTATGTTGGTACATAAAATGGTTTAAAGTGCATTTATATGGGATTTTTATTAGTGCGCATGAGTGGCTGAACCAGTACATTATCATTGGCATTTGCGAGTGAATCTTTATATGGCATAAACCAGTGGTTCCCAATCTTTTTCAGACCCTTGCACACTGCCAAGATTAGTATTATTGTTTATACACACTAACAAATCTGGTATGTTTCATGTTTTAAAATAGAGAAAATGGGAGCTAAGTTCTAGTTTTAAATCGGGCTTTACTACCCCTCTTTGTGGCGTATCACGTTGCCGCATTGTAAGGTTTGGGAGCCCCTGACGAAAGCTGACAATGACTGGACAAAGAACTTTGAACGAGTTCTTGTAGTAAAGGTGTATATTTAGTTCTAAGTTAAATTATAAAAAAGTTTTAAAAATATCACACTGATTAATATAATGACTTAATACAGGATAATTCTAGTAATGACCGTTTATTATAAATGGTGTGTCGTGCTTTAGTTCGTAATCGTGAAGTAATTTAGTACTGATATGCAATTTTCAAAGGATTTTTTGTAAGCAAAAAGTTTAGTTTCATATACAACAGAGGTTTATAAGAAGAAATTATAGACGTTTTTATTGAAACGTTGGGTATCAAATATTATGCTACACTTTCTACTTAGTAGTAGACATAATTATGGTCAATTCTAACAAAGTTTTCCTTATTTATACTCAACATTCTTTTGCACATACACAAATGTATATACAGAAGACTGTCTCCTAGAATAATTAAAATGTAAGCAAGTTAATTTACATAAAAATCCGACTTAAGGGCTATTCACTTTAAAATTATGTTTCCTTTTCAGATCAATAAAAAATAATTGTTAATGACGATAGTATCTAATTTAATTTGCAGTGTTTACAATTAACTACGTTGAAAAATGCAATAATGGCTTGAATGAAATAGGAATATATAGAAAAAAGAAGCATTAGTTCATTACTGTGATATGATTTCCCGGAAGACCTATCTACAGCGCAGCAGGATGGCCCGACAAGTTTTTCCATTAATTCACTCCTAATGAACACCTTATTTTTATGACCCCATGGGATATTAAACGTTATCAAGAAATAACGTTTTCTTTTTGAGTACAGTTTGTTCTAACCGATCTTTGAACTTTAGTTTATAAATTATATTCTCACTCTTTCTTTCTTTATATTTATATCTTTATAAAGGTTTTGGTAAACCGAAGTAGATACTAACAGGCACAAACAAGAGATTCAAAACTACTTTTGGCTTCATTCCAGGTTAAATAACATGGTATGTGTAAGTTTGTTGGGAAGCATAATTAAATTTCCTTAGAAGATAATCTAGACAATTATAAAATACATAATTCCGTACAAATTCCGGGGCGGTACGGTAATGACATTTAGAAACGTGACTCGGGCGCCCGGGCCGCGCGGCATCCTAAGTTTTCTCAAGGAAATGTTGAACTTACTGACCTGAGGAAGAAATAGCAGTTTCTCTTCAATAGCATTTTACAGGAGTCGTTAACACGGATTTAACATATTTTTATATTCAAAAACAAGGTAAAGTGAAGGTGTTTCTTTGAAGCAAAAATCACGATATCTTCAAAATTTCACATAAGAATAATTTTATAAATGATTAATATAAATTTATTTAAAAAGAAAAAAAACAGATTTAATGTTTTTTTAATAGCTATAAGAATTAAGAATATTAAAGTTCAAAATTAATCGATGGTAAAATAAATAATTGACAGCGCCACATGCGGCTAAGCTTAATTAAAACTGTACTATACTTATCATTAATTATCTTCAGACTGATAATTTTTGGTTTGAATTTAAAGTAAAAATATGGAAATGAAATTGTAAAATATAACCAGATAGCATAAGCTATGATTACCATAGCTCATAGAGGTATAAATTTCTATAATTAAGTTTTTATACCGATGTACTTAAAAGTATAGATATACGCCATTATACAA
>LQNK01000498.1:267942-321544 GCA_001586405.1 Phoebis sennae
TGGTCCAGAATGAACGAATACATACTACTACCGATGTACTTAAAAGTATAGATATACGCCATTATACAACATATCCTAGTCAAAATTTGAATATTACGATTATTTAATAGAAATAGAGTTTCCCTGAACGATGGAAATAATTAAGTCATAGAAATTTAATTCTCCTTGTTAATTTTCATTTATTCATTCATATCACTTAACCTGAACGGTTAAAATATATCTCACATAAACTGACAATAAAAATAACGGAAGCATCTAGCTAAAACAAAACATTATCAGCGGACAACAAAATTCATTCCATAAATTTGAATAACAGGAATTTAAATTCATGAAATCCCCATTTACCATAATTCAATATTCGAATCGGAATCGGTAACGGTTGTTTCGGCCACTTTAGGATACGTTTACCGATATAAAGTCCTATAAGTGACGGTAATGACATTTTGGAAGATAAACATATTTTTCGATTCGGGTTTATTTATTTATTGCTGTGGAGCGTGCGATGCTCTAATCTTTATTTTATCGTTTATTTATTCAAATTTGATAAAAAGACCGTTTTAGCAACTAGAGTTATAACCCTGTAAAATGTAAATAATGGTATTTTTGCACCGTTGCGTAACGGGTTTTATATTTTATTATATTTCATTTAATATTTGTCAAATAATTTTTATCTAAGTTCTATTTAAATTAATGCAATTCAAAAAAATCGGAAGGAATTTGTCGAGACGAATTTGAAATACGAGAGTAGTATTTATATTAATTGTTGCTTCAACATAGCACCAAAGTTATCAATATCTCAAAAAACAAGTTCAAGATAGACTATCCTTTTCTACTCATACTTTAAAAGAAAGAAATATTGTATATATTGAAAGTATGACTATGGTACATATCTATGTTAGTCTTTCACGTAAAAACTACACAACGGATTTGCTTTAAACTTAACAGTAATATAACTTATACATCAGAATAACATATAGGTAACAATTTAACATAATTACGTATAAATTTAACATAGTCGAGATCAAGTGAGTCACAAATAATTCCGTGAACTACTCCACGGGCTAAAGCTAGTGAAGATGCATTTCAAAACAATTTAAAATTGAGTTTTATCGCTTCAATTTATCGTTAACAATAATTTCTCTTGTATCAACAAGAAGCGGATGTAACAATGGATGTCCTAGGGCCCATAAAGGAGTCACGACAAGCTTCCTAGACCACGAGCGGTCACTGAACTTTTCCTATGGGCCATAGACAAGAGGAAAGGGGAGAAAACCGATATAAAACTTACGATGGAAATAGAAAACAAAGTATTCTGGAATTTGAAAAATCTCCCCGTTGATTGCACAACCTTTATTAACGGAATGTTTACCCACTGTAATGAAATTAATGTTAATATTGTGTTGTCTTAGTTCTACAATGTATAGCACGTAATAAAGATATTATATTACTATTTAATATTTATTTACATTTTTTAGAGAAGAGCTAAAATATTTTTACAACTACGATCAAATTCGTTCATCTGTCTCATTATTGATTCCTCCGATTACAGGCATAACTGAATTGCTCGCTTCTTTCGGAGCATGCTCGACTCTCACCACTATGCTTTTTCTTTTATATTTGTGATCCATATAAGTATAGATGAATAGAATTTGTAATGGAAAGTAGCAACAAAACTACATATATGATTACATTAATCGAATTTAAGATTTACGCTCTCATAATGTTTATGAATAGACGATTTTACAACTTTCACTTGCATTTGCTGTCGTATGTCACTGATTTATCACTTGTCTCGACTTCAATTATGTATAAAGCATTCATTCAGGTTTAAATGCTGTATGAAAATATGATTTAATGTTTTCGAAATAATTTATAGCCCATTTTTTTAATGAGCGTTTCTGTTGTTAGATTTCGATTCACAACTCATGGGAAAATAACATATTTTTATGAATACTTTTGGTCGGAAAATTGTCGAAATTTAATCGACCAGAATCAAGTATATCCACATATTGGAATAATATAGTGTAAAACCCAATTTATATCCAAATAAAAGATAAAAGATGACATCGTAGACTCACAAGATAGAATGTATCCTAACCCGGGTAGGTACACCCCTTTAGGGCAGTGAAATATAATTTTGCACAGATATTTTTAACCGTTAACAAAATAAACTACAACCATAAGCTATCACTCTGAAAGTATGTTAGATTTCTTAGACGATAGTTGAGTAATACCGTGAAATTATTTCTCAACAACGTATTATCCTGAATCTTAGAAAGTACAATTTGTTGCATCCGTAGGCTTTCGCCTTACTGTTTTCACTTCAAAAACCTAACCATTTATAATTCATTTAGTATGACTATGCGATAATTAGTCGCATACTATGATACTTACACTAGTACTAGAAAATGCTTTTAAGACATAGTTATTACAAAGTTAAAACAGAGGTTAGACGACTATAATAATTCTAAGTTTTCAGCTTTCGTCATTGCCTAGTAATTACAAATAAGAATTTATGGACCTGGTAAAACTACGTAATAAGTAATAACATTAAATAATAACGGTTCAAAACATGAATAAATCGTAGGACATTTAAACTAAATCTGCTATTCTTGAAAACATGAATGCGAACTAATGAAAATACCTCACGAAGTTACGACTCGTACAAAGCACTTGCTTAATGGATATTGTATAAATATAAGAAGATAAAATAAAGGCTGAACGATATTTGTACATGAAACTCAATCAGTGAAAGGCACCAAAATGTTGTGTAATGAAACATCGTATTATTATGTGTTAATTTAATATTCACGTAACAATGGCGCATAAAATATTAATTACTGTATGATATTAATTGCTATTGAAAGTTGCGAAGTAACCGACATCAGTTATTGAGTCATTAATCAAGTTCGTGTTTATTTATGAGAAAGTTAAATATTTTCATATAAAATACCTTTTAGAGACTCTAAACATAATATATCCCACCATTTAGTACCACCATTAGTTTGAACGCTCTAATCTCAGGAACTACGGGTCCGATTTAAAAAATTATTTAAGTATTTTATAGCCTATTTATCGAGGAAGGCTATATGCTATAAATCATCTCGATATTCCCACGGGAGCGAAGCCCTGGGGCGCAGCTAGCATTGAATACGATTTTACCATTACTTATTTGGTTTCATATGATTGGTAACAAATCTTACATAACTTTTATAGCATGTCCCTTGAAGCACCGAAATGTTATAACTTTGAAGTAACTAAACAGAACATTTTTATGACTAAATAATAATAATTATATAGTTGTAGGTAAATTCACGCAACGTCGATGTAACGCAGAATTATTTGCTATAAAATTGGTTTTACATGGGTTTTCAATTATTGGAAAGCATTGAAGTTATATCACTTTACGTTGTGATTGTTTTATGTTTACTGTATGTTAATCTGTTAAACTAATTGAAATTGTAAAGCAATAAACCCTAGCTGATATATTTAATTAACTGTTCCATTTAATTGTACCCACGACTAGTAAGGATGATTAAATTATTTTATCTTTATCATTTGTTAAAATAAAAGGGAAAGAACGATACCTAATTATATTTAGGTATTTCTATATTTATCCACTATTATAGCAAACGCTATTACCACGAATTACGATTACATAATTCAAGAACGCAAATTACATTAAAAATTGAAGTTTACCCCGAGCGATACATCACATCGTGCGCTTCATAGCAATTATATAATAATTACTTAATTTCTACCAAGTGTCGGCTGTGTATAATTTTATCTACATCTACAACACATAGTAATCAAGTGTATAATTGCAAAAATATTTTGATTATTCTGCTCGAAAGTATAAATAGTTTAAAATTTTACCCGCGTGGCGACGGACGGGTGACGTAAGAGGCGATACAGGGTATTCTGCTGCATAACATCTTCTGCAATATAAAAGTCGGAAACGAGCATTGCACGATTGGACCAAGCTCGCACCGTTGTAATCATACCACCCCCCAGCAAAAGATTGGCGTGAAGCAGTATTGCACTGTATTTCGTACGGTGAGCGGGGGCCCGGAGGTCTGTATTCCCATCTCATTTCTCTCCCAGCCTGTTTTCCATCAATAATCATAAGAATAAGGATTAATCCTAATTAATCCTTCCTTACCCTTCCATCAAGACACTTTGATGTTGTAGATGTACATGGGCTGCGGTCAGTCACTTATAGTGTACCGCATACTCCGCTTGAATGCTGTAGCATAAAAAAACTAACGCAAGTGGCAATTTGAAATGTAAATCCCGATTTTCACCCACGCGAAACATTCTCACCCACGTTTGAGTCAATTAATCGCATTTTGAATTAGTTTCCCAAACACATTATAGTTTTAAAAGTATAATTAAAACGCTAGTGATAAACTAAAGAAATGCATACGTGGGATTTTTATGTCGCATTTTACACGGTGGATTAAGCCCAATTCCTCTATTGATACTTCGGAATACTACGTTATTTCACATTTAACTTTACTATTTATCGACAAACAATGAATTCTTCTCGTTGCTCGTTTTTTGCAGAAGTTGAAGTATAGATTATCACTCATCAGTTAAACAAATAAATAAACCCTGTGTCCATAAATTTCAGTGCTCATTACGCGACTTGCAATGGCATATCCGACACTCGAGTGTGTACTGTACTCAAGGCGGATCATCCAATAAGGAAACGCATGCGGCCTGGAATCGCCGCACGTGCCGTCGCAGGGTTGTCAACTGTGAAAATTATTTGTAAGAACCTATAGAAAAAAAAAATAGAGAGAAATAGCCACAAACTTTTCATCACCTATTTAAGATTCCAATGTGTATAAACCGGGTATAAATAAGGAAAGGCATGCAGCCTGCAATCGCGGCATGTGCACGCTAGGTAAGGATACTAATTGTCATACATAAGTGGCAAAAAATAGATCATTATTCACAAGTACGTCGTGGCCTATGAATAAAAATATAATAGAAATAGGTAAATTTGAAAAAAAAAGTACACAAGTATGCAATTCATAACGGTTTGATGTCTGACATTCATGCAAATAAAAAAAATCCTGGATCTTTTACTTCACTAAAGGGAGTTATTCTAACTTTGTAATAGATACAGAAACCGGAAATAGAACTAACGGACAAACAGGGCGTAGCTTCACTAAGGCCCGGTTGAAACCGTGTCACTACGTGTCATAGTGTAAAAGCTATGAAAAATCTTCATTAACTAATAACGAGCGGTTAAATAATCAATGAATCGTTTGCCTATTTCTGGCGCCATATTAACGCAACGTTTATTCTAGATATGCTTTAGAGTAACGCTTAGCAGGATATTGTAACGTCCGTAGGTAAAACGACTAGTTTTATTTTTATAGGAACTGAGCATTCATTTATAAAAATCACTAGAATAGTTCCATCAAATGTTATTGACAAACATTTTTTTTTATATTACTCATATATATGGAATTCTTATTCATATAGCTTGCAAATACACTCGTTATGGACTAGGTAGGTTCTTTATAACATAATTTGCAAAATGAAAAAAAAGAATTCTACGCGTTATTGAATCCGTAATTATAAGAAATACAATTGTAGTGTTTATACACTCTCACGTTGTCACCTTTTTATAGGTATATTAGGAATGTTAATGTTTTCCCATGAAATGGCCTTTAATAGAAGGTAACCCTTCCGCTAGCGGATAACGGTCTTTGCGGCTTTTTACTAGCGGTGTCTTTGGTTGTATTGCACACAAAATAATAAACAATATACTACGCCATTATGTGATGCTCATGATTCTACCACGATAAAATTTACAACTGTAACGGGAACGCATTTTTACTTTTTTATGGCTAAAAAGTAAGTTACTAGTAACATGACATTTAAATTACGATCTCTTGTTAAACAACACATCTGTTCCGAGTGTTTAATGAAGAATCCATGTCGAAAGGCCGTGAAAATAGATAATAGAAAATGAAAGGGTAAAGTGTTTTTGTAAAAATTTAATCGAATCGAATTGAATCGGATTTTTATTATAGTTGATACTTTCCTTATTTTTATAAAACATTCATTATATTTTGACCCCTCGGGGATACGATTCTCACCATAAAAGGAATTCATTACTATCTATGATGCTTCAAGACATCGGATACTTGATATAAAATTTGAACAGACAACTATTAACATAATCGCATATATCCTCTCCTTTATGGATCATGATTACATGAATAACATCTTCATAGCGATAACATAATGCACTCGTCAAGAAAGTTGCAAACTGACGGACGTTAAGCTGACTTTAATGTTTAACTTTAGCTTTAATCCCTAAATCATGACATCGACCTTTCTAATCTGCATAATACTGTTTGTTAGAAATTATAATGCATTTAACTTTAATGCGCTTTAGACGAGATATGCAGCACCACGCATGTGACAGAGGTGTTTTTTGAAACATTAATAATAATATATTTAAAGTAAAATACAGAGTAGAAAAAGTATTAGGGATGAAGCCTAATGATGATGGATCCATTTAATGTCATAGTTAAATGATAATTCTCTAAGTTTTGCTAATAGTAACAACTAAATAATTACGAATGTACAAAGGTAAAAAATGTACAAAGTATAAAAAATAATGTACATTTACATTTTAGTTACAGTTGTTAGTGTAATAAATGAAAATTATGTCATCAAAGATAAAACTGACAAACCACATCATTGTCACTTTCTTATTCAATAGATTTAACAAAAAATAAAATAAACAATGGCCACAATTGATCAATTTTAATTTATTTTGATAGACAGTTGAAAGCCGCAAGATTGAAATAAAAGTTTCAATTGAACGGTATCACGGATTTAAAATCAGAATCCATAAATTATTTTTTAAAGCAGTGAAATCGCAACAAACTCTCATAGTTACGACTCTCTACGATGACAATAGATCGTAAAATTATAAATGTGAGTAAGAGGTATCCTTCCGACAACTTCCTTATACCCTCATGGACATTATCATAAATTTTAAATAATTAATATGAGGTTCTGTTAAGTGGTATGAACGGATTTAATAATGTACAGCTGAAGTTTGTTTCTTTGAATGCAAATGTCATTTACTACTGGTCTGAATTGAAAAAAATATTTTTGTAATATAGACCATTTATTGAAGAAAGCTGTATTGCCTTTTACATAAAACATTATGCTACGGGAGCGAAGCCATAGAAGAATAAGCTAGATATTAGATATTGAAAAAATCTTTAAGTATTTTAATATGATATGCGTAATAACATAAAAAAGGGCAGATGTGAACCTATGTGCTAATTTTATTCTGATTATTAATCTAATCGAATCCTACTAATATTATGAATGTTTGGATGTTTGAGTGTCAATCAGGCCGGAACTACTGAAAAGATTTTGATGAAATATCGTATATAAATAGCCCATTAGATGGATTAGGTGCTAGACTACCTTTTATTGATTCTAAATTAATTCGAGCCGAAGAAAATAAATAATTATTTAATAATAAAATAATGTTCAATGACGTTATTGAACAGTACTTACAATGTCTATTATATAGTTCAAATATTTCGCCACCGATTCGAATTTGCCCGCAGCTTTTGTGTATAGCAATCGTGGTAACGTGGTATTACGCATGCTACACAGTACTCACATAATGGTAACATTACAGAACACTTCATGGAACGTATCATAAGACGTTTAGTAAACTTCCTGGTTCCACTCACCATCCTTTTTAACACTTACGTAATTTGAAGTTCACTTGTACGAAACACCTTTTATACGTTACATATATCGACTATTTTTTTCTTAATATATTTATTGTCTGGTGATTAATATTGGAAACTGGTTGTATAATATACTATAGAAAAATTTTAAAACGTACTATGAAAATCTTCAAACAACAATTAGATATCGCATCAGCGCAAAAAGCCGTCCCGGCAAATAAAGGCTCACATTAGTAATGGGTAGAGCCTTCCCCAAGAAGCCTATGAGATTATGATAAACAGAAATAATTTTCATTCGATGATCTCGTAATCTTAATTATCAAACAAAGAAAGGAACTTTTCCTTTTTATAATATTAACAACTATTTACTAGTTGACTATTTTGTTTAAACCTGATGTAAAAAGATCAACTTACTGTCTGTGAGATGGTTGAAAGCAGTGACGTCATCGTTCAACCTGCCCTCCATGCGTCGGAGCTTGGTGTTCAGATCCCTGGTGTGCAGAAATAAGAACAGCGTACATGATACTGCCACTAGAGCGATCAGCTCAGTCGTTCTGAAACAATTACAAATAAATATAATATAACATGATGCATTTAATAAAGAACACAATGAACTACAAGTTTTATGATGCTTTAAGCTTCTCTCACGTAAATCACTTCTTTTATGCTTTGTACATATAAATTCGGTTTATTCTTATTTTTAAACGAAAGTTCAAACAAGTAAGTATTAAAAAAAACATCGGTAGGTATAATTCAAAATTATTCCTGAGTCTGTACTGCAAATTAAGAATATTTAAGATATACATTAAAAATTGATTGGAAAGTTATGTACTAGATGGCGCTACCAGAAAAAATGGAATGGAGAGAAGAATCTATAATATTTATGTCAAACAAAGAAAAATGTAATACCATAAAATTTCATCTTTGTTATATTCATTATGATCATTTGTGTAATTCATTTATTTGAATATAACCTATTCACGTTTACTTGATATGAGGAATATAAAAAAACTATTTTGAGACTCAATATATTTATTTCAAACTTATTCACCACATTTAAAACTTAACAAAAAAATCTTTTTTCACCATGAAAATCTTTTACTCATACAACTTACATATCTCTTCAGTTTTACTTTCAAAATAATAATTAGCTCGAATAGTAGCTAACTTAATCAAACGATCCATATCTTGGTCACTACTACGCGTATTCTCTGTAAATAAATTCTGTTTGTATTCATTAGGAATACTACAAGGGATGCTTAGAAGTTTAATAGCAATTTCAGATATCTTTAAATGAAAGCAAAAACTTTTCCACCATATTCGTGGTTCCAAAAGATTCGCACTCGTCCAAATCGCTTTAACTTTTGCGAAGTATCCGGTTTTCGTTTTAAATTCTGCCAAATTCTTCATTATTTCCCCGGGATTGTTTGTCAGAGAAGTTGCATACGAAGAAATGTAGGACATTGCTTCAACCATTTCTTCATCACTGAGCACGGACCCAACATACCTTGGGTCTAAAAGATTAGCTGCCATATGTATCGGCTGAATAAAAGACTTCCTTTTATTATTTATAGCAGCCCTAATAAAGTGCTTGTCTGATTCGTAATTATCTCCATAATTAACCATTTCATTTTCTAAATTTGACAATAATTTAGAAAAAATCGCTGGAACATCAGATATAATAGCTTTACAAGATTGCGCATTAATCAAAGCCATAATGTATTGTTTTAGAATCTTTATGCTTTTCTCATTCCCGTCCCACCATCGGTCACTCAATATTGAAAGTTTTATTCCTTCTTCAATATATACTGTATTTGATACCACAAGTGATTGTAACGTATTTTTATATTTCATTAATAGCTGTAAGTTCGAAACAAATTCTTTCCAATCTTTAGCATCTGGAAGTTTAAGTAAATTTATTATATCTGCATATACATTTGGCAATGAACTCCTGCTAGCTTCATTTTTTAAATACTTAACTACTATTTCAACATCATAAGTTGTCCCTTTTATAATAGATTCTTCAACTATTTCTTTAAAAATAGAGTGTAAGGTGGCAAACAAACAAAAGATCCCGTTAATATTAGGGAACGAAATGCCGAGTTTTTGATGCGCTTGCGTCATGTGCCAATTGTTTTCGGTAATTACTGCTAATATTTTTGCTGCTCCAATTTCTTGAATCGTTTTATTAATTTCTTCATAACATTTATTGGCTCTAGCTCCCACTTCATTTTTATATTCAAGTAATACCATTTTGTAACATAAAGTTTTTGAGCCATTACTGACCATAAAGCATAAAAATTCTGAAAAAGAAAAATTTACAAATTAATATTATAATTATTAGACATAATTAACTTCTCCACCCATTTCTCGTAATTTGCCTAGATCGCATTTCTGATGTCGCATTATACAAGTTATATTCATGACCTCTATTTAATAAAAATATCTCTAAAACAACTAAGCGACATTTATATTTAGAAAACGTTGATAAACTTCACCTCGAGCCTTAAACATAACTTGCGAGCCTATCAAATTTAACATTTAATTAATAATGTTTCAATCTATGCCATTACCTTTTTCATCAAATTGTATTTCGTCACATAAGAGAACTATAGTAGCGGCTTCTTTGATTTCACTTTCAATATTTTCCTGAAGTCTAACATGTTCACCATCAAGTAATCTGCAACTAAAGTCAAACGCAGATGGTATATTATAATCAGGACGCATCATATTGATTGCTTTCTTCCAATATTTTGATTCTAATAGGGAAAAGGAGACCCCACTTGCGAATATAGCTCGGGCTAGAGTTGCATCTATGTCGTCGTCAACATTCTCAACATTTACTTCAACAACAATGTGGTTCTTATTGTCTAGAAACGAGCTTGTCGATGCTAATTCATTATCAATTGGGTCACTAGTATTCTCGTTCTTTATTACACTTGACTGTATTATTTCTGAAAAGTCTGCTTCATTAGAAGAACCCTCTGAAGAAGACACACTCTGGTCATCACTCTCATTACTACTCGACTGCGAATCACCTGACAAATAATGATTTTTGATAGATTTAGGACACTTTTCACATTCTACGATATGCTTTAATAACCTTGTAGCGTTACTGTGCCTGTATTCTTTACCACAAAATATACAGTGGGTATGTCTTTTGTAGCCTGACTCATGATCAATTTTGAAATATTGCCAAACATCACTCAAAGGCCTTCCTAAGGCTGGAGATGTTTTTATATTAATCGGCCGGTGTGTCGGATGCGGCGGGCTCTTGGCAGACTGGTATTCCAAAAACTGATTTTTAACCTCGTTGGGGCAGTTAGTGCATCGACATAAATGTACCACTAATCTGGTCGCATTCGAGTATTTGTATTCTGTATCGCAGTATTTACACGCAGCATGTCGTTTATATCCTTCTTTACTAAGTATTCGAAAATGCTCCCAAACTTTCGGACGTTCTGTGGATTTTTTTATAGCAAGCTGTGGATCGTAAGAATTGTTGGGAGTATTAATTAAACCATAGGTTTTCATTTTATTTTTCACAGCCACGGGACATTTCGTACAATGTTCGAAATGCGCAATTAGCTTTTCAGTATTTACTTGTTTGAATTCAGTATTACAAAATATGCAATGTGCATGTGTTTTTTGGCCAGGTTCATTCGTAATCTTAAAGTACTCCGAAATGTTAAGTCGACGTTTGAGTTTCTTTCTCAATATTTTATTATGTAAATAATGTTTAACAGGCGGCGCCATTTGTTTAGAACTTGATGAATCCAAACGAGCTAATTGATTCTCACAAGTTTTTCTTATATCTGTCGGACAACTGTCGCACTGTATAATATGTGTCGCAAGCCTGGTCGAATTACTATATTTGTATTCCTTTTTACAATAAATACACAAACCATGTTTTTTTCTTCCCGATTCACTTAACACTTGAAAATGTTCCCAGACATCGCTTAATCGACGCGGCATTGCAGAAATAATTGATCATTTACAGCTTTCTGAATGGATATTTGATAAAACATAAAGTATAAGCACAATAACACACTAAAAACTCTGTTTTTGCAGCTAAAACAGCGTTGTTTTCAACGAATGTGACGGACGAATATGACGCTTTCGATCGGTTTAAAATAGTCCGGTTACATTTGACCTGTCAGACGATATCTATCTCTTTTGCACTTAGGTTTAGTGACTGAGTACGATGCACAGTCTACGACGCAAAGCGGCAGCGTCGCGCGAATACGGCTGGTTTACTTCGGTAATAATAATTTTACGTTGCAATACAATGATAAATAAATGTGTCGTTTTGAATTATTTTTAAAGTATAAATTATGTGCAATTTTATTTACATACTAGACTCGCTTCTTATCTATGTATGAAGAATAACATAAAACTATGCCACGTATATAACACGATTTTTAACCCTGAATAATTATATAAATTACTGACAAAAATAAAAAATTAAAATAAGTAACTATTAAAAATTACTTTATTAATTTACAAGCAATCCTTATTTGTACAATAATGATCAATGACATTAAAAAAAGGGTTAGTATATTTGTGACAAATGAAAGCAAATAATAATAAATTTGTTTAAGTAATGAGATACTTTTGTATTTTCATAATTTGTATGGAAGTATTGATTAAGATTATTAAGATGCTTATCCTAATAGAAATTATGATGAGTGAGTATCTGTTCTTACCGCGACGTCGTATGAAAATCAACATTCGTAAATAAGTCAAATGCTTTTATGGCTTACCCCATATGAAAATATTAAATAAGTATATTGACATTTGACACTTATCATTTATAGCGGTTTTATTAATTAAAAGATATTCAGGCTATACGGACTATTAAGTTTTGGCGACAGTTACAAGGGTTCATAATTTAAAACTCGCTGTAAGAAAGAAAACCATGTCAAAAGCACAATTAAAATGACCATACGGCTTTAAGTGGTTACAAAAGTACATTTTGATATTTAAATATCAGGATTGAATTATATGAAGTGCAAAAACTGTGTCACTTGCAAGTTCAATAGGGTTGCTACTTTTTATAACTAATATTTTTTATTAATACATATGCGCGAAGCAAATGCTTTTCTTTTTAAATTAGAATAGATATTGATTATGAAAAGTATGTGTATTTTCTAAAGAATGAATCACAATATTTTCATCGGGTTTTGTGCTAAGTGGATTACAAATATTATATCACCTGTTCGATATTCGAAGAAAAAACTACAAGTAAATAAATAAAATAATAAAAAAATTTAGTTTAGTTTTTCGGTGAAATATTTGATTGATTTAATTAAATAAAGATATCCTCCCAAATTATATGATTTAGTACCTGTATGTTTATTCTCTTGATTCCATTTGTAAACCCTTTCTGTAATGTTGGTAGTTTTTACAAAAAGGACTTAAAATGCATTAAATTTTTATGATAAAACATTTTTATTTTAACACTTCACGCTACACTAATAACCCTTTCAGTGATTGATGATCGGTTATAAAAACACTTTTGCATCGCGGTACGTTCCTTTTAAGGCACATTAAAAGTTTGTTCGATAACGGACTTCCGGGGCTTTTTGCTTTTTAATTAATACAAAATATAAATAAAGGACAGACATATTGAATGTGTAACCGAATTTTAAAAAAGTTGAAATTCTCTTTGGAAAAAACTAAACTTTTTTCGTTTTTAGGGTTTAAGCCCTATAATTCTATAACCTTATAATTCTATAATATTGTAGACTAAATATTCTGTAAAATTTTTAAAATATAAATAAAGTAAAATTTAATAAATTTCCCATATAACAAATGTATTTATTTAATTAATGATGTAATCATTCCCGCGCGAGTCCGCTAGCATTTGTCTGGCTTGTGTACAGCACTGTAACAAACATTTTATTTATATGCAAGAACTCTAAACCATAGAATCTACGTTCTGTGCACCATCTCCATGATAATAATCTCAATACAGAATGATTTATTGGAGCTCTGGATTAAAACGTGTTCGTTTTCCCTTTCCCTCTCGAAAGATCGACATTATTGAGACCTTATCATTCTGTGCACCACTTTCTGATTGAGTTTCCAACTTTCACATCGACTGACATTACTTAAACATACCAAGATATTATCCCTGAAACATTTTATTCTTTAAATAAACAATTACGTTATATGGTAGTAGATAGTGCAAAGCGTAAATGTTTATTTCCTTTGTTTATGAGATGAGCTGAGATGACAGCTGTCTTCGTTAGTGTTTTAAAAATTAAAACACGAAGATGCTATCTGAAAATTGGCCCAGAATATCCGGTTAAATAATGATGTAAAATAATGTATGATGAACTGCGTTTAAAATCCGTTTAAAAGCATTTTTATAAAAATATGTTTTAAGGCATTTTACATTAAAATACTAGAGATTCAGTTTATTTTGCATCTAAATGTATGTCTAATTTATAAAACAAGTGTTTGCCAATTCTAATGGTGTATTAGAACATTATCTTGTCTCTGTCAGTCAGATAAATACGTTGACCTGGGTCAAATACAATTGGATTGCTACACCCGTCAAAATACAAAACGGAAGTATTAGACAAAATTGAGCTACATGACATTACAATCTCATGAATCTCCGATGAAATTTCTCTAAGTCTTATGATTTATTCAATACAGCGATCCCGTCTCTAGTCTATCAATTAATCATGCATCTTGAAAGGGCTTAGTTGGTAAATATAATTAAAGGTGAAAATACTATCAATCATCCACATACTTATATTTCTTCATGGATATTTTTTTTAAGTATTAAAATAATTAAATATACTTAAATTGTTCTAGATATATTCATTTTTTATTAATAACTTTTATTGAATTATTTTTTAAATAAATTAAAAAATATTCATGGAGCGTTCCATATCTCATCTACTCCAATCTATGGACTTGAAAAATAAAATGTTCCCTCAACTTTGGCCTATGACATTACTCTGCAAAAAGTTCTTCGGTGAAATTATATAGGATGTTTATTTATTCAAAATCAACGGGTTCCATTCCTAGCTTGGTGAAATAAATGATTCAAAAATCTAAAACAGTTATTATTAAATCTAATACAGTTATCAAAAACGGTCTCGAAAAGTCTTTAGCAATTTGTAATATTTTTTATAAGTTAGGTTGTTTAAAAAATCACGCTGTATATTTTCAAAGGCAATAGCTTATAACTAGACGCAGTCGTTAAATTAACGTCCATAAAGACACCATTACCCTCCATCTATCTACTTAACAGCAGTTCACTCATAAGTTCACAACATAACAGTATGTATGCTAGGAGCTTGTAAACTTGAACACTTTCTACCCATAAAAAACGACGTGATCATCAATGTTTATTCAGTATGTGTCTTTTATGTGAATGGAGAATCAGCTGTGCGTTGTGTCATTTGTAGAATGTGGAGTAAACGCAGAAAGTTATAAATAAATAAATAAATATACCTAGACCCAAACTACTGCTTTTTATAAATACATACATAGTATAGATAATTAACACCCAGACAGTACAAAATTACAATGTCCATCACATACAATTGTAATATGCTTTTCATCTTTTGTGCAATTCACACTATTTTCTATTCCTATGCACATTATGTTCTACCTTCTGCCCACGACTTCGCTCGAATTAAATTCGGATCTAAGTACAGATCAATAAAAGATATCAAGTGCATGTATCTGTGTATGTGTGTGTGTTTTTATGTTTGTATGTATGTGTGCGTTTGTTTGTATATATGTGACACAGAAATGTACAAATCACATTTATAATATGAGTGATTTGTAGGTTTTTTCTTTGATATATTCTAAAACCATAATGTGTAGTAAATAAAATCTTACTAAAGTTACATGAGTATTAAAATTTGGAATGGCAATCATAAAATGAAAACTGGCATTGTAATAAGGTAAACTTCATTTTCTAGGACAAGTTTTTATGACAGATGACTCGTCCAAAAAACAACCGTTTTTTAGCAGATTAGTGAACCTTTGTGAATCTGTTTGGATTTTTTCAGTAAAATGTGTTATGATGACAAGGCAGTGACAACACGCACCATTTATTTGGCTTTTACGGTTGTCAGAGAAATTATGACGTTTAAAATCCACATTTATAATTTCTATTACTGTATATACAATTTTGTATTTTCCACAAAGTCAGTTAAAGAGTCCATCAGTGTTTTGTAAATCGAAGATTAAATTAACGGAACGCATAAATTAGACTTTTGTAGTTCTTTTCATATGACTTGCCTACTGACAAATCTTTTCTTTCCCGTCCTCTTCAACGTTAAGTAGATTAAACAGAAAATAATATAAAGCGAGCGTAAAGTAAACATTACGCAATCGTCATAATATTTGATAAGCCATACCTAAACATCTCACGCATAACTCGACATCAAGCGTAGAAAGTGCAGCATATACAGATATTAGCCAGGTCTAGACGGGATTCGAAAGTCGCAGGCGGACCGCTCTAACGGGTTGTATGCACTTTCCATGCGAGATGCGCTTTCTGATATCAAGTATTAATAAACAAATTTAACCTTAATGACATTCCATTATTGAGACCTAAATTCTGTAACCTAAATACGCTAACTATGCAAACGACACCCGTTAATTTCTCGTCAACACCGACGATATATGAAAAACTATCCATTTACTTGTTATCGTTATTATAATATATGGTCATTCCACACTTAATATCTGATTAAATATGAACGGTAAAAATTAAATGAGCAATTAATAATATGATTATTATTTGAGCAGCTATTCGAATGTCTTGATTTCATAAATTAACACGATTTGCATACATTTGCATAAAGCATCAATAAAGGGATCGATATTTTACAGCACTAGAAAATAATTGAGCAAAAAGTGTAATTTGTACTTAACATTGTAAGTTATGGGCCATAATATTTAGTGACTAGCTTTAAGTCGTGGAATCGTTTAAGTAAGTACAAGTTAATAGCGATTTTGTAGCGCGATAGATAGGGCAGATGCCGCCTCGCGTCGTGCTCAGCAATTACTAGCTCCCTCTAATTATATGTTTAATAAAGACTTATCTAGAATTATGAAGTAAAACGCACGTTTTGTAAAAGAAGGACAAACATTAATGTATCTTTGATCTGCATTGAGATACAGATTAATGCACGAAGCTTTGTTTAAAGCTTCACAAATGCAATTTATGCACAGAACGTATGCCAAATATTGAGATTTACTAAGGAGGTTATCAGGTTAATATATTCAATACAATTTATCTACTAATAATATGAGATATTTAATAGCGTTAACCATGATATATATTAGCTATTACAATTAAATTACATCCAAATGAAATTACCAAAATATCTCCAAAACAAGAATTAACTTTAGAAAGCTGTTAGAAGAAAATTTATTATTTTCGATTAATCTAATTTCATAGAATGTATTGTAACACAATAGCTTTTAAATTATTTGCATAACGGCATATTTGATTTAGTTTTATCGCTCATATGCTAATCTGTTGATCCTAAACATTCGAATTTGTTGCATAACTACTTTCTCGGAGCAATTTTTTCGATGCAGTCATCATGTGACTGACCAATGGCAATCCTCTCACTTTCTGAACAGGCGTGGGATTATCCGTTCTTTGAGCACATACTGTCCAAAAAAACCACTTTTACTTTTCATAATTGAGATAGATAAACGTAACGAGTCGTAATTCATAACGAGGCCAATTTTTATGTGCTTTCGGTTGTTAAGTTACCGGTGAGTGTATAGGGCAAATATTAATACCGCGTATGCCTATGTGAACATTCTTAAAGCGGAAACCGTAAAAATGTAGGTTTAATGAAAATAATAAGAATGAATTATAGTTTGTACCGATATGTTCTATGCTTACGGTACAAACAGTTTTTATCTGGATGTGTCATCTCACTTATATGAGCTTTTTTCGACATCTTAATATATAGTATTTTTACGATAATAGAGAATTAAGTACCAAAAGGTTTTGTACTAAAGGTTTTTTTTAATGGCAGAACAAGCAAATCAGCAAGTGGGTAACCTGATGTTAAGTGATCACCGTCGCCCATGAACACCGCAATCAGTGTATTAAGTAATAAAAAAATAATACTGATATATAAATCAACTCTTTGTTTCATGATTGCTATTACTATTACTACATTACATTATATTACTAAATTTAATGAGCCCAGATAAACAATATAAATGTTATAAAAACTTAAAAACTAAAACTGATGAAAAGCGTAACTACTTCGTTCAAGCTTGTCGTGTTTTACAAACGATTATGAATTACCAATATTTACATGTTCGTTACACGTATAGAAAAATGATTATAGCAATTTGGTCCAATTACATTATCTTCCGTTACTATTACCGTATTACGCGGTGTATGCGTTCATTTTACAAACAATAAAACAATAATTAAATTATGCATAATATATACGCATATTTAAACTAACAATAAAATTGTGGAACATTACACTTACGGTTTATTCAAGTCATTTTGAATGTTTCATGTTAGACATCTATTTTTATCTGATAACGGCATATAAAGAAGCTAAAAACGTTAAATACAGTACCTTTTTTATTACATGCTTCTCAAAACGAATACTAAAATAATAAAGTTAAATGTATTTATTATGATTATACATGCATAACAAAGGTTTGCTTTGAATATAATATCAGTAATTAACACGCAATGGTTGCGGTAGCATCTGCAACTTAAGTTGAAAAGCAAAGCATACATTTGTGAACGGAACATTACATACTGTATCGTTACAATGTATATATACTCAACGCATTCAGGTCGTAATCTTGCCCATGTTCATATTAAATTTAGTTTTATTTCTACCATCTTAAACAAATAGCCTTTCCTGAACCATTTCATATGCACCTCTGTGTGTTAATTCTCCTATTCCTGGTGTTAGCTGGAATTCGGGTCAGAAAGAAGACATTTCCGATGAAATTTGTTAATACAAAGACACATTCAGAGATATAGATTTATATCTCATTTCGATTTTCGGATTCGCATTTGTGAATAAGGAGCCAGAACTAGCCTATTAAGAACAATTCAAGAATTTAGGTTATAATGATGATCCAATTCTTAAGTATTACAACAAAAAATGTTTTCGTAAAAAACGTATAAAATCATTATAAATTATAAACAATAGATATGCAATGTATTGTATTTGTAGCTCGTATTCTTTCACTAAGAAATGGCACGCTCCAAGGAACATGAAGATTGAATGATTCTAGTATGATGAAACGTTGCAAATGTATGACACGATTTCTCTTAAATTATTCTAGTGTTACAGAGACCGGATAAATAATATTAGGCCCGGAATATCGAATCTTGATAACTGCTGAGTTCACAAATATTAAATATTCAGAGCGTGTATAAAAGTTTGTCATCTGCTAACTTTGCAGCGTCAAGCAAATTTTGTTGGGAAAAATCTTCACAAAAAGGCATTGAATTGTATTCGGTCACATTTGTAAGTATCAAAAGCTTGTGACCCTGAGTAATTATGAGTGTAAACAGTTTTCTAATATTGTAAAGAAGAAACATTTGTCTTTTTGTATGTATGTGTGTAATGTTTTCATACCAACACTACTAGACAAATAACAAGAAATCTTTCTCTATTAGAAAAGTCTATCTTCCCTGAGTGACATAGCCTATATTATAGGCTACGGGAGCGAAACGTGAAATTTTAAGACTCTATATTTTTAAGATGATCTATCAAATTATTAAAAGATCGATATATTGTATCATATGCGAAGCCGGGGCGGATCGTTAATTAATTAAATAAGTAAATCTTAGGTACAAAGCGGTCATAATTAGGCCCGGGAAACAAAAGACTATGAGCCATAATTATTATTATCTATGAATATAGTTATGGGAATGTCATTCTTTGTTCTATTCAATAATTAATTTTATATTACTCTCACAATTTGACGTTAAATAACTACATGGTTTTTTTCTGTATTTTTGTCCCGAAAAATAATAGAATCTATCTTTAATCTCAAGAATAATGGTTACGACATAAACATTTTGAATATGTTCATATATTTACCTCATCTAGTAAACCAAATTTAGAAAAATAATACGAGTACTTCATTGATACAATTTATGTTACTCGATATGTTTTTATATCAAACATAGTTCCTGCGACCCCTAGCATACCTTAAAAGGCCATACTTGTTTGAAATAATATGATTTCAGAGAAGTAAAGACATTGTAAGATATTATAATGCTTTCTCAACAGAAGTCGTTGGACACATTGCAAATGATTGAAATTCTAAATCATACTAATTAAGGAAGTTGTTATTGACTATTTTTGGAGAGTTGAAGATAATTACCAATAAGCACGTTTTTGTGCCGGCAATTATAAATAATTATTATGTAAGATAATGAATTTAATCGACCGGGACGCCTTCACTTTAATACGTCCAACAACGTCATTTTTAATGAACCATAAAGATTTAATAGGTATAAGAGTGGTGAGTGTAGTGTGTTGCACCAAATAATAATAATTAACATTTAGTTAATTCTCTATATTGATCAAGAAAAATTGATAAAATGTTACTGTTATTAAAATTATAACGAGTTATTTAACTTCTTTATAAATTTCTCATTTCCCTTCAATTTTCCAAACAAATCGGTAACTCTTACGTACAATGCGTTCTGATTATTTTCAACCTCGATTCGGAGAGCAATATTCAAGTTTTGATCATTTCACCTGTGTGCATTATTTTTTTGTTCTTATATTAAACTGCAGGAATATCAGATGCCCACTTTATCAACAGTACTTGGAGAAATTTTGATAGAAATCTTACATACATTAGCGAATGGATTTTCTAGGTGATTTCTATCATTGGCTAGCTAGCTCACTGGATTCGAAACTTCGCATTATTAATGCATACTTATAGCTTTGACGACGAAACGCTAAACTCTCTACTTTGTTTATGAAAGATTAGAAATTACAGCACTATTATTATTTTTTATTATTAATTATTACAGCAATATTATATTATCTAAATAAATAGACTGTGTACTATCAGAAGCGCTTGCAAAAAATAAATAGATGCATCAACTTTATAAATTTCTAATCGTAATTATTAATCTATAACTAAGTCACGCTTTGCAATGAATATCTTAGATAAAGTCATTTTCATTAAGCATTAATCTTAATGAGCAGTTAATAATTTTCTCGCGTTTGATACACATTCATTATGTGTGAGGTTGTCGGTGTGCATACAAATTAATAGTCAATCAAGGACCAATCACAATTACATGGAGATGATGATATCTCAATCTTATCGCTTCACTCATTTATACAGCCTTAATAGTGGTTCTATTGGATAACATGTTGTACTCTAGACCAAAGAGTCTCGACTTCAGAATCCCGTGTATAATTTTCAAGTTTAAAGTCAAATTCAGTTATCTGTAGTCTGATTCTAGGTGTTGGTGGTGTTCACCCCTGTAGCTAGAAAATCCGAATGGCGTTTGTCTTACGTCTGATAACTTTCCGATTGCTTTTTGATCGCAAAAATATTATGTGAGTGACAATCGCACAACTAACATCTAGGATTTTTTTCTGTAACGTTTCAAATTAAAATCTATTAAAGTTTATTTTTAGATTATAAACACTATTTAAATTCAAACGCAAGCTATTCTGATAAAGTTTTTATCACAATCAATCTTAGTTACTAAGGCTGTTCATTGGCTTGCTTATCCGAAGCATCAGAACGCTTTCGTTTTTTAGGCGCTTAATAACTTATTAGTTTTTGTCGCCTGTCCAACTTAATATGTAAATAATGTATGTATTGTTTTTATCGCTAACATGCTGTTATAATAATTTGACAAGTGAAATATCATTGTGTTCTAATCTTCAACGTCTTAACTCGCTTGTTTTGAATATTTTAAAATGGGAAGACTGAAGCCGCATACTATTTGATTTATTCTAATTTAAAATATTGTCTTAATATAAGCGTAATGAATTATATAAATTTTATTTTTAACAATTTTTGTTTTTGTTTTACATGAATGCCTGAGACTATTTAAACGTTTTCGTAAGAAAAAATAAACTTTTTGTATTAAAATATTATACATATAATGATCACCCTATATTATATAAGAAATTTTAGTCCAACAAGTATAACCTATAAATTAATATTATTTTCATTTATGTAGTAAGTAGAAGTTTCTCCTCTCAGATGAGTTAGACGCGTCACGAATGTAGTATTTTTAGGTTGTATAAAAAATCTTTAACCAAGCGCATAGGAACCTAATAGTTGAGGGTTATACAAAAGATTTGAACAGTGAGTCCATTAACTTTTTGTAGTCTCCGCTCTGACACTGACATGACAAGATCGAGTAGACTAATGTGCGAATTTAAATACCACTGTACGAGCTGTCAAAACATTACATAAATAAACGGCGCAAACGATATTTTATAATAACCGTTACCTAATACCGTTTAAGTTTAAGACACATGCTTTAAAACTATTATTATATTGATGAGCTAAAATTATATATCCTTAGCGCCGTATTAATGTACTGTTCTATTCATCATATAGTAAAGATTTTTGTTTAAGACTCTTGTCTTTCTATTTTTGTTGCCAAAGATTATGTTTGATATTGCTCTCTATTATATTATGTACCTCTTCATATTTGATTGATATACTTTCACTATAATATGTTTCAATATATCGCAGAATCATCATGTTCGTGCCTCATTGATTGAATCTATAACATTTGCTCTAAAAACTAAGAGAAAGGAGATGTTTTAAAAATGAAACATGACCGAGCTTTTGTATTGTACATGCTCTATATAGACTCTTTTTAGCACGTGAAAAAGAGCGAAGCAATTTATGACATGAAGGAATTGAGAACGTAACATTTGGTGCAATAAAAATTGTTTAGACTTTAGATCTCAGATGCATTAGATAGAGGATAAAATTGTTCGTAGATAGGTATAATAATGATAATAATTGCATGTGAAAACTACGTTTTTTAAAGCATCGTGTGCTGAAGATAAAATACATATAAGGCAATTACTAAACAACTGTTTTTTATTAAACATTAGATTTGTCACCACTTTATGATTAATTTTTGATTACTAGTAGCTCCTTTTGAATGTTAAAGGAATTTAGCATAAATTTCCACTTCAATGCGGCATTCCTACATAGATGATTTGATAACCTTCAAAGCATAACTTCAAAGTAAAACAGTGGTAATGAGATAGTTGTGAGCGGCAGATAACTTACTTCAAGTGATACTGATACTGGGGACCTGATTTACATACAATGCTATACGACTGGTGCGCCCTGATCTTGTCTCATGCAGTTGGTTTTATAAGAAATACGACGAGCGACGAGTGTGAAAACTGGGTGGTAACAGGTTATGAATTTTAAATTATAACTTTCAAATAAATTGTACACTGTTTTTTTGTATGTCTCTCCATTTTGAAATATTATTCAGGTTCGAAAATATCTTTCGAAATTATAAACGTAGTATAGAAATTGTCTTTTTTTTAGGTGAGCAAATACACTTCTCTCCTAATAACTTAATTAGTAACAACTTTTAAAACAACCTAGAATAGATTAGCCTCAAATGTTTAATAGATTAATTATTATTATAAATACATTGTGTAAGAAGGTAGACATAACCTAACCTAACAAAGAAAATAATTATCTGTCACCACATGTGTTTAGTAAATTGTTTTTGCTATAAACATAGCTACTTTAAATATTGTCTATAATTAAACAGGTTTGCAAAGCAAATATATTTGTTACCTTATCTTTTGCAGTAGGTTTAATCCATAGATTGAATAAATTGAGAGCAATTTGTTACCAATTTAAGGGTTAACACGTATCAATTTCCAATTAAAATTTCCCATGATATTTGTTTCTGCAAGTAAGTCATTCATGGTTAATTGATTTTCTGAATTCTCATAAAATAGGCTCATAAAATGCAAATTAAATAGACTGTTAAAATTAAACTTCATGCTTCATATTTATAATGAGAATCGAACCCATTACCTAGTTATATATTAATTATAAAATGTGGAATAGTTTCTCTCGTTAAAACCATTACAACGTCATTTTTATGTGAGTTTGAGCATGACCATATTATGAGCATTTAATCCTTATCTTAGGTACACATTTAACAAAAAAAACAGTATAGAATATTGTAAAAGCGGACGATATACATTTCGAGGTAAGCATACCTATAAATTACAATACGAATCTACCGACAGCCCTACGCCCTTTTCGTTTTGTACCCGATCCTATTTGTCATACATTATCTGATAATCTTTATCAACAACTAAAGGTCTATATCGGGTTAACTAGACCCCACGACAAGATGAATTTTACGCCATCGGTTTAATTAGTCTTGTATATCAACAGCGGCTTCGTTAATTGAAAGGCTCTTAAGTGTGTTTTTATTTTATTTTCATAATTATAAGGCCCTATTTATAGACAACGTTGAAGCTTAACTATTTTATGCGTTTTTAAACCCAATGGCTGTAACATTGTTTATATTTATCAACCAACTTTTCTGTCAAACACGGTAGATCTTATACAATCATAATTTGAAAAAAAAAAATGTTTTTTAAAATACGCTTTTATTCAAAACAACATATATAAGTAATCATATAAAAATCGAGAGATTTTGTAATCTTGTAAAAATAATTATATAATTCAATAGTTCAAACTGTACGAGACTTTCAAAACACGACTTCAAAATCATACCAACTTTATATCTTAAAAGGGTTCTTGTTACAAATGTAACTAAATAGGGAATGGATTTGATAAAACTCGATACTGTGTCACCATATCTTACAGATCTAAAATAGACTTTATTTTGAAATTCTTGGATCACTTTCTAGGTGTGCTCAACATCTGGTGTAACTTTTAATTCATTCTTGTTACTCAATGTTAATCTAGATTAAAAGCAAGAAATTGCGAGGTACCATACCATGTAAGCGTATCTACGTAAAACTCATAGTTATTAAAATTATTGTTAAAACTCCTTCTAAATAATAGGTTTATTTGTAGTTAACTGGGAATTCCTTCACAAGAATTTTATTCAAGATGATAAAAATCAATTCAATTCGTTGTTCATTAATCTGGTAAAGAATTCGCCACTACTCCCTAGAGTTAACTCTTATTTATTTAAATCTTAAAATAGATTCGTATGTACAGTCAGCATTGATCGCTACTAAATTGGTTTATTTTAAAATTTCAAACACTTCAAAATAATCGTAATGAGTGGATAGTACGGTACCTGCAGATAGAGGACGTGGACAATTAAAAAAAATATTTATAGTAAAATTCCATCGGTTTTGAAGCCATTTAGAATCGAAACAGGCAAGTTTATTTACTTTTTACGCCACACCCTGTATGTTGTAAATCTTTCAAATGCAATATCGCCTTTCTTACTGTGTTAATATACTTGGGTAATTTTACTGATTGTGCAAATAAAGTAGAAATAAAACAATATTGAAAACAATCAGCAATCCCGTTATCGAAAGAATCCCGCGCGACCATTCGTTTTCCACAACCGACTTGCAGAAAATTATACTGATACGTTTAAAGTTACGTAGGTCATTGTGTTCACTGCTGACCCTACAAATAGCAAAGAAACAAAACAGTGAAGACAATCAGCGATCCCGTCATCGAGAGAGTCCACGCGCGGCCGGCCGCTTTCAACGCCCGACTTGCACACGCATCCGTTTGATTTCATTCGCCGCTCGCACCCGTCAATATTCACCGAGTATGAAGGAAAAAACAAACAAAACATTTTCGATCAATATATAGCTCAAAACACAATTCAAGAATACACATTATTGTCAATGATAACACAAATTACTCAACTTAAGAAATATTTTGTCAGTTTATTATCAAGAGCATATTAGGCATATGACAGTTGTTACATAATATAAATTGTGTAATAACGACAGTAATTAAAATAAAATAAATTGTTAATTAAATCATTTAAACGAAGAGAGCAATAAATTTGCATTTCTTTAATACTGAAAAGTTAAATAAATATTATAATATTTTCCATCACAACTTTCTCAAAATATTATATTTAAAAATAGTGTAAATTATTTTAAAACCAATGATAGAAATAATGGCGGCATCCCACGCAAAAAGGTAGGATTACATTACAGGTGCAGTTATATTTCATGCGCGTGTTATTTATTTAGCGTGTCCGTTTTTACCATATGCAAATAACTGGAACAATTATTATCATGAAACAAGATAACTGGCACGTTACTTTTAATTACATTTCTTCGCTTAAATACACTATTACATGCACTTTGCTATAACGTTACCAAGATTACGTTTCTATTGTATTTTAAGTGGAGACAGCGGTTCATTATAACAAGGTTAGGTATTATACTTAAGTATACTTTACAATAGAATACACAATGATTTTTTTAGACACACTTAGGGTGCATCAGTACATAGTAGTAGTAGTAGATAAACTTATTTGTGAATACATGGAAAAATTAAGCGCAACAAGATGTACCTCGCAACTTCCTTCCCGTAACATAATTTTATGTAGCTTTAAAGCCTTCATCAATTAATGGTCTATCTAACTCAAAAAGATTTTTTTATTTTATCGTAGTTCCTAAAATTACGGCGTTCGAACAAACAAACTCTTCAGCTTTATATTATTAGACTGAAATTATGCATGTAATCGACTATTTTCGAGCCGTTCTAACGTTAGATAAGAATTATTGTGACTGACATCAGCTAATCAAGTGACAGTCGCCACCTTATTTCACTTGATAATCTCAATCTATCGATCCGCCCACAATTTGAATTGAATACTGCAATCAGATTAAATGTCTTCGTTGAATCCGAGCAATTACCGCGCTCGCTTTTACTTGCCATAAAAGGAGTTATATGTGGTATTCCGTTTACGCGCACATGTTCAATAAAACCAATTAAAAGAAAGATTCGATTTATTTCCTTCGCTGATATCCTTAGTAAGTACTTTAATTCATTAGATATCTATGATAATTAAGGATTAATTCTTAACTGTTTGAAATATTTTTAACGCAAAACCCATATTTGTAGCGCTGTAGAGAAGACTAGCAAAAAAAAACTTATCTAAAAAAGTCGCATAACACATGGATGTATTATGGTTTTAACTACTTACTTTACATCATTATCATCACCATCAGGTTATTTCGTCTATTGCGGACAATCATGGTGTAATATCCGATAGAAGCTTTACAAGTGAGAATAAAATGAACCACGTAGCATTACATCAATTTCTTCGTAATTCAATAAACTAGCACGGAAGCTTATCTTTGATTAAAAATATTCGTTACTGAACTATCTATTGACCAAGTGATGTTTTTAAGATACGATAAACTAGAACACCAGTACTCTTATACGCGAAGGAATGCATGATACTGTCTTACGGTATACATTTTGAATTACTCTACAAATTTTGGGTTAACGTTATTGGGGCCTCGGAAATGAAATAAACGATAAAATTAATGAATGAAAAGTGCAAAATAACAGATATAAGTGACCGCGATCATGACCGGTTTCAAAAAGATTTCTTGAGGAAAGAAAATAAAAGTAATGCCACGTGTAATTGTCGCGAAGCTAAAACGAGTATTCTTTAAAATAAGTAAAGCATTTTTCCTAAATAAATGTTTAATATGTTCAGTCATACCATCGACTTATTTTGACTAATTAATGAAATAAATACTATCAATTCAAAGATAGCAATAGCAGTATCTTGAAGGTGGTATAGACTATAGGATCACTAGCGTCCTATCGTCATAAAATTATCTTCACAAGTTTGCTAAGTGTAGGTCTGCAGTAAATGCGAACTACTGTTTATGTAATTATATTTATATGATGTAAATAAAAAATAATAATTTATTGATTTTTTCATAAAGATTTTTTTCCTTATTAGATAATGAATTTCGTTAAAGACGTGCCCAAATTATTTCCCTGAAACAATGTTTTATTTGTAAAAAATATAAATAGACATAAATACGTTATTAGACACGACATGTTCTAAGTTATAATAAATATGCTTACGCTCTGATTAGCGCCTACAGTCTACACAACGATATCTTGACGGACATTGTAACGCCATGTGAAGCAGGACACCAGAATTATAAAGAAAGAAACGAACGATTTCGTTCAGGTAGCTTTCATAAATCACTTAATGCATAAATAATTTATTGGTTACATTGATTCTGATGTTAATTATATTTTTGAAGCTCAAAATTTAAAGTAATGCAAAATGTTGCAAGGGACGTTGTAAATGTAATCTCTTTAAGTTTTTTCTGATACAATGTCTACTTTCTTATTTTCTAAATCCAAATGTTTAAACATGTATTTAGAATAAATAAATAAATAATTTGCACGGATTATGTGCTCTTTCATCACGCTACAATAATAAAATACCGTAGCAAAAAGTCTGTCTTCAAACGCCCACCATTATTCATAATAAACACATTTGCAGATGCGGTAAACAGAACCGTTGATTGCGGTTGACAGAAGAATCGCCACAGAATATACAAGAATAATGCTTATCATTATTGCACAGAGGCGTAATTCCTCGGACGAGATACCATCGTGATCCTCAGTTTCCGTAAAACGCTATTGTATTTCACTGTTATCAGATATGTGGCACAGTTATTAGTCCGGGAACCGGCCGGAAATTAACGCTAAGAAAATGCAACAATAGCTAGATCTGAAAAAACGGTATTGTTCTGAGTGTATTAGAACAAATGCTATTTTACAAAAACAATCGTTAAAGAATCATTGTGGTAGGTTGTAATATACGACTGTTATTACTATTTGCGACATATATAATACGACCTGTTGCCATTTTTAAGGAAATTATTTCGCACTTAAATTTAAAAATTACAACGTTATTAAACTACCTAGCATGTAGTATGTAATGCCATGGATGCGATATCTTTATCACTTTTTATTTCGTGTTGCCTTTTAAAAAGTTTAGTTTGATATTTTCCAAAACTTTTAATTTATATTTTTCGATAGGCAATTCTTTTTTTAGAAACATTTTTTCATTAGAAACATGATGAATGTTTCATAGAGGCGATGTAATTGTTTCATATTTTATCAGTATAACAGTGTAGCACATCAACGTTAAAATTTTGAACTTGAATTTGAACCTAACGGAGTCGATGGAATGGATTTGACTGACAGGCACAGAAACATGGTCACGATGGAGTTTTTATATCTGACCCATATCAACAAGAATTACATGCCTTCTAGGTTTATTAATAGAGTTATCGACTTGACAGCCAGTAAATCACCAATTTCGATAATAACTGTCGCAAAAAGCGCCGAATTTCCAGTACAATGCAGACCGTTATCATTGTACATTTTCGTGTAAAATCAATTCTGAGCCCCAATTGCTAACATCGGACGATACAAAAGCTTGTGCTACTTTCTACTAAATGCCTTTTCGATGGTTTTATTATTCCGATGATGCGTGTCATTGTTTTAACAACCGTGAATACGCACACCATGTGAATACTAGTGGTTGCATAGATCGTTACTTGTGACCTTCATGTTGAGAGAGTTTCAAACTTGGTAGGGAAGTATACGGGAAGTTTATTTTAACTCATTGGGTTTAAAATATTTAACACAACATGGCAAAAGTTTCTTATAATTAAAATTCTTATCTATAGCCCTCCCGCCCCTCTATTCCGTAATATAACTAAGCATTATAAAAAAGAAATGTGTCGCATAGAATTATCGTAAATATCTGAGCTGGAATGCGCATTTCTCCTACACAAGCTTTTATTATTATAGTATTGTTTTCTCCAAGTCTGGGAATCGACACTCTTGGTCAAAACCTAAATACGCCTATGGTATAAAAATTATGGCAAAACAACCTTCAATTACAATATTTACTGTATTAAATCTTGAGATTTTATCACAGTTAATTAATGGAATATTGGAAGGATACAATTAAAACACACGATCGAAAGGTAGGAAGTTTTCGCACGTGTGTTTGTCATTAACACGGATACAGAATACGTAATACTACAAACTCGGTTAAAACTCGTAGAAAGCTTCAATCGACTTAATTAGTATACAAGTAATTTTATCTCGGCTATTAAGTTAATGTTTATTTATGTGCATTTATCTCGTCACGTGTGAGACGTGAATTTATGCAGTATTAAATGGTTAACCACAGAGAAATGGTCTCAAAATAATTTAGTAGCAAATGTTCGTGAACTCGTATATTATCTAATAAACGTGACTCGGTTGGTTAATTTCGAATTCGGACAACTTTAAGTTAATCATGTATGACTAAGAGCATGAAAGTTTGTGCATTTCGTGACGGTTAAGTCGATAAAATATTAGTCTTGAAAATGACTCATATTTATATTTTATTACCGACTCGCAAATATTTTAACTTAAGTAACGGTCATAAACGTTCTAGATCAGCTTTGAATGTACTATTATTATCATAATCTGTGATCCATAGAGAGTATTTTGCAAAAAATAAATAAATGTTTTTAATGATGCTTTATAGTTGGTCTCATAAAATAAAAAGCAATGTGACTAACTCTCACAGCGCAATAGAAAGCACAGTCAGTCAACTTTCGCAAGAAACAGGTAAATATTTACGGAATTAATTTGCTATGTATCTTTTTAATCTACGAATTAGTGCATTAACATAGTACGATAAAATGGCATGTGTGTGTTACGTATTACTTATTTTTGGACATCACTTTAGACAAATTGTAATTTTATTCTTCAATAACCTATAAAATTGTGTTCTGAATAAAATATCTGTATTAAAATTATAGTGTAGTTTTTAGTTTTCCAAACGAATAATGACTTGACACTCACTAAGCAATTGCTAAATATGCTTACCGTGTACATTAAAGATGGTAGTTTGAAGATTGACCATATCACCAAACGGTAAATGAATAATACAAAAAGACCAAGCCGGCTGACCCATGATCGGTAATAATCTAACTGTTCCCAAGGTACTAATTTTCGGATCCAATAATATACAAAATGTTTTAACAAAAGAGTCCATTGTGCTACCTCACATCCACAATATAAAGAGACTATAACAACTATTCAAATGGGATCAGAACATTGGATTGGAACTTTCTAGGTTGATTTTCTAAGGCGACACAGATTTCCATCGAAGAGCTATTTCTTTGTCTAGAAAATAATAACTTGTTTTAAAACATTGAGTCAGCTCGAAAAAATATCTAAATCCATTTAATCGAAAATTTAAAGAATATTCTTTTAAAAAACAACCAGTCCTCTATCGATGCTGTATGTAAAATAATAGCAACAAATTGAAAAGGACAGAGTTTAGGCTAAATATGTATCTACTGTATTGGTGAATCTATTACGTGATATTAAGTGGAAGGAAAGTAGGACAATTATTTTGTAGATTATATAAGAAAAATAACCGTTCTTAATTCAACAGAAAATCTCCTAAAGGAATTCACGTAATAGGGAGCACAGTTACTTACAAGTCCGGGATAATTATTGATTAATCCCGAGAGCAACTGATGCGTAGCTGTTACTAACTGTCGCACGGCCATCTACGCTTCGATGCGTCATATTTACGAGATGTTACTTATATGTTTATAGCATAAATAATATGTATAGATAATAATGGATGTCAATTTGTATAAAGCGGCATATCTATACATATAATTAAAAAAAACGTAGAACTGAAAATTCTATACATTATAGATATTTCAAAATTTGTGCGCGCATCACATGAAAACTACTGATCAGATTCGAATACGGTTTTCACAGATGTAGTTGTCTTCTTTCAACTTAACATCTCGTGTATAAAAATTTCTGTGCGAGAAACTTCTTTGCGAGCGAAGCCGCGGGCAGAATCTAGTACCTATATATAACATCCCGCAATGAGAGTCCATATTATTATTATTTATAAAAGAAAATATATATGATAAAAGTTTATGTAAAAGTATGAAATAAAGCGTAATTCGGTATCATGTTTTGTAAATGAGTTCTCAACACATATTTAGTGTTGGTAGCCGACCACGGAGAATATTCAATTTTTACTTAATTATAACGTTACGAAGGAATATTAATTAATATTTTATCTGATTGCAGACTCTACTATTAGTTATGTTGCTTAATTGAAAATATAACCATTGTTATCTCAATCTTACGTTTTTGCTTAAGTTTAAAAACGTGCATACAAATATGTTTTCTTTTTTTACAAATAATACCGTAACGTTATTAAATAATTGAATAAATTTTAGTTCAATTTTTTTTAGGTCAACTTATATGTTATACCATTGGTATGGCTAATAAATAAATAAATAAATACCATTTTATATGATTTCTTATTCGTATATAAGTATAAACATTTGTATTATGTAACTAGTAATTACTTATTTTCACGTTCCCAGAAAATCTTAGATTTACTATCAGTCGCTAACTGTACTACGCTGAAACCATTTTCAAATGTCTTTTTAATACTGCCAAGAATTTCTTCCTCGTAATTTTAAAACCATTAAATATGTCGGTTCACGTGGCTTCGTTTAAAAAATGCGGAATATTATAAGGCCAGGAATATAAGGAATGCTTATAACTGGAAAGTCTAAGAATCATGTCGCTATGTTAATCATAATAATTGCAATGAGCTCGATAATGAGATAATAGTTATTACATTACTTTGTTTTCACACGTCATTATGCATCGTGAATTAATGCATTCTTTTTCGTAACGTTTCTCTACAAAAACGTTTCAAGCACAGAATAATAAATATTAATTATAAATTTTTGTTCAGATATTTCTCAAGATATAAGCATATTTTTTATTGACATAAACGGCATTCAAATATATATTCTGTATTCAACATAATTATTGATTCCCATTAATATAATGAAAAGACAAAGTACGTAGTTTAGTACTAATAAGGAATAACACATTCGGTTCGAATACGGACATTCAATTATTATAAAATATCACAGGTTATTAATTTACATCTTTAGTCTTTACCATCAGCTTCCATTCTGCTTACTTATTTTAAATCCTCTTATTTTTTCAAGACTGCAATATAAACACCTGATGTATAAAAAATATAAACAACATATTCGCATAGAAATCATAAAGAATAATATTTTTACGACTTCTAGACCCCAAGATGACAGACAATAAAATGGATAAAACTCTCACTTGGCTCTATCAAAGTGTACGATCGCCAATATTATAATATGCCACCTTCTAACCAAATTGAGAAAAACAAACAAAACTTTCTGGACAAAAAATTTGTTTGTTATGTATAAATTTAAGATATCGGAATGTTAATGAACAATTTCTATCAAAGAGAAATTAGGTTTACAATTAGTGTCTCGAACTTGACTCGCTTGAATAGCGCCGGCGTTGTCAAGTTCGCGGGTAAACGCTGCAACAATGATCGGCACGGCAAAAACGAAGCATCGTCAAGTCATTCACCTCAAAGAAATCGATGTTTACGCCAACTACAATCGATTTAAGATTAGTCAAATCTAGATCGATTTAAATCGATGTTCACCCGTGTTTGTTAAGATAATTGCCTTAAGTAAGTCGTGCGCGTCCGGGTAGAAATCAGATGGCGTGGTTTGCAGGGAAATCTAAATTCGATTCGTGGAGACACTAATTACGCTGCCGAGACTTTGTTTGTAACCATTTGTTGTGGAAAATGGACGGTTGTAGATTGTAAATACTCCGTTCAGTTTTAATGATGCTAAAACCTATTATTAGTTATCGTTATCCTTGCGTCGAGCTAAAATAATGCGTGAGAAGATATTCTAATTGATTTAATGGGAGACTTTTACGCAATTACAGATTGAGTCATTCACAATTATTTATGGTTGAATTTAGTTTAAATTAACTATCAGACGGACTGCATGGATGTTCTCAAATGCATAAACGTAAATAATAATTTTATGACAATAAAATACAGCCACTAGCATTCAGGAATAGTGAAGTGACATAGCTGGACATCATATAAATGATTAACAGCTATAAATTAATGGAGAAACGATAAAGGATTAATTATAAATTAACAGGTATTGAAGATTGAAATTTTATTACTTTAGTGTGCGATGACATTAAAAAGTCTTAGACTATAATTATAGAGACTTCCGATTTAGCAGATAATTTTGAAATCGAACTGCAATCAAAACAAATATTCAACTAAAACGCGTATTTGGGAAAATATCATAAAAATGGTTAAATTAGTCTAAATAAATCTGTAATAAATATTAAATACATGTAATTGGCACGACCGGACACAGTATTAACTGTTTCGCTAAATATTTGTGTTAAACGATACAAAGTCATTAATATCAGCTTTTTAAACTTCTCCGTGCGTTTTTATTGCAATATCCATCTCGTTGGACCTTTATTGCTACAAGAATTTTCTAATTTATATGTTAATTGAGTCATTTATTCTTTATTTGGCGGTTTTGAATGCTCACCTCTTTGGCACACTGAGCCTCCGTTGCCGGAACAGGTGGTCCATTGTTGCAATTCTTTTGTCTTCTTGCTCGGGCTATCTCACGGTGAAATTATAACAAACTTTCACTATGATTGTCAGTACACCTTATTGAACAAGATTCATTCAAATATGCTGAGAGTGTTCACAACAAGAAGTTAACACTTCACAATTATTGTCAATAATTTTTTTTGCTAGCACGATTTGTGATTGATTTATTAAGAATTTTTACGCACACTGTAACAAATATTTTTAGAAATTAAAAATAAACAAATGAGACAAAAAATAAAAATAAAATATTTCTTTTTTCTCTATCCACAAATGTTTTACAACGTGTGTGTTGAATTATAAAAAATATTAAAGGAATGGTTCCATATTATCTATTACTTTGAAATAATCTAATTAATTAAATAATTAAAACAATTATAAAATATTCTGTCTTTCTTCACCACGAAATAAATTAAATAAACCTCAAAAAAGGATAAAAAAAATTAAAGCATTTCATAAAAAATTTCTCATTATAGAGATCACGTTGTATCTTATTAGTATACCAACTATTTATTATTATTATTAAAAAAAATCATTAAAATAGAAAGAAATAAATAACTATAGGCGAAAAAAATATTTTTAAATTAAATTATTTAATACGTACAAATTATAATATAATTTTTCTATTAAATATAATAAATGGACGTACTTATTTATATTTTTTAACTTGCACTCACGATTAAAAATAAAGACGCGATACCGCGTGCGTATATCGAGAAAGCCGCCGCGAGCGTGCGTCCGCCCGACAACATGGATATACACTAGCACTTGCGGCCGACGGCTCTGAACGAAGCTCGCCGGTGAAAAGTTCTAATTTAGTGCGGAATTCGCAGCTTTTACTAGCGATATACACCTACGTAAGATCACTTAGGGGCAGGACCCAAAAGCTATATTGCTATCGATAACTATTATTCTTCAATTCTCTTTATCCTTTACCTAAAGTATCCTGAAAGAAATTGCTTGATATGCGTATTGCTGTACATTGAAACGTTGTTTGGTATTGCTCCTCTACTTATCTGTGGTACATTAAATTTATAAATAGTTTACATTTGTGTTTTTCTATGCATATTAAAATATTTCCACACAAAAACTACTGGACGTATTTTAAAAATTCTTCCTCTATTAGAAAGCTGTATTTTTACATAGGCTTTATGCAATATTATAGGGTGGATTCATCAGCATAATCATGAAATAATGAAACAAATTTTTGTATCATCATTAACACTAGACGATGGATGTATTTTTAATTTTTATGTATCTGCATATATATGTGAGATTATTGTTAGTCGTTTTATAAAGTTTACTTCATGATAAAAATGAAAAGGAAAACTAGTAATGCATTTCTTGTTACGGGTTATTTCAGAACAATTCTCAGAAAGTTCATCGACCTTTTAGCGCCATCAATATATCATATAAACAATAAGAACTTACCTTAATATGTAAGCGAGATTACACCCGCAAAAAAGATGCGGAATCTCTTTAGAGTTACACACGATTCATTAATCACAACCATGAAGCCTCTACCATAAAAATAATGCAATTTCCATACCTCAAATGCTTAGCTGATAATAATAAAATAATCTTATACTTATGTTTTATTTATTTATTTTTTGTATACTTACTATTACAAAATTTCGTAGGTATGTATGTCCTGTATTACTGAATAAGTAATCGATTTATGTGCCTTAGTTAGAAATGATTGGCTCTATATTATAACGTGAGAGTTAAAAAGAGAAATAAGAAGAGAGCTACTAGTATATTAGAGATCTTAGAAAATAGAATAAATAATAAAGTACATAAAAACTATATGGTGTTTTGCGTGTACATCATCTTATCAATAAATCGTTCATTATTCATAAATGTTACTTATACACGTCCCTTTTTAAATATTTTCACAGCATTAATTGCTACCATGCTGTCATGATGTACATAAAACAATTAGGAACGTACTTAACATTGCATGAGCGCAGAAAGAATGGTCGTATCTCATTATAACCAAATTACTCAACTTTTGTCATGTACTTTATACAATTACTTCACGGTATTTACTTACATGCATAGAATTCACCGATTAAATACACGCAATTCTCATGATCTCGGCAGAATCGTGTCACCTGTTTCCCCGTATTGGAATTTAATAGCAAAACACCATATCGTATTGTACACACGCGATTTTACAGAGCCATGAACTAATCTATCAATAAAGCATAAAAACTTCACGTTTCAAGCGGATCATCGCTATTATACGGAAAACCGTTCATTGAGCTAGTTTTAGTTCTATTTCAGTGGAATTTGTTGTTCGCAAATTTGCCAATTGGTCATTTATTATTTGTGAGCCGGTTTTAAAGTTTAAACATTAAGAATTACAAAAACAGTCTTGAATAGGAACCTACACATTATATTATGTATTTGTATGTTCGCAATAGCAGAGGATAATATTATCCATGTCTAATTTTGAATAACGGTACGGACATTATCGCCTAGTTTACTTAATAATACATTATACACCGATTGATTACCGCTCCACTGAATATTTGCTTATTATATTCTCGTTAAGAATATCATTATTACCGCTAGCACTCTTTGAAACGCAAACAAAAAAGAGCTACAATTTGAGCACATTCAAATGAATCAACAAAGTTTAAAGATGTAGATATAGTATACCTACCCACGCAGTATGTTTATATTCCATAAATTTATGTAATTTGTCAGAACCTTCTTGTATTATAGAAATATTTATTCGGAAGCCTATGTTGAACTTGTTTCCGTTAAATTTATCTACAACTCATAAAGATAATTATGATTTATGATTTAATAATGTAGTTTTGTAAATAATATCCGTACTATAGCTTATTTTTATTTAGTATAATCGTGTCTATAAACAAATTTTTTCAACATTTAAAATCGTTACCAATCGATATTTTTCTTCACAAAGAGGATGTGATCATTGTCTAAAAACTAATGCATGTTTGGATATTTAACAATACATACATACCCCTTAACATCATTATTCATATTATGCAAAATTATTTGCATGGAAACGTGACATCCAATTTACTATTACCACGGAAATTGCGTGGTTGCCTGCACGCATTCAGGATTAAGCTTACTTATAATATATTTCCTATACTTGCTACAAAAAATAAAGATCTTTTGTCTTCACTGCTCTATGATCAATCAATCTATCGAATCTATGTTCAATCAGACAATCCGAAACTGAAAAAAATCACTACACAATCATATTTGCACTCTCGACAGTGAAAATCAAATAACGTCACTGCACATTTAAAAGTGAGAAGATACATTTTCCCAGAATACCCAAATGTGGATGAAGTAAATATTACTGAAATATGAAGTTATGGTAATGGTGTAGAAAGTTTCTAACCGAACTAAGTTTTTAAGCAAATCTTATGTTTAATAGACTGTATTATGACTTCTTGACGGTAATGCATTTTAAGTATTGAATTAAATACTTTTTACACTATTTCCACTATTTATTAGTAACCTTTATTTAAATTCATACAGCCTTCAGCGTTAATACATTGTGAAGACAAATTCAACAGTCATAGTAAAGATTTAGAAGTCGCGCGGCGTTAACCACGCCACCTAGTGTGTGATAACAGAAATCGTAAGTTTCTATACTGTATTTAGTTTATCTACTTCAACAAATGAAACACTGGTGGTGTGTGTAATCGTTATATTTTGGTTACATAATTACAATTCACAACAAAAAGTATGTACAAAAAATTCGAAGCTGTACTATAAAACACAATGAGTTATAACTAATGCAAATAACGCCACTCGGAACCGTTACATCTAATATTGTACACTTTTAAAATAATATCAATACTTATATTATGAGGAAAGTATTTTTTGTATTTTTGACTTTGAATAAAAAAAAACATATGTTATATGTATGTTGATTCATACAACACATGAAAGTAGAACAAGCAAATGCGCTTTTATAGATAAGGTGGACAGGTTTTATATTTACTAATTTATTTTTATAATTTATGTAAATAGTAAGAAAGTGAAGTGTTCTTAACATAAGCTTAGTGTGAATAAGGTCATTGCATTTATAACTACCATATAGACTAAGTTATTACTGATTGTTTTAAAAGTACTAAAAACAAAATATAATGAATATTTTGATTTTTTAATTATCCAAATACCTCGGCAGTTGATACTCGAAACATTAATATGTTAGAATATAATATAATGTTACTTCAATAAAAACAAAAGAAAATCCTTAATATACTAATAAAACATTTATAAGTGTATTATGTGTACTACTTTTCTTACTAGGCTAAATGTTATTTATGGTCTTTTTTTATCTATTATACTTACTATTTAAAACCTATGTTTTAACAATATTACATGATTTCATCAACTTTCAGGGTTATGTAAAAGCTATGAGATCTTTAAAACTGTAGCTTGCTTAAAGATTTATTAAACACATTTCTTTTACGAGAATTTTGAAAATTCTCTTAAAATTTTTTCAATTACATAACTTACAGGCTGATTAGGTAATAATATTGTTGATGTTAAATTGATACCTTATCCATTGTACAATATCTATAATAGGAGTGTGATGGTGAAAAATATAACATAAGGTTAAATATTTTGTATGAAATATAGTAGTGTGGCAGTGAGGTAACCACTTAAATAATTATACATAGTTAAAATAAATACATAATCTTATGACCAGCAATCTGAATACATTGTTCATTTCGATAGGAAGAAATATTTATTTAGTCACTTTCGAAATTACTTTTCCCCAGCCCATATAAACAAAAACAGTTGAATAAGAATAAATGATGCCAAATTGAGGTCCAGAGTCTAAACGGCTTCTTTTTACAGTTGTAGGCCATTCTGGGATGGGTTTTTCTGGATGGTTTACACCCAGTTCTCCATTTCCATAACATCCAGTTAGGCAGGTGTTGGGAAAAACAGCTCGAAAGCAATCTTGTTCAAACTTGTGCCTTCTGTCTCGACCAATACAAGACAATCTTAGGCATGCACTTTGCTCATATTGTGGCACATCCTTTGAAAACTGAAAGAAATTTCACATAAAACATTAATTTGTAAATCAGTAATGTAGACTGTAATATGTACAGAATGTAACATATGAAGGAATGATCAATAATGTAATTGATTTCAAAATTATTTTCTTTAAACATTTTAAATCATTAATTAATTAGTAACAAGTATACTCTCATTCATTACTGTATTATAAATACCATACCTGTGTTATAGAAGACTGTATTTTGGCCTTATCCCATTCAGATGACTCCAATATTACAGAAAACATATCAAAGTTACTTTCATTTTTTTCAGGATCCTTAGGGACAGTAAATATACCGATGGATATAAGATTGTCACTCACAGCCTCGGAAGGTGAACCTGAATTAACCAAGTGTGAAATATCATCGGAATCACACAAAGTATCTTCACAAATACAACCACCTAGTGCATAAGGTATATCAGGTTGCCTGAAATAAAATATTTGACATAAATGCTTGGTTATTCTATTGTTCTAAATGTAATATTTAATAAATGAAACCCTTAAAAAAAATTACTACTAGAACTCAACATTATTGAGTTCTTTTTAATTCACAATACATTTTTACAAGATTTTACATGCATGTGGTGTACATTATTAAGAATAAAAACTTACACATCCTTTATATGATTCAAGAAAACTATATCCTCCACTGATTGCAAAAGATGTTTGTCCGTAACAAATACAATAACCCCTTTTATAATTTGGTCAGTCACAATATTATCTATTGCACTATAAAATTCCTGTTGCATTGTGCTATTTGTTTTTAGATTAATCTTATGAAATTGAACATTTGGTATAAGTGGTATATAGAGCCCTCCAATAAATGCATGAGAGCTGATGCGTGTAAGAGTGCCATCTTTTGTTTTAGATGTAGATGTTGGCATATAGGATACACAATGAGCCTTTGCTGCTAACATACAGTCCTTTGGAGCACAGCTATACTTTTGAAGGATGTCTATTGCTGCAAACAAAAATTATAAATTAAGTACACAAATATTAAAGTATTTCTGATTGTTGCTAAATGTCAAGATGTGCTGCAACTTACCAAGATGTGCTTTTTCACAGGGTACCCCACAGGGGCATGGGTAAATATTCTGACATTGAGTGAACTTTGAAGCAGCAGATATATTCATAAATATGAATACAACTAGAGGTTCACTGTGGAACTGAGAAGATTGTTTCAACTTGAACAACACTTTACCAGCAGTAACATTAAAGTGAATCATAAAATCTGTTGGACATAATTGTTCCTTTTTTAGTGCTTTGATAGCAGAATGCCAAGTAGCGCACACATGTTGGTATAACATTTTTTCTTGCCAGGATAAATTACTCAAAATCTGCTTAGCTATCACATAGTTTGTGACAACTTTCTCAACAATTTCACTTTCACATGGTATTATTTGATTTTCCCTCTCCAATTTTTGTCTAGCCAAATATGCTTTTATGTGATCATCTAACTGGAGTTTTGATAAGAGATGACAATTTATTTCTTTCTTGTTAGATTTTCTTTGTTGGATATTATCCGACATTTTCACTTAAATACTAGTTACAATATCGTATTCTCTTGAAATTGGATCTCCTTTTATGAGCGAGAGTATAAGGCAGTATAAATAGATAAAGAAAAACAACAAATAATAACCGACATGAATCAAAACATCACGCATATATCTTTTAAGTTGTCCTCTGTTATGAATTTCTGTAGGATCATAAGCACCCAAGTTACCTTGTGGAACCGTAAAGTACTGAAATGTTAACCATATACACATAGGTAAATTCAATATAAATAATAATATTTGCCCATGAGTTAGTAATAAAAATGTGGTAATAGATTGGCAAATATATTTTGGGGCAAGCCAATAATTTAACTTATCACAACACTCTTGAGCGTTTAAATAGTCACATTCTAAATCGGACAATGTAATAATAAAATAAATTAAAATGAAAAATATAACACCACAAGCTACTAGTGCTAATGAAAATAGTAATGTTTCAGCAAATATCATCATCAAATATCACTTTGGCTTATCTCCGTATCTCGTGTTATCAGCTTTTTGATGCTGTAGCTGTTTTTTATTTACTATTGTCAAATGTCAATAATTGTCAATTCATGTATTAAACGTCGTAGAGGGCGTTCGAGGCGGGAGTGGGCTTTGTTATAGATTATACATACCAACACATTTTGTAAATGTGTATACATAACCTATATAAAACTCGGCAACAATAATTTATGTTACAAATTTTATTAGAGGAACAAAAAATCTAGTTCATTGTTATTTTATAGCTTATTTAGAAACTTCATATATTGTAGGTTTATCTTTAAACTTTATCAATTTTTATTTCGTTCTCTAGTATTACTAATTAAAAAATGTGTGTATGATGCTGTTCAAGCTCTTTGCGTTCTGCTATACGAATATATAAAATTGTAAAATGAAGAAAAAGTTTATATATTTGGGCAACTAGTTGAAACCGTAAATTTTTGACTAAGGCATGCTTCTGTAACCATACGGATTGATGATGATATTAACCAATTGAAACATATGAATCCATATTGGATTGCAGAATGCCTAAATTCCCATGTAAAATTGACATAAAAATAGTGGAATCCTGTGTGCGGTTCGATAAAACTTAAAATAGTGAAATAAAGGGTTTTTAGGAGGAGATAAATCAAACAAGATTTTAAATTTTTTATCAACAATCTTTTCTTAAGCTAATAAAGGCTTGGTAAGTATTTACAAGGCTTCATTATACGGCAAGGTAAAAAACTATCCAAATACTTTTACATTTTCGACTTAAGTGATTATCACATAATGATCATGAATACTTGGCTCTGCCATATATTGGGTTTATATCCCCTGCTAATCGACTTATGAATGTAAGTGAATATTTTCAGATAATATCAAATATACGTTAATATACATACATACAAACCTTAACTATAGTTAAACACGCAATATAACGAAGCCAGTTACTCTATCCATTATCGTAATGTTTATTTTAAACAATTACTCAGTGTAGCACTATGTATCACTTCAGAACATTAATATTATATTTGAAAAAACAAATGTTAAAACTCTCCTAAAATAATTGCAACAATTAACAAATACTCGAAAATTAATCTCACTTCATAGATACTAATAATTTACGCAAGCAGGTATCATTAATGATGTTGTGCGTGTACCGACATCCTAATTATTTAATCAGGAATTTTAAGTGCTTATAACTCACATGCTGATATACGCTTACAAAAACATTGTTCACACAGAGTTCGTATTGTTGTAAATGGATAATTGCATAGTATACTGATTACAAAATTTTATACAATATGTGATATACACGCATAACAACATAAATTCACTTGCTATCCGTGAAATTAAATATTACACTGTAATCGAAAACTCATTCTCAATATTTTAATACAAAGCTTAAGAACATACTAGGCCCAAAATGGGAATGGTACAAAATTCCCTTTAGTGCTTTTAATATTTGGCTAAAGGATAGGTACAATTTTGATGAGCAATTTACATAAATATATTTATGCTACACGAAATACGTCGTTATTATAATTTATTTATTTAATGGAATATTACTTACGTTTAGTAAACAAAGAAAACCAATAATTTACAAATATGTTATGCTTGATTTTACTAAATCATTACAAAATATTAGTTACTATCCCATAATATAATAATGATGGGCAAATTAAAGTAAATGGCGATTTATACGATACAAAACCTAGATATATTTTACTATACACTTTCCGCACATCTTACGTTTATAGCACCATTCCGTATGCGACCGAACTCCAAGTGCGAGGCTTGGAGTGCCGTCACATGTTACCACCATTTTATACCAAACCACAGACTTAGACAAAAATCAATCAACTACATATGGAAGTATATCAAATCCTATAGTATTGACATTTATGTAATCAGTGAAATATATTGGCACATACGCAGCAATGAAGCCACATTCGTTGTCGTCACAGGCGTCAATTAAATTAAATATAAATGCAAATAATGGCAATTTGGTCTCCGATTTCATTAAATCCTTAAGTTAAGTGCTAAGCGGTGATGAACGCGAAAAATTAACCCTAATACACAACATTTTTACATCAGAAGGTATGTAACATGGGATATAAATAAATAAATAAGTCACAAATAACGTTTTCAAAAAATTATGCAACCACTCTTTAGATTCCCTAAAATGACTACTGTGCACCTATCCTAAGCTTTAGACGATAACAGTGGAATGATACATTTTCAAGAATGTTATGTTCATACAATATTAATAATAATTCTTTTAAATTAAAACATATTAAACAAATTACTAAACATTTTGAAGAAGCATATACACCACAACAACACCAAAAATACAAGGGCTAGACTTAAATACGAGTGGAAGTCAAAGGTAAAGAATCAACAACGGAATAAAGAGTGCCTACATAATTTTTTGCCATGTGTAGAAGTCGGCTCCCTACTTTAACTAATTGAAATCGTATCTATAATTGATCCCAAGCTGGTCCCACCCATGACGATGGCTTGTGAATATGCAACTTGTCTCTTACATTGAATGGATATGATTTTAAATAAATGTATTGCTTTTGAACAATTTATATTGAACATTTTGTAGAGACAAGTTTGCTTGATGCCATTTTTGCATTTCAACAAGACTGGAATGTCACTTATTGGTTTTTGGGAAATAGTATTCATTCCGATAGAGACGAAATAACTGCTATTTATATTCAATACATTAGGTTTATTGTTAGTAAGGCATTGATTGGGTTTCGTTGGGTAACATAAGTTTGAGCAGATTTCGTCTCGACAAGGTAAGACTATCCCTATAATTTTTCTAAGTTTTAGTCGTCGGGCGGAATGCAGAAATCCACAACTATGTTGAGTATTAAATTAATAAACATTCATTATATACATAAGTAGATATGCCTCAGTAAATAAAATGGATTTATAATTATGTGAGCCAAGTATGTCACTGCGCACACAAAGGTGACGAAACGTTTCACACTCGCTAATAAATAACACAAAACCTTAAACTAGTTAAAAACTATGGATACGAACGTTTGTATCGTTTTTAAGTACCGTAGAAAATCATCCACTCAATTAATGTCAACACTATGTGTTCTGACAATGCACTTAATATTTAGTCCTTATAGTCACGATCATGGAAGAATCTCGGGTCACCAAGCGTAGAGACTAGCGTAAGTTACATGAAACCGCTACCCAGTAGCGTTACACCGTACCTTCTATATTAATCTTTAATCAAATCTAGTCTAGCCAACTTTAAGAGGAGAGCAATTGTTTATTCCTATTAACGAAACCGATATACATAACTCACTCGATTATTGACATACGGTTGAGAGATCATAGTTTAGCATCGTTAGAGAGCGACACCTGAATGTAGCCACACGAGTACGGGTCAAGTGGCGTCGAAGTCATTTCTGTCCCAGGAATAAATTTTGTGAGCGGGTCTCGGCGCAGGTCTCGACAGAACACCGCCAAGCAAGGGATCACATTGAGGCATGTGACCGCGCCCAAATAAGTTCGGAATGAACTCAGTATTCATAAAGCATTCAGTGTCCATGTTCATATTACCGCCTAGTTCGATGCCAAACTCCTTAAAATCAAAGTCACAGGGCCGCTCGTCGAATGCGTTGTGACGCGTGTCTTCATTTTGGAAAGAGGGGAGGGATAAGTCGTTGATGTCTTCGAACCCGGTTCTAGTGTGATCTAGAATATCTCCATTGGTAAGGGGAGTCATACTCATTCTTTCTTGGGGTTCATCATCAATGTCCATCGCACCATGAGTGTCATCGCTTTCACCGGCTAGAAGTCTTCCAAAGAAGTCGTCGTTGACAGACGACGAGTCGCAATGAGCGAAATTTGTATTGAACTCATTAGTCGCCAGCATATCCACATTTAAATCGTGATCTATACCGTTTGGATCCATATCACATCTATTCGTCATATCTCCGACTGTGCTTAAATCTCCATGTCCCAAAATTTCATTTTGAATCTCGTTCAATTCCCTCTGCAACTCGTCAGCGGCCAACGAATCACGTACGTGTGAATCGCTGAGGACGTCATCTGTTAATACATCAGTCGGGGTGAAGTCACTGGGACTAGCCGTGAGGTAGCCAGTGTCGATGGATCTATTTGAGGCTACATCGTTGACAGCAGACGGCGGTAGTTCACCGTTTTCAACAAGTATCTCTAGTACATCATCCATAATTTGACTGTCTTCAGCGCTATCGTGAATAGACAATGGGGTTTGAGGCATCGGCGGTGGCGGAGGAGGAGGAGGAGGCGGGGGCGGAGGTGCCGCTCTTTCTGGTTCATAATGTGTCGTCGGAAGAATCGCTATGGGCACAACCTTCACACCGTTCAGAATGTAAGCAGGATTTGCAGTTTTTGTTTGAGAATTATCAGTGGCCACTTCGGTTGTCGGTGGTGTGACTGTAAAGAGGCGCACCAATCGATCTGGAGCAGTATCTGGAGTTGCGATTACGTATCGCGGCTGAGGAGGGGCAGGGGCTGGAGGTTGTTGAAGAGCATCGAGTTTGGCTCGTAACTGCGTGACACAAAGATGAGCTTGGAGTAGCCTTCTGCTTTGATCACTAGCCGCGGCTCCGGCTGCCTCTCTCCGAACAGCTTCCAATTGCTGTCTCGATTCTTCCAATTGTCGTTCCAGTTCTTCGATAAGCCGTCTTTGTGATTGAACTATGTCCTCCGATTGCTCTGGCTCCGTTCTCGACTCAGGGGATGCGATGGAGACTGGCGACCTTGGCGATTCTTCTTGCATTTCCTTCAAGTAAGGTCGCAAACGATCTATAAGCTGGGGTTTTGGACCAGACACTCGTAAATTCCGCCGTTTACATTCAGCGCGTAGATCAGATACTTTCATGTCTTCAAAACGTGCCGCGCAGGATAAGGGGCCGATTGTTGAAGGAAGGGGAGGCGGAGGTGGGGGAACTGGTAAGGCATCAGAGGAATCTGAAGCTATGGATGTGGATGAAGGAGCGGGAGATGCTGGCAACATGAGTTGCAACAACAGTTGTTGCTGTTGGAGCAATAATTCGTACGGCGTCTCCACAGACCCAGGCGGGGAGCATGACTTCTGCGCGTTTGGAGGACCTTTGTATTCATGAAATTTGAAACGAGACTTTATTTTCTCCTTTTGTTTTGTCTTTTTGCGACACTTCTCTTTGCCGGGTGCTGGATGCTGTGGCGTGGAGGTTATGCTGACGGGCGATAATGTTGAGGGTGGTGATGGTGATGGTGAAACTTCATCAGGAGGACCACAGTATGATGATGGATGTTGTGGCCGCCCGGAGGCACCTTCACTCGTCGCCTTAAAAGCGAGGCTCCCACTTTTGACTGCCGTTTCTATATTCTCTTCCGTGTGTAGTATGTTCTTCTTTATTAATTCAAGAGGGCCCGGCCGATGTGACAATTGATCGTTTAGTTGATCAGCCAATCGCGCCTTCTTTAGCATGCGCTGTTTTTCAGCCAAGCTTGGATCTACGTGACTCTCCTGAAACGAAGAAAAATGTGTTATAAATAAATATTTGATTATTCTTTTTAAAGATATATATCATATATTCATTATCAAAAAATTTGCATACTTGTTCCAAGATATGTCTGCGTTCGAGCTCCTGTCGATCTGGTCGACTTTGAATCTTTGCTTTGAGCAAATCTCCTGTTTTTGCTCTTTCCAATTGCATACGTTGTTTAAAATACGCAGGCGGTGTTTTTAAAGCTGCAATACAAAAACGAGTCTTTAATATTTTGATGATCAAATGTTTCGTATTCATTGGCGATAAACATTAGTCTTTCTAGATCACGCGATCGTCTCGTAAAGTTTATAAAAGTGAAAAATTCTAATTTTTATTGGCAAGTTAGAAATTCTCATTAGCTGTGGCGTTTAGATCGTAAATAAAATTCCTCCGCCTACGCACGAGTTACAACGGGAGCTGCGCAGGCGGTTGGGCGCCTAACCAAGACTCGTCATCTTGCATGATTAGTAATTGTCCTGTTTATAGTATCATTTACAAACTATTTCAGTTATTATACGACTACGTGACTTTACTTACGTGGCATGATGCCTTGAGCCACCAACTGGTTAATAGGGCGCCGCATCATGAGTTTCACCTTCAATGCTGAAAACGAAATGAAATATAAATGAACCAGCTATTGCACTCTGTATAATAAGTATTTATCAATTTGCTTCGTAAGATTGTGTAAAGAATTAACCTTATTGAATTTATAATTTATATTCAAATTAATTAAAATAAATTAAATTCAATAACGAACTAATAATTCATTTTTAAATCGTAAAAAAAAGCTGATTGAATGCAGCTGCATACAGACAATAATGAGATTACCACATATAAATATACAACTGATAAGGCCGTCTTTGGCATTCGTAAAATGTTATAAGATAGAGCTATTGTCATATTATTTTCCAATGGATGAAAAATAGGATGTTGTGACTGGCGGTGACGAATTTTGACGTAACATGTAGTAATGTGGCTCTCTACGCGGTCGATACGTAGATCGATGCATCACTTCAATATCGATAGATCTCGATGGGCGTAGGCGAAGCGAAATCTTGTTTGCTTGCAGATGAACGGCGTCGGACGGACAACACTGGCCCGACGCCAACATAAATAAACACTGCACAAGGAAACTAGTGTTATGCCGCGACCGTAATACAGACGAAACATTCACTACCACTGGGCCGAATATTGTGGGTTACTAGGCGTCTTCGCTCGATACCAATATTGTATCTCAGCCGTTTCAGCGCTTTCAATATCAACCCGAGAAATCTTTCAATCCGCATTCACGTGCGACTCCTACGCGCTGCGATATATAAAAATATAACACTTAAAAAAATTAACGATGTCGTTTTTAAAGGTGTAGCAGCCATATATCTTTGGTCAAGCGTCAAATTTTTCTCTAGTGTCGCATGTTGAAATATTTTTATGTGTAGGTAAAGGAAAATCATAAATGTCTGGAAACAGGATGGCAATGTATTTATACGATAATATGAGTGTGTGAAGCATACAAATGTTGGTCCGTTGTTGAGAGTCGGGTTGTTTATTAGCGATGCACGCAAACGGAGGCGCAACATCGCCGGAAACGCGGTATGCGAGTCGCATTCTGATATCAGATATTCATTTTTAGAAGTATAAGGTAAATGCTGTGGCTTTTGTTATTAGTATTATATATTTCATAGTGACTATAAATAAATCATTGAAAATACTTTAAATTATTTTAAAGTATGACTTACACAGTTTTAGTATAAACTATAAATCATAGCTACTTTAAAATTGTTCAGTGTGCATTTAAAATTACAGTCTGTATTATAATATTTTGTGTCTACGAAGAGGTTCTATAACAAATAATGTATTACATCTGTAATGCGGGTTACGATTCGTTCAATTTTAAATCATTTTCAGTGATATATTGACTTACATTCCTTGTGTTTCCCCATGGCGGGCTGCAGGGGGCTGTCGTCGACGACAACCTTCGGCGGGGAGACGCGCGGCGGCGAGCACGGCGGCTCACTCGCGCCGCTACTGCTGGCTTGACGACCGGCCATGTCCTCCGCGCCAGAACTAAGGAAAACAATACAAACTCGTATTAATTATGAGGAAACGTATACATATATTATATTTATAATCTGCTGTAATTGCATATTTTAAATATAATTTACGGGTAGTGGGTCGTATTCTGAAATAGATTGATAGTCAATGATTTTGAATTGCTTAGAGCAGAGTCTCTAGTTCTTTGCAGGGGGCAACGAGAGCAAAACATTAGGTAGACATTTGGACTGATACATTGTTTTAATAACAATTCAGATCATTTTTTGAGGGCAACGGGTCCATGTGCAATTGCTGGAAGTACATGGAAATTTCGCCTTCAAGCGTTCTGTTGGGAGAGTTGAGTACGGCCAGACTGCATGACGGAATAGATATTAATTGCCGAGAACAGCAAGAAGTTTTAGAGGAGGAATCGGGCAATACTTCGGCACTAATTGCCCTTAGCAACATAGGTATTCACTGTCGATTCCTCTTCCTTCCAGTTCAATTTCTCTTCTAAGGCTGGCAAGTACAGTGTGCGGTCCGTCAACATTCTTATGTATCGCAATACATTGTACGTTTAGCTATTGATCGGTTTAATTTTGGATGTAACCTATAGATTCGGAGCTATAATGCCAAACTTTATCGCCCGATTTTGTTTGTGCCTTTTGGATTGTCTCCCTATGACAGCCATTACGTATCAAATAGTTACCTGAAGATATCGTCTTCAGGCGATGTTGCCGGCGTGCTGGGCGACGCGGGCAGGGGCGATGCGGGGGAGGCGGCCCGGCTGCGCTCGCGGCGCGGCTGCTTGAACCACTCGGGGTATATCGCGCTAAGCGTCTCCACCAGGTCGTGGTCCAGTGTGACGCGCCACGACGTACGCTCTTCCCCCTCCGACCCACCGCCACTGCCGCACGACGATCTGCTCTCTGCGAACATTCAATATATATTTCATTACTACAAACTATGCTTTGCTGACAAATTATACCTTATTGGTACATTTTTCTAGTAAACTTGCCTAGGTCATTAAATAACTAAGTATTGTGTGCATTCAAGTTAAATTATACTAATAATTCTCTGAAAGCCTATCCTTAAGTCAGTTCACTTAAGGATAGGTTTCATCACGTAGACAGCATAAGGTAGAACTTGATGAAAGGAATTTTAATGCATTTGAATGTCAATACTGTTCTTAATTTAAAAAATTTCAGTTACGATCTAAATTATTACATATTACAAGTTATAACTTACATAAAAAACATATGTATTAGTATTATAATATTAGGTCTTTTCAGGAAAATATTAATTGTCTAATCTACAACAGGAAAAATATTTATTAATTAACATTTATGGTTAGTTTGGCGACTAAGAAAGAATGTTACATTTGATATGGATATATTTGATCAAATCAATATTATTAAACAAAATTAAAAGAAATTTACATGGGTCCTTTAATAAGTTAATAATGAAGAAAATTACATATTTGGAGTAATTTAACTATGCAAAATTTGTTCCAATACTTTTATTTGGTTGAATTCATATTCGAAGACTTTCATAAATATAGTTTTATATTAAATCCAGTTTTAATAAGGATAAAATAATTAATTATAGAGGGGTTCTGAATTTTTAAAGAGTTTTTTATCCTTTCAATAATACTTTAAAACAGTATACATATATAACTTTAATGTTATTTATTCGTTATCATGGCGATATTGAGGTCGGTTGTTACTTAAAATGTACAGAATTTCCCAAAACGTTCGATCACACTCGCATAGAGGCGTGGTAGGGTGAGCCACAATGACACAATTAATTTAAAACAAAACATATACGTACACGTACTTTAAAGCCTCGATGAGAAAAATATATTGCATTTATTGTGTAAATAAAAGGTCTACGTCGTCGGGACAAACAGTAGCTAAAATATATATTTTATGAATCTGTTGATTCATAACTTTTGTCTTTAAGTCGTCACAAGGCATCGGCCAATAATATTTTGGTCTAGACTGACTAATTGACGCTTTCGGCAATATCTCAGTTTCAAATATATAACACTTTATCGTTACAGTCATTCTTTCTAGGGTGAGATAATACTCTTGAAGTTTTTTGGATATACTAAAACTATGCATATAGGTAAATAAGCGTTTTTTGTGGGATTATGAGTTTATAGCAACAAAACACAACATTAGAGATGACGGTTTCGTAACCTATGTAAAACAATAATGTTAATACTCATAATGTATATTAGAAAGACACATCTTCATAAGAAGGAAACATTAAGAAAGCCTTTCAATCAGTTATCAAATGTAAACGGATTATATCTTTATCGGCCTTGACAGTTGTTACACAAGATGCGTAACATATAAATCTTGTACGCACAACATACGTTTCTTAAAATGTTACAGAGTACACTGTAAACATACTGGCGCACGTGCGTACTGATGCTGACTCATCTCAAAGTTATTAAATATGACAGCTGCTTACATGCAAAAGGGAAATTCGCTTGCCAAATATTTTACCGTAACGGTTTTCTTATGCAATATTCCTAGACAAATAAATACAAATTATGAAATTGAATATAAACTTTAGTTGCCTTTTCCCACGAATAATTCTGAAAAATTTGTGAGAGTATCTGTGTCACAAATAAGTTCATTTTCTATTTATGAATCTTTAGTATTATTGACAGACTAAACTATTTTATTCGATACCTTTTAATTGTTATAGTTAGAATATATTTTCATCCATCTGTTTACAAATTGCATTAACATCCGAAAAGAAGAACAGGATACATAAATATTCAGGTAAAATAATCTACGATGAATCGTAAGTAATCCTGCTTTGCTTTTCTTCATAGTCAGCGAAAGAGAACATTAAATTGGTGATTATACTATTTCAATCACTTATTCATTAATGTATTTAAAGATTTGATAAAAATATTACACATACGAGAATTGCACCCGTCTTCTCTATACATTAGTACTATTAATAAACTAGTACTTATTTTAGACGATACCAATTGCATCATAGTTCATACCAACAACAAATGATGCATTTCACATGGGGATTACGTGGCCGTTTGTCACATTAATGGAATTATGTAGGTTGTTACACTTTTAGCAAACGTTCGAATAAGAACTAAGTGTCATACTGGCAGCATTGAATGAATCCACATGTATCGAAATGGCCTTCGACTCACTTACTTATATGCATAGCTTTTATCGATGCCAAGTCTATTTTTTGTTAGAGGAACATCTGTATAGAAATTGTTTTCTAGTCTTGAGCTGGCGAACGTTTACACATTTACAGTGAAAAAGGTTATCTTAAACAATCACATACGCGTAATTGAACTATTTTAAAAGCTTTTGGATATGTCGGACCTTGAAGACGTGTTCCATTTCAATTTAAATTACAATATGTGGGGAATGTAGAGTAGGTACTTTAAGAATTATTTACAAAAATATAGCTAGACTTTTTAAATATTATCTTCCTGTGTTTAATTTTCATTTCAAGGATTGTGAATATAAAACAAACATTAAACTATATAATTTGTATTTCTAACCAATAGCCAAAAAGAAGTAAATAGTATACTTAAAATAGGGTCGGTGTATACTTAATGTAAACTGGTTGCTTGTTTAAAACAGGAAACAGTTTTGGATGCGGTTTTCACCGTCATCTACATAGTTTCATGAAGATTCGCACTATGATATACGCTTTTCTATGAAAATAAATTTGCGTGAGCGAAATTGCGCACATACCCCAATCCACATAACATGTAGATTATTTGTAAAAAATATGCATATGGGAAAATGGCCCTATTTACATATTTCCAAAAATACATTGTTTCAGCACGGGGCCGGTTTCTACTGAGGTTTGATCTTGAGTAAACGTCAGTCAAATGTCAGCATTGATCCACCGAGCGCCGTGTCTACGCTTTACTTGCGTAAAGCTGTCCACATCTAGATAGTCTGCGGTATTAGTTAAAACGCAATGTTTCACAAACTGACCAAATAATTTTTAAGAAACTCTTATTAATCCGTCGTAACGATAATAATATGTATACGTAAAATAATAACGAATCAAAATTTCAATACCAACATTTATCAGATGATAATTTATACCCAAAATAAAAGTAAATCAATTTATTGCATATTTGCTTATTTCATTATTCATGGAACTGTCGGTGTTTGTGAGAAAAGTTTAGGTCAGTTATAAAATTAGAATGTTAATCCTAGTTCCGTGAAGTGAAGGTCTATATGGAGTACGGAGGTTGTAGCGGTGACGTCACATTGCACGCGGCACTCCGAGGCGTGGGCGAAGACAGGTGCTACCTCCTACGACAACACGAGATTGTTTATATGTTCGACGGATCATTCATAAAACAAAGGATATAGGAAGTCGCGAAAAATGTTCTATTTTTTGTAGAGATACATGCATCTCTAGTCATTCAAGCACAAGTGTCATAACACTTACATAGCACAAATTAATGAGACGAGACAAATTATAACTAAAGATGCCTTTGTATTAATGAATTCCTAAGACTTATACTATCTATATTTTACGTTAACTTTTAGATGATATATTAATTATTAATTATAAATCATGAAAGTATTTCCTTGTGT
>LQNK01000498.1:330841-344430 GCA_001586405.1 Phoebis sennae
AAAACACTCAATGAATCCTCAAAAACCTTCAAAAAATAACTAACTCTCTGCCCGCGGCATCGCTCGCGTGGGCTTCGATTTTCTGTATTTTTAAGGAGGCGCGCGCTCTGTGAGATTTTGTTCAAACCTATTTCCATAGAAAATTATAAAAAAAACTATAGACATGCGCATATATCACTGGTCCTGCGATCGTATTTTTTTTAAACTTTTGTTGTGCTCCTCTAAAAATACAGAAATTAGTAGCCCACGCGTGCGAAGCTGCGGGCGGAAAGCTAGTTATTAAATAAAGACTAACAGTACATGAAATACGAAGATCACTCACAAAAAATAATTCTCAAACGAAGAATTTTAATGTAGGTATCATTAATCTAAAATTTTATTGCAACAAAATTATAACGAGCCGTGAAATACCGTGTTGATCTTGGATGTGTTCTAGTGACAGGTGCATAATATAACTGTTATTTTAGACTACAGAAATCTTTTCACGCTTTCTTAGCTACATGCCGTATCATACAAATATCTTTTTGGAGAAAGACCGTAAAACGGAACGATAAAGCAGTTATTTTAAACGACTCTAAAACTTCGAAATATTTTATAAGAGCTGGAATTCTATAATTAATTTGGGCGACATTGCAGTGAACTGGAATGAGAAAATAATATTTGCGTCAACATGAGTGCACACGTTTGCGAAAATTTCGTAAGAAGTTGCCGGTGTCGACTCACTGCAATCCAGCACCGTCGAAAAAAGATGACGCTCACATATGGCACCATAAAAGCAAAAATAAGTGCAACCTAAACAATCCAAGCATTTCCGGCAGCCACGTGAGAGCTGAGTGCTGACACAATTAAATATTCCTCAAATGAGCTGCGTCGAATAAATAACACTTGGATGGAAGACGCCAAAAGACAGTGCAACAATCTTTCAGATGATCCAATTAAAACTTGGTTCTATATCAAGTCTCATAATTAATTGGTATGAAAGTTAATTGCTTTTGAATGGAAGTATTATTAAACAGATCATGTAACAAATAAAATGTTAATGGTGTGCTATGCTAGAGTTTAAAGTGTAAACAAGTAAATGTGTTATATTGTCGTCAATGGAAACTTCTTTTAACACATAATACAGGTACATATTTACAAAATGTTTTATCGCTAAATTAGTGATACTGTCATAACGTATGCAGGTTGCGGCTTACACTGTTTCAAAGATAGCCACTAATGGAATAATGGTACGTATTATTTGCCAACGGTATTGTATTAAAATCAACGCCATTAAATTGAATTTTATGAATATGCAATTACATACGTCGTCAGTCATTACGTGTGCAGATATACATATGTATCGTTTATATTGCAACTGAGTCACTACTACGAAATTAACGTGTCCAAATAGTCTCACTTCTCACACCTGCTCCTTACATGAAATATACTCGTACGGGATTTAGATTACTGGATCCAAAATATAGATTTGAAACAATATACAATATTATTTTAATGAATTTACATCCTTTATACGTTAGAAAAACCGCTCATGTTTCTCTCATCCCACCGACATTTGTGAGTAATTTCAAATATAATTTTCTTCAATTAAAAAACATGTTTTATATTATTAATTACTTTTGTCGGAAGTAGTAGTAGTCATATAAGCTACTTGGACACCTTTATCATTATGTAGGATTCAAATTCAATTATAACAAAATTTAACAACATCAGGGTTGCAGTAGCCCATTTTTTAAACAAATACACTATGCTTAAGAAGTATTCACTCATGCTTTTACAAAAAACTCAATTATGTACCTACTACGTAACATTAACGATGGTAAACAACATCCTTCACGGATTTATAACGCAGCTATCATAGACTCTCATAAACTGATTTAACTCTATACTAATGAAAACTTTAGACAGTGATTTGAAAACAACATAAACTTTTTATCTGTCAATAACAAAACGTTACTGTATAATGGTTAAACATAGTCCGTGACTACGCGACACACAATCGCCGACGGTTATAGAAACAGCCTTCAATGCACGATTTTAATGCTGTTTATTTCTTAATACATACTAGTAGAGATAAGCTCTCAAAAGTTCAAATCAAACGGAAGCATTTCTGCATTACACACTCTGTTAGATTCACGTGGCATTATTTAAAACGATACCTACAAATACAATATAGTAGATAAATCATATAAATACACACAACGAAGACATCTCGCAATAATATGTGTGATTTATTCTAGACGCACTGTGCAAATTTTTGTACCCGAACCTATTTTATTCTTACTAACAATTTTGCAGAACTTATAAACTAGGAATGAACCAAAAACTACAAAAAGGACGAAGTGTCGATATGCCGTTTCAATAACAGAAAATATTCATTCACCGACTTTATAATTTACATGCGCCGTTGGAAAAATGTGTGATGAAATTCGGGACTATTTTTAATTCCGGCCGAAATGTAACCATGTAACATTGTTAATGGATGTCATAATATAACTTCGACCCAATTTAAAACTTTCCAACTGCTTTAGAGTAAACAACAATCTATAACCGTGGAAGAAGCCATCAAAATATCTTATTTAAGGATGTAGGTTTATTTCACTTTTACGCATGGATTAGAATAGCGCAGTTTGAAGAATAGGACCATTAAATAAGAATCCAATGAATGTAGTGCCGCCTTTTATGGATGTTATTCTTTTAAGGAAAACCACACACCCGATGTTGTGAAGCATGCGGCTTCGATTCGTGCCATCAATGAATTTGACACACAACGCTTCCAATTCAGTTTTTATCGTTGATTCCAACATTTTTAGGTGTTTTATATTCGTAGACCAAATTAAGCGACCAACAGAAATCGAAAGTGGTTTACGAGCGGACATATTTTGACAAAGCTCCAAGATGCTGTCGACGATACCGCAATACAGTGAAGTCGCACCTTGCGATAATCGCCTTTGACGACACCCCACCGTTAATCATGATACACAGAGCCAAACTTATTCATACCGCTTTATAAGTTTCTGTCATTATTGGTAATGCATTTGGCATTCGACTAGTCGATGCTACTTAGTTACATAAATGCTGCTGCTATTTCTGTACTAATTGTACAACGTGCATCTGAACTCATTCACGTTACATTTCTGAAAGAGGGTCATCAGCCAGATTTTCACATACCTGCTCCAGATAGGTTCAAGTACTATTATTTATTAAGACCATTTACTATTGAATAGGCAATCAAATTTCATGTGTGCTTAAAAGAGCGATTTCTTAATTATTTCTGTAGCATACATTTGAATTCAGAAAACATATGTCGGAAATTGTAACCCGAAATTTCATTTATTTATTTATTTATTTCACATATTACATCTATCATTACAGATAAAATAAAATACGATAGTGCAGTTAAAAAAAACATTAAATTGTACAAATAAATTGACATACATTAAGCATTGATTTACATAAATTTAAAATAATCATTCTCTTTTGTAGCTTATTATATGTAACGTAATTCATATCAATAACGGAGTCATTCACATTCTAGTATAGGTTAATGATACAGTTAATTCCAACTATTTTACGACAAAGCCAAAAAAGAGTGCAATATTCAGATCAATTTTACGACGTCATTAATATTTTGTTCATAAAGATTTATTATGAGTCGACTGCGATTCCACCTGCCATTTTACGAGATGTTAGAGAGAAAAGTATAAAACCGTGTGGTACCTCGTAAAGCAACGAGGTCAAGGTGCGAGGAATGAGGGCGACACAGCTAATTACTGTTTCAAGAAGATCATTTAAAAAACTTGTTTTTTAACTTTTAAATTCTTAAAAAAACCCACGCTGGTTAAATATTAGCCTATTTAACAGCATTCGAAATGGTTGTTGATTGAGCCCGAAAGATAATGATAATACCTAATATACACGAAACTATTAAAATTTCAGTGATGTTTAAGATAAAAGATACTATGTAATATAGTGTATATTCATTTAACTAAGATAGAAAGTACATTTCATATCTGCAAATTATATAAACTAGAATTAAGATACCTTTAGAATTTTAATGATTTATAGAACGAGACCTCGGATAGTTCTAATTTCGGTACAAGTTTATTAAATATTATTATACAATTTCAATGAACATCGTTTTCGAAAACATCGAAGTATTAACATTGACACAACATATAAATCATGAATATAAATCAACGTCATGTACAAATGATATTAAATTAATATGCCATATAAATTTTATATAAGTTAATTTCAGTAGCAAATGAACTTAAATCTGTAATCACGTAGGAAATGCATTTAGCATTCTAGATCAATAGTATTGGTTACAGATAAACAAATACCTTATTTATCATTATCTAAGAATGTGGACAGATACTAGTTACAATTCTACAAGTGTTTTCCATGTGACTTACACAACCAGAGACAGTCAGTGCCAAAATTCTATTCGAAACGACAAACCGAGACGGGTATATTTAACTGCCACCCATAAACCGTCGAATATTATCGTTAACTTCGGACAATCCCTACGAAATAATCATAAATCACAATGAATTTTAACTCGAACGTTTAAAAGAATGCTAATATAAACAAACAACAACATCGTATAACATTAAAAATGCACTTTAAAACGCTATCAAAAGGAATTTTGCAAAACACGACATAAAAACGGTGCATCGACAAAATCATACTACGATTAGATTATGCAATACAAAGGATGGTTAATCGGATTTCCTCAAAACGATACCAGTTTAATTACACAATGTATACAGACTTCGTTTCTGAGAATAATAATGAGTTTGTTTGCGATTCCTCAAACAAACATTCCGTTCTTATGTGCGACAGAATTACCTACCACCCATACGCCAACGCTCAGTGCATAAATAGATTCATTTTCTCAGATGGAAATTCAAATTTTATACTAGGGCCGTCATCAAAGGCGCGAAAATCTTCGTAGTCACGGCCTATTTACGATCGGACAAAACATGACGTCAGTTCAGAAATATGAAACGCCATTGCTTCTTATAATTTTCTCCTCGGTGAAAAATTAATACTTGTTTGAGATGTGTTCACAGGCTATAGATCAATGTTATGTGACAAGGAGTAATAAAGTTGCTTCTCATAAAGTTCAATAAAAACTGACAGCTGGTGCCAAACAAAATATAATGAGCTTACTGTTACTAAAGCTCGGAGTGTAAAATAAAACAAATATGTAGAAGGGCGAAGGCACACTTCGCCCTTGTACTGTCTAGCAGCCTGAACTAGGATGACTTAACAAAATAAGCTTCGTCCATTATGACAAAAAACAATTGTCCCTCTATCAAAAGGGACAATTGTTTTTTTTTATAATTATAACTAGCGACCCGCCCCGGCTTCGCACGGGTTTAATGGATGATATTATACATAAAAACCTTCCTCATGAGTTACTCTATCTATTAAAAAAAACCGCATAAAGATTTGAGCGTTCATAGGGACATACAACATGACACATGACAGAAAAAGCGACTTTGTTTTATACTATGTAGTGATTTACTTCTAAATTTGGAAAACATTAATGTCCAAATGTGTCAAAATTTAATTGTCAATGGTAGTCTTATATAAAGTCTTAATAAAAAGTTTTTTTTTAAACATAGGTTATCTGTATACATTTATCAAACGCTGAAAGAAAGAAAAAAAAAACAAATTTCATCGTCGTACTCCAAATAAAATTGATTAGAATAACAATGCCTTAACGCTATTTGAACAACTGGATCAGATCAACCTTGTATATTTAAAGAGTTATTGGATTTTCAGTGACCAAAATAATAGTTTATTTTAGTAAAGACAACTTTTAAAATGCTCGCTTAACCTTCGTTTTAATCAAATCTTATTCAACGCTATAAGACCCTTAATCTGTAGCAATAAAGCAGATTTTATTCATATGTTGTGCCAATAAATTAAACTTTTAAACCCGATGTTGATTTCACTGCATGTAATTCAGTAATTATTTAAGTTTTATTTATTCAATGTTTTTTTTTATAAATTACGTTTGTTGTAACGAGTTAATAAATGGATAATTGATCGATGGCGTCATAACAATATGATAATTCTGATAGGCCTTGAATATGTATTTAAAACTTAAAGAATAATAAAATGAATGGATTCGACCAAAATAAGTGGAATATGACTTTCAAAAGTCCCAAAAATAAGTTAATGGTACATTAAAGATGTTTTATTTTATAACGAAAATAACATTATCGTCTTCAACATAACATAATATATTTAAAGTATGTCCTCTTTAGACACAATTGAAAATTTTTAGTTATCTTATCAAAATATGTCTACATTGCATTGTTATAAAGGACCAAATCCAAAGTGAATTCTACGCGATACTATAATTACATTTATCAAATCTTACTACAAGGCCTGTTATAACATTGTTAAAGATGGGTTATTGATTAACAATATTTGCTATCAGTGTCTGGGTCAGCGTAATCAACAACAACACTCTTGGCATTCGCGTAGTGACGCTACCACCTGCCACAACATTGCATCACATCATAACACACCTTCGGTGTTACATATTATTATAACAAGTTTATCACCTACGCGTACAACTTCATTTTTGTTAGGTGCGGTAAGGTTTAACAAATACTCAAAATGAGTCTTTATTTCGAAAACTTTTTACCGTAAGAGTTAAAGACGATCACAGTTATTTAGATTTTTTAATGGAATGGATACAAGGAGTAACAATATTCAAGAGTTATCTAATATTAAGTATCCTCGCTTTGCAAGCATGCAATTAATTGATAGATTATTTAAAATGTTGATATTACTACAAGAGATTTTGTTGGAGGTAGGGAGATACGATTATAGAACAAAGTAATATTCGAAGTCGTAAAGGAATGTTACATAGGTAGTAACTGAAAGATTTATGCTTTAAGACAATTTCTCCATGCAACAAACTCAGACTCGTATATATAAATCAAATAAGAAAGCCGCGTTGAATCCTATATGATTCCGATGATCACTCATCCCTTCTCCCTAACAATATTATAACTTAACTCTCTCTGTCGTATATGTCTTCTTCATAAAACAACTTTCTTCTTCACTGAACCGATTTGGATAAATTTTGAATAAAGATAATTTGTGGCCCAAGAAATGACGAAGAGAATATAACAGAAGTAGGGTTTCTCTCAATCACACAATGTTTGCGTACGATACACGCTACCTTTCATGTTACCATTTCAATGTTAATATTAATTTAAGGAGTATGTAGTCTTACAATTATGCAAAATGCTAATCAACAACCGTTAAGTTAAACCTTGCATTAATCAACAGCCGTAAATTGCACCTAAATTAAGTATATCTTAACAAAAAAGCATAGTCTTTTGGTATTGTCAACGCTAATTAAGAAAATTAAGACACAATAATATGTAATATTTGTTGTTTTCATATTATATTATATAGGACTATGATTTATTACATAAAAAGCTGTAACTCGACGAACAAATAAAATATATATACTTTATTAATCTATATAAAAATCACCTAATAAAACAAAAGTATCGTAGCTCTATAAAGACTTGAATAAGATTATAATGCCTAGAAAATTTAAATTTTCACGCGCATTATAATTAACAAAGAACTACCGTAAAAACTACCGCAACAGTAATTAAATGTTAGTTAGTTATCAGAGCCAAAGAATTAAAAAGTTCAACCGCGTCATTAAGAGCTTCTAACGTGGAATTAAATTGTGTACCCTTTTCAATAAAGTTATTGTACATTTAAATGTGTTATGTATTGATTTAAATTATATTTGTTAAATAAACATTTTTAAAAGGATGTCATAGTTCTAGTTGGAAGAAATGTTTTGCAATTATGATATTTAAAATACCTCAATTAAATAATAATAAAAATAAATAAAATATGAAGTTTGCCTAGTAAATATGAGGTTGCATAAGATAAGCAGCGATATCAACAACGAACAACAGACAACACAAAACACGTGGAACACGCGGCGCGACAACAATGATTAGTGGTCATAAAGAAGTCACACCTGTCACCATGATTGCGATTCACAAACACTCAAATGTTATGCGTCTGGAGTTATACCGGATAGTTAATTGTTAATTTGTTGGGAGATTGATTGGGAGTGGGTATCGTACCGTCGCAGTGCCTGCAGCGCTTGGCCTCCGGGGGTGCGATCTCGTCGCCCAATTGGTGTGGTACCGGCATGGCGGCGCATCCCGCGCCGGCGCCGCCACCACCCTTCACAGTACGATCCTGGCACGCTCCAGGGCGACCGCTCCTCAAGCGGCTCGGTTGCCACTGAGCCTGAACTATCCGCCCAACCCGGCCGGTAGGCGGCGCCCATGCCCGAGTTATTTTCGGCAGACGTGACTCATAGCTCACAGCAAAGTTCGATATCGGCGCCCGCGCATCTCAGGCTTTTCTACCACCCTACGACGTACTATTGGTTGGCAAGGAGGATAGAAAAGGTTTTCCTGGGGTGGTTTTATGTTAAGTGCATTTGGAGTTATAGAAACTGCCCTGATACATACCTACTGTACCTATATGTAGGCAGCAGTTTTCACATTTCGTGATAATGCTTTCGCAGATATTCCCTGTTTTGTTACTAGCTGGTAATAGAGCATAGATGTCACAACTACATATATTTGTTTGCACAAACAGAGGCAAAATTAATTGTATGACAAACAACAACAGTCATACTTTAATGACCTACAATGAATGTGAGCACTGAGCAAGCAATTATAAAGAAATAAACTAAATAAATATGCTATTAAAATCCTTATGAAATCATTCAACTTATAAAGATTTGTTTAGAAAAGTAATATTATAGCATGAGAGTACTAAACTTCGATTAATAATAATTTGCAAACATTTTATCACCCAGTATAGGATAATAAAACATAATAAAATTTTAAAATTTCAATGCAATCTCATGTTTATTACCCTTAAGTGTAAATGTACCAAAATATTCTTATCGGGTATGTTATCTTTTATCATAAAGTTGATTAATTCCACCTATTTTGTCATGATACACACCGTTTAATATCCTATTCAAATACTATAGTATGGTATCAATAATTATTAATTATCAAGAACATTAAAGAATACAAAATAACATCTAAATTGTAGGAAGTTATCATAATTTATATTTATAATCAGTACATATAATGAGAAAAGTATGTTACTTGCTCGACCTTAACACATTTTCTATACAATAAAAAATTACAGCACATATGCCACTTTACAATTTTTATTTCACACATGAAGGTGACCTTAAAAAATTGTAAAAGTTTTTGTATCTGTTGTTGAATTTGAAAAAATTGCTTTTTAATTAATTTTAGACAAAATCTAATTTCCACTAGCCTGGCCCCCGGTATCACCCATGTATATTTCCTGTTCCCATAGTTTCCAGGATAAAATATGTGTATGTAAGGTCATAGACATTGATGATATTGTTGACCGAGAAAGGTCTGAGGATTTAAAAATCTCTCTAAAGAATTTCATCCAAATTCATTCAGTGGTTTAGGCATCAAGAAGAGACAGACAGAAAAAGTCCCTTTCGAATTTATAATACAAGTAAACAACTGAGGCCTATAATTTAATCTGTTCTTCAAAACACTTTACAGCAAGCATGGTGATGGGTGACTTCTTTAGTTTGAACTTGTGTACAAAAAAAAGCTTCACAGATTGTTACATTGGGGGGTCATTTTATTAGTGCACATCATGTGTACAACCAAACTATTTGATATTAATATAGACTTAATAGTTAATATTTTGTTACCAAAAGATAATATGAAAGTTTGACAGATAAACAAAAGTTTATGATGAAATATTATTATTACATGGATGTAAACTTGGAAACATGGATTGAAGTTATAACTGTTTTCACTGAGAACAATGGAAAAAAAGCATTTTAAAACCACACTAAAAATTTCATAGGTGTTAAGGGTTGGGTGCAAGCATAGGGAGAGGAAGAAGTGAATCCCGGCATTCAAATAAATAACACATTGATACAGAACACTTATTGCCTGTGAAGTACAATTTGAAATAAAGCAATAAAACTGAATTGATAATATGTAATGTTTTAATAATAATATGTCAGTAATTCTCGTGAACATACATATTAATTTTCCTTGTACCACTTAAGCTGTTTTATAACCCGCTTTTAAAGGGTCAAGTCAAAGAGGTTCTTGGTGATTATTTCAGAGATTCTATTGAATATTAAAAGAGTTTATGTTAGGTTTCTTACTACAAATACAATTCTTATAGCAGTATTTCTATCATTTAATGTTTGCTTCTAGTTAATATAATTAAAATATTATTATTATAATAACATTTTTTGTTAATATTTTAATGATTTTCTATTTAAATTTTTATATAAGCTAAATTTACTTACATATATCACAACAGAAACGATACAACGTGTGCAGTGGACATCGAGAAAACTAAGAAATAGTTGCATAAAAAAAAGCCGGTGCTTTTTGCAAATTCGATAATAAAACCGAAGCTTGCCAATTTTACTAGTGTATTTTTACTGAGGTATTTCATTTAACTAATGAACATTGAATCGACTGATTAATCGACAAGATATTAATAACTTCACCGCTGATGCGTAGTGTCCAGTTACAGACATTTAAAAATAAGAGTATTTTACAAATGCAATAAGTCAAGAGGCTCATTTAAGATTATTAACAAACATCCTTTAAATTTTGATGAAAAAAATTACTTCATTGTTGTACAGTGTATAAATATTTAGATAAATTCGGACAGATTGTTACTGTAGTGGGCGGCTGTATAACAAATAACTTACCTGCTACTAGAATATTGGCGACATTAATCCTCTTTGCTTATAAAAACTGCACCCAGTCCAAAATTCACTAAATTTCCGTTACACCACGTCACACACTATTTTATTATCTTTAAAATGATTTAAATATATAGGTAGTTATTTACTGTATACTTTTCTGCCATTTTGAATTATGACAACAGTGTTACTACCATAATATATTATACAGTGTTGCAGTTTCAATAAACCATAGAGTACAATATAAATTCGTTCCAATCACTTTTATACATAGTGGAATATTATTTACAGTTTAGATAACTCTTGGCATTTAAAATAGAACATTTTATTTTAAATTAAGATTTCATATTATTTTACCTAAACCATTTTTATTCATACCATAAAAAGTAATAGAAAGGGAAAAATAAAAATTTTTGCCAAAAAAATAGAACCGACTTCCTCTCTCTAAATAGTAGAAAATTTTTAGAGAGAGGAATATTTTTATTTCGTTTTTGTTGAAATCTACACAAAGTCGGTGCTAAATCTTGTTAAATTGAAAATAGATAAAGGCACCGACTTTGTATAGATTTCAACGACTTAAAAGACATGTATGATTATGAATTTTCCATTTCCACAATATGTCCGAAATATTATATAAATCTAATATATTATATATACGTACACCGGTGCGAGCTTGGCCCAATTGTGCAACGCTTGTTTCCATTCTTTTATTGCTGAAGATGTTATGCAGCAGAATTATCTTTTGTCGCTGTAAAATCCGTTATGGATTACGGAAAAAATATAATCTGACGAATTTCATAGGGATATGTAGCTAAAGAAAAATAGAAACGCAGCCTTCTATATTAAAGGTTCATTTATGGTAGGGGTTTATGAATAGTACAAGGTTTCTCCCCATATGACGCCATAAAAGCAATGAATAGTATAGAAAAAAGGTATAAATCAAATAAAACATTACATGACATTTATTCAATATTTATTTTAGATCGAATTATTTAAATTATAAATAAATAAAAATAAAATATTATTTAAAAATGACTACACCATAATTTTATATGACTCGTCCACAAAAAATGTGAATGCCATGACACCTCATTTTTATTTTATGATAAAATAGCTTAATTATGGAATAATAGAGTATTTACAAAATAAGAATTATAGATAAAGAAGTTTTAACAAAGCACATGGATGTAATTAGTTAAGATTAATTAAATAATAAGCTCAACTAAATAAATTTTTGGCGTTTACTGGCTTTAGGTGGCTTTGCCACTCACTAGAAAGAAACATTTTTATTACATATTTATTTAAATTTAACATTAACGGAACACTGGAATTTCTTTCATATATATTAAATAATTTGTACATTTATATTAATACAGGAATATCCAAGTTTAAAAAATCTCATGTAAAACACTTTAAATGTAACAAAAGCAAATAAATTATAATAATATTCACAGTATTACACCAGGCATACCTATAATAACTTAGTGATTCAACTTTAACGACTCCATCGCTACTGAGTGACAGATTCAAAAATGTTTTATAACCGTTTAATAGGACAATTGAATTTTTGAAATACGACATTTATATTTCAGTATTAACTATAAAATGTGAAGGATTATCTATATTGCCGTCCATAAATAAATATTCCTTATTTACACTACTTCAGCTTTCGTTGTTTTACAATCTCCATTTTGAGTCGGCTTCTTTTCCAGAGCTTTTAAAACAGCTAGCTCCTTTTTTTCCTTCTTCGTATTTCTCTCCTCAAACTCAAGGCGATGACGTATTATCCTTTGGACTATGTCTTCTGTTGTCATTGTGTTGCCAGAATTTAAAATCTGAAATTATAAAAAAAATATGTTAACCAAAAGGTATCAATCGGTATTTCAAATTAATATTGATTCGGAAATAAATACTAAGGCAAACTACTGGTGTACCCCTCTTAATGGCTAATTTACACCCCACACAAAAGAATCGTATACTTCCAACCAATCGCCTCCATCGCGATAGCCGTGACACATAATTTCCACGTTGAATTGGTCCCTCAAATCCGCAGACACACTATACAGTCATGGTTGACTACGTGTCAAAGATAAATTAATAAATATCTTAAAAGTTAACAGCAGCCGCGTCGTTTGGGCACATCGTACGGGTCGGACATGTACACATCCATTGCAATAGGCGTAGCATTGTGACACACGACAACCACCGACAAAGTTTTCCGTCCGATCCGCGGTAACATTTTCGTACCTATTTTAGTGCTGTTAGATAAATTCTTGTATACCTTAGAACAGCCGCGTCGCTTGGGCACATCGTACAAGTCTAACTTACCCACATCCATTACCATAGGCGTAGCGTTGTAACCCACGACGACCACATTACAGTTTTCCGTCAGATCAGCGGTTACATTTTACTACCATTTGGAGTACTGTTAGATAAATTCTTGTATACCTTAAAACAGCCGCGTCGTTTGGGCACATCATACAAGTCTAATTTACCCACATCCATTGCAATAGGCGTAGTGTCGTGACAAACGAAGTCCACATTACAATTTTCCGTCAGATCCGCGGTAACATTTTCCTACCTATCGAAGTACTGTTAGATAAATTCTTGTATACCTTAAAACAGCCGCGTAGCTTGGGCGCGTCGTACGGGTCGGACTTACCCACATCCATTGTAATAGGCGTAGTGTCGTGACAAACGAAGTCCACATTCAAGTTTTCCGTTAGATCCGCGGTAACATTCCTACCTATTGGAGTACTGTTAGATAAAT
>LQNK01000498.1:360807-377058 GCA_001586405.1 Phoebis sennae
CTGGCGCGCACGGTTCTAGTAAAAATGTAAGTACATTATCATTCTAACCTTTTCTCTGTTCTGTGGTTAAAATAAATAGCGGAAATAGTATAAAAAAGTCTTTAATTCAATATTTTAACATGTTTATAATAATTTAAATTCACTGATAAAAAAGTATTAGAAATGTGAATGCAATAAAGCATAAAAAACCATACAAATACAGCTTTGCATTTGTGCTTATTAAAATGTAATTTACAAAAAGGCAGTTGGCAACAATGATCATAGGAAATATTTTACTTTGAAAAATTAATTACTTGTGTAAGCCTGAATGTTACATCGTTACATCATGGTTTCAAAGATTAAAATATACTAATGTCACTATTTTAGGGCATATGGTATGCCGTACCGCGGTCGCTACCCGCGTGTCCCAGGCGATGAGCGCGAGCGATATTACGAGCGGGAACGCGGCTACGAGCGCGAGCGGGCTTACGAACGACCGCCCTACTATGACGAGTACGGTGTGCCGCCCGATGACGCCTCGCATCATAAGGTACGTATCCCATATGTATTAAAGTCGATCTAGTAATAAGTTTCTTAAATTATATGTAGGGACTTTTATCTGTAACTTGTTTTTATGCATATTTTTTAAATATTTTTACACTTTTGGGTTTGAGATCATTTTTTAAAAACAAATTAATGCGAATAGTTTTTAATCATAAAAATAAATCAAAAAGCTTTTGAAAAGTGGTTCTATTATGCTTATCAATGCAATCAATGCTACTTCTGCAATCTAATGCTACTCGAATACCATTTCCATGGTAAAAATGTTTATCTTCATTAACTAAAAACATTCTTCAGAGTCGTAACAAGTACTCGGTAGGATCAACTTAACGAACTGGTGGTAAATAATAAATATTACAATAAAAAAGACCTTATAATAAATTCATTTGAATAACGATTACTAATAAGTTCATTTGTGTATGGCTCATTTTGATTTGACTCGATAATCTACGCAGCGTCGCGTGCGTCCATCACGCGAAGTGATCGTCCAGCGCGCTGAGGTGGAGAGGCGCGAGGGGCGCGAGGTGCGCGAGGTGCGCGAGGGGCGGGAGGGGCGGCGCGACGGGCGCGAGCGCGGCGACGAGTGGGCCGACCCCTGGATGAGGGCCGAGCCCGCCGCGCGCCGCCGCCGCGCGCCCTCCAGCGAGGACTCATACTCCTCCTCTAGGTATGAACATGTTTGGTCTGTTCTTTGTATGAGGTGAACAATCTTTTTATGGCAACAGTGTTGGTATATAAAAATCCTAGATACACAATCAATGTCTTAATGAATCGGTAGATACACAAGTCTTAATATTTTATTAATACAGTTTTTAGCTTACAAAAACATGTATCATCGATTTTAACCATTAAAATCTTAAGATTCGTAGGTCAAAATTCCAAATAAAAAACTTTCTTTCGTACATAGTTAAACCTGAATGGTTTTTGTCCTTTTTTGTAAATAATTATCATAGGAACTAACATGTGATTTAGATTTAATCAATAATTTGTCTCCATACTTTAACACGGCAAATTTCAATGGTCGATTGTGAGTGTAAGAACATTGTAAATAGTCAAATAACAACTTAAATTGGTTCGCATAAGGTTAAAAAATAGTTGTTGATAGTATACAAGTAACTAGGCATGTAAAATTGAGTGAGCGAGAGCTGCTTACTCATGTTTAGTTACAGTTTCGAGCGTTAATTTTGTTTGCATCTAGGATTTTTATATATAAATTGTTGAAAGTCACATTGTTATTTCCAGTATAATTTTTTCTTAGATAAATAAAAAGATTGTTCATGTAATCTGACGAGTAAAATTGGTCATGTCTTATTAGAAATCAATGATGTTGTAAGTTAGTTAATGTTAGAAGCCTTCACAAACAAGTTGAATAATATGTAACTGATAAATGGTAAATTGTCATTTATAACAACATTCAATGGCATTACGAGGTTACACTTGATTTGGTGTAATCTTTTATTGATTAGCCCTAAGATACTTATAACATCATTGGTAGAGGTTGTATAGCCAACGTAGATGTAGAAGTAGGTTATGTGCACAAACTAAAGATAAACAAGACACAACAGTACAATCTGTAATTATAGTAATGGTCAATTCGATGTTAACATACTAATAAATAAAGTTTATAATATTAATCGAAAAATTGTTATTGTACATGCAATATCTAGTTTCATCTATGGTTTGTGATTGCGTCTAATAAGTTATTGTAATATAGTAGTTTTCAGTTGGTACAAAGTCTTTTGTTTGAATTTTTGAATAGGATTGGTGGATCCGATTTTAATACGATTGCTCAACCAGGTCATGTTAGTATGAATGGCAAGATTGGGATTATTGTTTTATATATTTTTGTGTGTTTGACATGCTCAACACCAATGTTTGAAATTATATAAAATTTATGATGGGGATGGGAATAACTTATTAGACAAATGGTGATGATGCAATACTTTGTGCACGAAATATATTTAAGTCGACATTTTTTTGCACCTGATTTTCTTTGCTAGAATGCGATCCCGATCACTGCACAAAGAATTGTCGTGTCTGCATCTACCAGTCAAAATTATTATCCTTAACTCTAATAGATTCATTTGCATAGAAATCTTCTAATAAAACTTTGGTTTAAATTCAATATTCTTAGATTTTTTTGTACGTTATTAATTTGTAATTTTTCTCTGTCCCCCCCTTTCCCTGCCGGGTTTCGCTTTCATAACAATTCGCGGTGTTTTGGTGATCACACTGACGAAACGACTTCTTTTTGCATGCCTTCTCACTCATTGGGTTTCGCTGCTACTTTTGCGTGTAACTGTGCGTGTATGTACGTGCGTGTAACGTGTGTTTTTGTGAGGTGCTCCTTTCCCCTCTCCTTCGGCCTTCCCTCGGGCCTACAGCTCTTTTAATTCCAGTTCGCGCAGTTCGGGAACTCCGGGAACGAGACGCAAGAGGAGGGCCTCATCGTCTTCGAGACAAAGGTGAGGGCTTGTGTAGCATAGATTATAGAGCATGGTACAATAGTTTAGTAGTAAATTGCATGTTTTAAACCTTTTACACATTTTGCGAAAGTTCTATAAACTGTTTTTACTTTTTAAATAACATAATCCTCTTTTCATATTATTTTTATGCATGGTTCTTTAAGCCATAGGTTTCAAGTCTGTTATAAAATTAGAAACTATTAGTTCCTATTAAAATTTTCCTTTCTACTCGATTAATGACACATTTCTAAATATACTTAAAAGAAAAAAATAGCTCCGCTTTAACATTCTTCTGCAAATGAATATTATTGGCTTATTCATGATTATTGTAAGTGTTAAAACTTGTTAGGTTCCCAATATCATTTGTGATCATAACTATATCAACCAAATAAGGCCCTGTTAGACAGAATAGTTTTGGACAATAAATGAAAACTTATCATAGAAATATAACAATAAATATGATTAAAGTTGTTTCAAAATAAATTAAAAGAATGGCAATAATAAACAACACTTCAGTTATATTTTTAGTATCAGGCATGAAATAGATTCAAAGGTTAAATTCAGCCATGTTAACTTTACTGATCTACATTACTGATCAATCCCCTTTTACAATTCAGAGCCTTCAAATAGAGGCATAGGTCAGCTCCAATCATTTTAATTCTATAGGTTTTATTATCAATCAGATTCAGCCAAATCAATTTCGTTATTATTGCGTCATAGTTTTCCATTGCGAGTATGAGTGCAATTGTCGTGTCCTACAGGTTGTCCCCGTCGGTGATAGTCCGCGAGAGGCGGCTGGCGAGCGCGCGCGCCACGGCGATGAACCCGCCCGCGCCGCGCCGACGTGCGCCCTCTCCCGCCGCCGCGCGACAACTGGCTGCCAACCCGCCCGCACCGGCCTCCCATCGACACAAGGTTTGTAGAATGACTGCCTTGGTGGTGTATTTTTTTTCTGAGGTGATTCTCATGGTTGGCTAGAAGGGCCTTTGCTGTTTTACGCGGACGTTACAGGCGAACTGAAGCTTCGCCTAGACTAGCGACGTACCTAAGGGCGTCCCCCTTTGAAGGGGATCACGTACCTCGGCTTGGGCTGGCGCTGCAAGGGAGGGGGCCTAAAGAGCCTGACTCGGACGGAATCTCCCCGGGTGAGCGTTGCGCGGAGCACGCACCTCGTCTTTGCCACTATATTTTTTCAACATTATAATTCCATAAATTTTGGCTGTATTTAGGCATTATTTGTATTACATTAATTACAATGTTGACTAGTGTTTCTTATGTTAACTTGACATCGCGCATGTATCCTCGTTAAGGCCATTTATGAACATGGAGAATGAATTTTAAATAAGTTTTTAACTATAATAGTATTTCATTAATACTATCATAATTTATACTTTCAGGACGAAATTGATCCGTATGGACGGAGCAAAGCATCGAGCCGGAATCGGAATAGAAAGAAGTATTCACGTTCATCATCTTCAGGCTCAGGTAAAGAAATCCCAAATATGATATTTTTAAGGTTTAGCATATGTTTACTTTAGTGAGTAAGTTCACAGACTAAATATAAAAAAAATATCGATCCTTAGCTTTGAAAGAACCTTATGTATTATTCTGTTCCTTTCTCTCTTTATTACAACGAAAGCGATGGCACGACATTAATGATATTCCCAAAGTTGAGCGTTTGGACATTCGAGAATTCAAAGTTTGATTTTAAATATTTCAAAAATAAAATATTGTGTTAAAATTATAAAATGGTCTAAAAAAAAATTTGCGTACCACACTTGGCAACACAGATTCATAAAATATAGATCTTAAATGTTATATTTACACAGAGTCGTCATCATCGTCGAGTGAATCAGAGAGCGAGTCGCGGTCGTCGTCAACGTCAGGCAGCTCGGGCGCCCGCCGAGCGAGGCACGCGCGCCTGCTCAACGCCGCTGCGAGGCCGAGGTATTACATACTTTATACTTTGTATTGATACTTCTTGATGGAAGGGCATATTACTTTTGTTTAAAGAAAAACACATCTTTATACTTTCATAAAATTTCTTTAAATAAAAGCCAAGGTATGAATTATGGATAGTGCCATCCACCACGACGCGCCCCACCAATTTTTGAATTTGGATTTTTTTTTCTATGATCGCAATAGTTTGTCCTGATTAGTGTATTTATTTTAGTGTGCGTGTACACACATGGGTAATGAGTGTGAACCTATAGAATCTCACACAAGCGAGATGCATACTTATACTCTAAACGATTGAGGAAAAAAGGGTGGGGCGCGTCTTCGTGGATGAATTTATCTATACTGCTTATTATCTTACAGGTTGGCAAACGAGCAGGCGTTTCACTTGATATTATGCGACTATGCCTTCAACAATGGGAGTTGTGACTTTTTACTGTATCTTAGATCTTATTGTAATATTTATTAAAGGGTAACGGTAATACATTTCTTAAGGCAAGCTCTTATTAGGATAATCCCTTATAAGGTCTTGGACCAAATTAAGAGTTTCTGGTGTCCTGTTACTACTAAGTAAGACTTAGAAATGATGAGAGGTGTGTAGAAGAATAACCTGTCTATTTCATCGCTACAATTGTTTTATTATTTATTCATATAATTGATTAGTAGTTAATATTTTTGTTCCTTACTTAATTGTAATTTTCATTCTGTCTTTTTATAAAAAATGTGTATATTTTTAGGATGAACGCGAAATCGGCCGCAGGCTTAGCGGCCGCTGTTGCTGTTGGCAATAAAAAGGAGGCGTCGAGTGAGAGAGGTAATTTATATTATAAAATTTCAAAAAATGTTTAAATAAAAAATAAACTGTTTCCTTTTAGAAACAAAAGAAATGTTTTCAAAGGCGGTTTTGTTATATTTATAAATTGGAACTACAACTACATAATAACGTTGCTTTGGTAAGGACTGTTCTTTTAATTTAAAGACTTTAAATATAAAAGATTTTATTTAAAAATTTGTAGAAATGGGCGGTAAAAAGCGTTCAGCGACATCGCCAGTAGGCGGAGCGGCGCCCGCGAAGAAGTCTGTGTCCAGGCGAGAAGAACTTCTCAAGCAACTGAAGGCCGTGGAAGACGCGATAGCAAGGAAACGGTCCAAAATATAACGATTCAGTGGAACATTTTGTAGCTGGCTTCATACGACCCTCGGACAAGCGAGTGTCGTCGCTAACGGTATCTATGTAAATCAATATTGTACTACTTAAGTAATCGGTGTTTTATAACGTGGTCCATTGTACACCAAAACAGCGCTAATGCTGTTAAGCTTGTATTGACGCATCTGAAATCAATGAAAATAAGGGTGTTTCATGGTATTGTGTTAGAGCTTCATTGGTTTGGTATGTAGTATTTTTGCAGGTTAGTTTTTTACTTTCGAAATCAACATTAGCAAACGGAGGATTATCAGTGAACTTTATAGATTTGATAGCCCAAGCCTACATTCCATAACTATCACTACTGGATTACCATATTTAAAAAAATTGGGCTACGGGGATTTATAGAATCAAAAATAAGTCCTCATAAAAACCATAAAAAGTCTATTGAATTAACATTATTTTCTACAGGTATTTCTATTTTTTTAATTATGTATAATTTTCTGTCCGATTTACATAGACTCAGTTTGACTTTCAGCGCTTGTTACGGGATATTTTGTGCTATGTGACATTAAAATGTACTCAATCAGTACAGTCTTTTCAAGTATTGAATTATTAAGATTGGTGTAACTGGACTTTACTACAAAACGGTATCTTAGTTACAAATGACAAACAATTTATTTTGGATCAACAATATACAAATGATTTCATGCAATTTCAATACAAAAGTCAATACATTATAAAATACTGGTCATAAAATATTATTCAATTTTACTTTTTTGTAGTAAAGCAGTAGATGTTTTAGTATAAGTGATTACACCTGTATACGCGTATGTTTCATCCATTTAAATACAAGTGTAATAAATTATTCAATGTTATCACAAAGTGAATAATTTACAACTGAGTGAGGTTTGTGATTGTAGTGACTGGACGAGTTCATGTAAAGAATAAATGCATTAGTTTTGTATTTTTTTGTTTTATTTATGATTCTAAATAATTTTACGAGCTTATGTTAGCATAATGCCTTATAAAGCTGAGATCTAAACCTTAATCAGGAACATATGTTCAGTCATTCTTGAGTTCATTTCGTTCATACGTACATACAGACGCTTCTGAGTGTCTTTAATTAATTATATCTCTAGTTTCCATACCAAATAAAACAAAATTGAAATTCAAATAATTTATTTCATTTTCATATTGTAATGGTTAAGTTTCTGATTAGAATATCTTATAACTACATTTTATTTTAAGGATTGTCTATGATCTGGAAATTAGCTAGTCTATATTTTTTCGATGTTGTATTCCGTATTAGAACGTTATTAATTTTTTGTTCTAATAGTTTCACCAGTGCATTATATGCTATGTAACCAATAGCACAGCTCCTTGCTTCAGTATAACTGAAAGCTCCTTTCGTGACATATCCCATTGTTTGTCTCGTACACAAATATCTAACACTATATACATTTGATGGAACCCATAGTTCTCTCATACTTTTTACGTATTCTGAGGGCTCTTTGTGATTTCTTTTTGTTTGCGTTGGTTTTTGCTATAAAAAGAAAGATTATATTTAGTAATTATTAAAAATGTCTATATAATTAAAAATGAAAAGGAAACTTACAACTTCAGATTTCTTTTTAAGTTTTCGCCTTTTTCTTCTCAATTGTTTCAATAATTTCTTATGTTGTCGTCGCTTTTCTTTCCTTAATTTCATATTGAAGTCTTCATGTTGCGGCTCACAGACTAAACTTTTTGAAGACATATCTTCTACATTCGGCAGACAGATTAAAGCATGATCTCTTACAACACCCTTTCCTTCTATTTGTAAATAAATAGCAACCAAACAGGAATCCATATCAAAATATTCCTTATTGGCTATCTGTCTTTTCTGTTTTACACATTCCTGTAAAAGTAAATCACCATCATTTCATTAATATACAATAGGTTTACTTACAATTATAAAACTAATTTTATAATACTTACTTGTAATTCATTCAAAACAAGTCTATCCCTTAAAACAAAAAACTTCTCAAAAGAATTGCTACTCCAGTCTTTTATTAATATGTTCCAAGGACATAAAAATGGGTTTGAAATCCCTAATTTGATATAATTAACTCTTTTACTTGCTGGTCTCTTAAAATAATGTTCTTTGAGCTGGGCTTCTTTCCTTTTTTCTTCTATTTTACCAGACTCAGAGTCTGGCGGGAAATAGCATTCGCCCATTTCATGTGCTAAATTTTCTGTTTCTCTGAGCCCCCCAGTTCTGGCTCCAAACATAACAAATGTTAACCAAAATGGAAGGCTATATTTGGCAGGCAATATTATATCCCATCCACTTCCATAACCTAACATAAAAAAATAATAGGAATATTACAGTATATTATACTAATAAAGTAAGAATAAAAATAATTAATGAAAGGATGTGTTAAAAATTTTTGAATTAAAGATTTTTGAAATTAATGCAAAAACAGTTATTTTTAATTATTACACTATTAATATATTTAATTATGACCCATCCTCCTCTTATAAAATATAAACTTGTATTTTATTCTTAATTATATTTTTAACCGACTTACAAAAAAAGGAGGAGGTTATCAATTCGACCGTATTTTTTTTTTGTTGAAATCTATACAAAGTCGGTGCCTTATCTATTTTCAATTTAACAAGATTTTTCACCGACTTTGTATAGATTTCAACAAAAATTAAATAAAAGTTATTTTCTACTTTTTAGAGCGAGGAAGTCGGTTCTATTTTTTGGCAAAAATTTTTATTTATATCTAAAACAAATCAATCCCTAAAGCTGTTTAAAGTGTAAAAGTTTTCACTTGAAATATGCTCTCAATATACTAAAGATATCTTACCAATTTTCTTATTAACTGGATTTTGTGAACCAGGCCTCTGTATAATCACTACAGGGACACTTTGAAATGCTGGATCATCCTCGTTCACTTCCTCTGGGACCATATGTGTGTTTGTCACATGTTCAATAAATTGGGTATTTGTCTTTGCATTCTTTTTAATATTATCACAAGTTTTTTCATCCCATATTGGTGATGAGGAAGCAAACAATGGCACATTTACTAAGTTCTCTGGACTTGTATTATTTAGTTCTGTCAATTGAGCTTTTGTACGCTTATTTGGACGACTCCATCTAGGATCTTTAACAATTAAGCCAATTATTATTCTTGGTGGCAATTGAGATGGTGAGAATAAATTTTTCAAATTAGACCAATATTCTAATTTTTCTTTTAAATCTAACTTAATGTTATTTTTAGTAGCTATTGACACCCACTCATTAGATTCAATATTATTAGGGTCTGTTACACATTTAAGTGAATGTGTTAGAATAGCATGGCTTTTAGGACCAGTTAAACGAAACCTATTAATATGTCCATACATCAACTGTATTTTGATATTCAGTAATTGATTCTCTAGTTTTATTCTTTTGGTATCATTATTATTTGTAGTAAAAGGTGGCAAAGGGTTATTAATTGTTTCTGTTAAAATTAATTCCAATTCTTTCACTTGTGAAGGATGTACAAACAAAACAAGATAAGGTTTTAAGTTACTTTTCACCCAAAGAAATTCAACTTTTCCGACAAATTCATTTGGATATGAATGTGGTTTAAATATATTTATATGACCTGCTCTATTGCCAGACATGTATGCTTTAGCAGTAATACTCAGTCCACAAGATTTGCTTGTAATGCAATTAAACAACTTTTGAATATCTTCAAAAGGCCCCTTTATCTGTATTTGAGTATAGTATGAAATATCCTGCAACAAACAATGAGCTGATGTTGCTCTATAGCAAGCCCTGAATGCTTTGTCACATGGTCTATGTGCTAAACGGAATCCCCATCTTTCAACCATATGAAACCGTTTAGCATGCCAAATGTGCGTTTCTAACCACGAAATTCTTTTTTGCCTCCTAGTATACTCTTCTATAAGATTTGCGGGTCGTCGTCTATACTTTCGTGAAGGCCTCTTTTGTCTAGGCGGCAGGCCACTTCTCTTTAATTGCTCCAAATGACTCTCACGTAGCCTTCTAGGTAATCTTTTACAGTTGTGGCTCATAACGCGACGTCGCATATGAACTGGTAATGATTGAAAAACCAGCTTCGTTTTTGCCGGTCGAATTATACTTTCGGTCATTGCAGCAATTTCAACACTTCTAGACGCAGCGAATTTAAAAGTATTTGCTGTATGAGGCAAATGTTCTGTGCCACCTAAAGTAGCATCAAACTCTGTCGATTCCATTTTTGTTAATTCTAGTAACAATTTTATGAAATAATTTATAACAAAACAATTTCTGTGAAATTTTATAAATTGAAAATGTTATCAACACACTCCCACATGGTTATGACATTGTCATTTTTATGACATTGGCATTTGGCAGAAGCAATCCATAATTGATAACAGTTGCCATTAACAATAACTGCTTCGTACAAGTCAACATATATTAACTCTATGATCCTTTCTTATTTTTTGATCGGAGAATTCCGTATCTTCTAAATAATTTTACTATAATTATTAAGCCTTAAGTCTTTCACTTTGAGATTTTTCTGATAATCCATTCGGTTCGGTTCCATGCGGTTCGTATGAATCAAGGGGGAGAAAGTTTCATGAAAAACATGCCTAATGTGTTAATCTATTTATATTTTTAATTAGTAATTTAAATAAAATACAATTTATGTTTAGAATGTATTTTGGTTTTCATAACACATTTTAAATCCTAAATTTCAAATACTTAAGTTAATTTTGACGAACTCTGAAATGTCTCACTCTGTATGTTTTTATCAATTTATATATTTTTGGAATAGAATATTAATTATTAAAGAGTATTGAAAATATTGAACAAGATGATGGTTAAAATAACTCGTTCTTAACTCTTTTAACGACTTAACTAGGTTTGTGAATGAAGAAAAAATAATTTTTAAATGTGTAACAGACATAAATATTACTGGAGAGATTCTCATTTTATTGAGAGAAAGCATGCTTATGCTTTTTATTAAAAGTCTTACCTGACTGTTAATTAAAGGCTCCACAAAAAACGAGGAGGTTATCAATTTGGGGCGATTATTATTTTTATTAATTTTTTCATATGACTTTTGCTATTTTTCTTTTTATGACGCTTACTTATTGTGCATGTCTCAACTGAGGATCGAACCCAGCCTATCTTAGTTGTAATGTAAATGTTTAATGGAGGAAAAAATAATTGTACTCGAAATAATAAATATTTTTATTCATTCTTCATTTGTCCTGAATGTTAAAAATTAGAAGTGTTGTAAAAATCAGGAAGTGTTTTTTGAGGGTGAAATAAATAGGGTAGGGGTGAAGCCTGTTTATTAGCTAATTCGGTATCGGATCATGAATAGACATCGATTCCAGTTTCATACCTTCTTACAAGTAGAATTTCCATCCAAAACAAAGCATACAAGGGTGTAAAATGTTTAAAGAAAGTAGAATAGTGGTGGAAGTAATGAAGTCTAATTATTAAGTAGTATACATTTTGTTGTAAATATCCCCACTAGCACCCTGTAAGCAGTTGTATATAGTATCTTTCACACAAGACCGGTGTTTATATAAAAATTAAATTTTACTTGTATATTTTTGACAAGTATCCGTATATCAATAGTTTCCGTAGGGTTCCGTAGTAGCTATTCTATGTCTTTTCTCGGGTTTCAAATAATTTGTACAAAATTTTATCCAAATCGGTCCAGTACTTTTGGAGCCAAACAAAAAATCTTTTCTATATAATATTAGTATAGACTAAACAAAAGTTTTAAAAACTCCATTACTCCATTACCTTACAAACAGACAAACTTAATTGTTATAAAAACATTCAAGTGTTTTCTAACTATTAGAACATTGTTGTAATATTAATTTTGGATGATTATGATATGGGACAACAAGTTAGCTTATATTCTAGACGTGTGCCTCATGTCACAAGTTACTAGATTGTAACTTATAACTAAAGGCCCATAAAAATAATGCGCAGAAGTATAGTTATTTTTTATCAATCTATGTATTTTTGGAAAAATTGCGAGAAAATCCCAATAACATTATGACAAAGGGAAATCTAAAGACAGACTATTTCTAGGGGTATCGGATGACGGGTTGAGTACCCGTCTGTATAAACATACTAATATACTCGTAAATTTATTCTTAGAGCCCATAAATTTACTGTATTTTCAAACTAATCAGATGAGAAGGTGAATAGATAAAATATGTTTTCGGAAAAGGGTTAACATTAGATTAATTTACACATGTTATTAATGCATCGCTCGACGAACTAAGTTGGTGGGTTGGTTGACAATAATTGACATGTTACCGGCGCACTGATCCATTGTCAGTAGAGCTGAAAAACATTTGACTAACATAAGAAACGCGCCTGTAAAAAACATGTTTAAATCTCAACATATTAAAACATATATACGTAGTAATGAACCTGATTTTTTTAAATATAATTAATTTAGATAATGCAGATTAAATCGTGTAAAATTTAATAAAATCATGTTAAAATTCAAAATAGGAGAGTCAAACATGACAGGTACACCATCATAGCCGGAGGGATTTATACTTAAAATTAGATTTAACATATATATAATTTATAACATAGGCAATGAAATACAATGTACGATAAACGACACAAACAACGTCGATAACTCCATAGAGTCAGTTACTAATTAACTTTCTATGTGCTAAAACAAATATATGAAATAAATACAGAATAAACCATATCAAAAATAAGTGTTAGTCTTTGAAATCATTGTTACTTTCAAATACATCTTTCACAAAAGTTGATAATAGGTAAATTACTAAAAGTAATTTAGTGTAATCAAAATATCGGCATAAATCCCATTTCAGTCTTCTGATTTCTTTCCACTTCGGTATGTTGAGTCGCTGCTGTAGAGTCGTTCTTCTTTATCGACAAAGGAACAAAATTAGCTTTCACAATGATCTCAGAATATAAAACAATCTGTCAAATCATTATGAAAACCAGTTTCGTAATTCCTTATTGCTTCATTCGCTTCGGCTTCTTGTGATCTTCGGACTTTCTTCATATCGTTAAATACCTTATTATATCGACACCTATACTTAAAGATACAATAATAATTTATAACTTTATCAAACAAATGCAAAACGAGCAGCGTATTAATGTAAAAACATAGTACTAAACACGACAGTGACACACAATAGAGGAATATGAATGAATTTGTCATCGCTCGATTGGGTGAAGTATGCGGCAGGAATGGAATATGACGTGCAGGGACGCTCCCATTAACTGTACGCCATGACATCATGCTGAGTCAGCCCGGAATTCGCCACCGAAGCATCGTCCCGATCCAGCGCCCGATCTGTAATGAAACAAACTTCACGTTATTAAGGCATTATAAACAATTATTAACGATTCGATTCGAGTGGACGCGTTTACAAGGACCCTATTATTGCGCTCAGTAGAGACGTCGACTAATATAGAAATAAACGAAGGCGGCAGGGCGTACGGAGCACGTTAAAGTTATGCGGGTTCTCCCACACCACGAGTCGACACTAATTAGGCGAAACGGAGTACGCCGGCACTGTTCGCCAGAAATGGTGCGAAAAAGCGCCTCCGGCCTTGTTGGGGCGGTTGCGCGGGAGTCGCGGCGCCGCTACAATTATTTCACTAATTTATCGTCGCTGATATTGAGCCTTTGTCACAAAAACCGTCTCTCATGTATTCTTAAAATTCTAGGGCCCAAGTACATATCTCAAGTAATACAATATTTCAAAGCAGCATCCTACATTGATGTTATATGCGCGTCTTCGAAGCGCCTTTGACCAAAAGCCTCATATATTGAAGTTTGTATAAAAGAAAATTGTGGGAGCGCGTTTAGAAATCTAAATAACTATTGAGTGTTGCAAACTGTATAAATGATGACTATTAACTGGCACTGTAGTAATGGGCGGAAGACCTGCATTATGTCGACAAATATGTACTTAGATTGTAGGTTTGTGTGCTACAATACCGATGACCTGAAAACGGTTTGTATTTGTCAGGAATTAAATTTGTTTGTAGACTGTATTTGTATGTACTGAACCTGTTGATTCTTGATGGGTACGTCGCGAAGTCGGGTAGAAAATTTGGCGTAACTATATCGTAACGTGTGGATAAAGTAAAGGTGATGTGATGCAGGGGAGGCGATGCAGGTGCGCACAAGGCTGGCGTCTGACGTCACGTCCGCACGCTCAATGGACGCGCTATGTGGGCCACACGTGTCACCGGCCCTCCCCTCCCCGCAACCAATACTGCTCTAATTGCTGACAACTATGGGAAATAGCGCAAATGTGTCTTTTATCGCGGACCGTGTACCTCGCGATAAACGCCGTCTTCACATGCGGCGCCGGAAATGTTTTAAGAATGAAATCCAGCGGATAAGTACACATGGGGGACAAGGGGACAATGGTATGTAGTCGGAGAAATGACGAAACGAGAAGCGACATCGCGACAAGTATGTAGGGCGACTGGCGAATGACAACGACGTCTATTAGTGTACGTCGCTATAGACATGATTCTGACAATTCTATTCTAAGTTTGCGAGCGTCTGCATGCTAATAGCATTTAGCATAATATATGAACCGTGAAATTCGCTTTGTAAAATTGCATTGCGTATTACAATTGTATAGTGAATGCGTTTACTTTACGAGATAAATGTTTTATGAATATTAGAAATCGCTTTATCCTCACTTTCTAATAATGGTTGATCTACCTTTGAATACATGTATAAATACAATGCAATACATACGAAATATTCATAGTTACGGTTTTGTCTTTGTTAAGGTTTGAATTGCGAGATGAATCATATCAACCACAATGATTTAGCAGGTCTATAACAGACTTTACGCCCAACACTAAAACAGTATTAAATTCAACTATAAAATGTCGTTCTATCTTATGTCTCCATTCATGATAGCAGTAGGTCACAGATGTAAATACTCAGCATAACGTTAAGTTATCTAGGCATTAAAAGGCGACACGCGGTAAGCGATGGTATTCAGTAAACAAATAAAGAAGAAAGTGGTCTCGGCGAGATGTTATCAGTTATCAGCGTTTATCTCGGGCGGTGTTATGGTATGCGCAGGTATAGAGATAGGGCGAGCATTCCGCGGCTCTAACGGTGTGTTATTTCGCCGATCACGGCGCGGGCGGTCGGCGGTCGGCGGTCGGCGGTCGGCGGCGGCGGCGTGAATGGCCGCGAGATGCAGCGCAGGCTGCAGCGCCCCCCGCCGCCGCATTCCGCCGCTCAGCCCGCTTGCGCAACCTCCGCCACATTCCATTCATACCCGCGCGCGACTCCATAACCGCTCCGCGAGCCTCCTACTATTTAAACCGAGCTCGAGCCTTCCCAGAATGGTTAAACGAGCGCAGTTTTTGAAATTTTAGAGCGTTACGCCACATTTCTTTGTAAAGTTCACGGCGTTCGGTTGCCGTGAATTCCGCCGGCCGTTGACCCCCTCGCCACGGCTTTCTCTGCCTCGCTGTTTGCTATTGGAACGAATCTATTAATTGGAGAAACTCGGTTCACACATGAACGTGGAAAGTAGACTGAATAAGCTCGGCTAAGTTTGAAGATTTCGTCGGAAAAGTCTTTAGATAACTTCTCGATATTTGTCACACAAACGGGACAGATAAATGATCGATCGATAAAGTTGTGTTGTCGCATTCACGGCAACAATACCAAAGTATTATGTTGACAGCGTGCGACTTTCACACGGGGATTTCCCGATATCTGATAGGCTTGAATCTCGCGTTCGGAGACAGGCGTGTGGGAATATATCTATCGTGTCATTGTGAACTAGCTGAACGTGTTGCCGAAACTGATACTTTTAAACTCAAATAAGTTCAATTTTAAATCTTATCAGCAGTGGACTACATAATTTTGTTCTTGTTTAAATTTTCATAATATTTGACCATTAGTAAGTCAAAAACGACATGATTGTATTAATGTGCCAATTTATGTCAACATTAGAATCAGTGCAGCATTGGAGGCACGATGCAGCGCGGCGAGTGCTGCATTCCCCTCTACCGTGGGTGAAATGTCACCAAACAGCATTCCGAAATATTTGAAACGACCTTTATGGCGCGAAAGAAAGTGTCTGGAGTGC
>LQNK01000498.1:377087-391736 GCA_001586405.1 Phoebis sennae
AGAGGCGCGCGCGCCAGTCGCACGGCGCCCCCCGCCCGTACCGCACCTCCTGCATTCCATTGCGCCTCCCTCCGAATTTATTCAGCCGCGACCCGAGCTGACCGAACGAATCCACCACCCTTTACAATAGATTTTGCAATTTGATAACACGATTTCTGCACCAATTTTATTACTTACTTGTTATATATCTTTACTTATTTTGGTATGGTATCAAATTCTGAATAGGACAGATAGAAGTTAACGGTACTTTTTGAATTTTTAACAGATTTGAGCATTCCACATGAATTAAAATCTTTAGATAATCCTATGCTGACTGAAGCCTTAATTTTTTAGCGCTCATTAACAACAGAAGTCACGGCCACATTTTCGGCAATAATTCTGTCATGGGTTCATCTATCAAACATTTAATTTTTTGGATAGAATTAACTTTTCCCATAGTCATGATTAAAAAAGTTAGAAGATGAGAAGGTTCTGGGTATAACGATTCGCAACGATTCCAAGAATGTCGCTAATCGCTATCGGGCGGCGCGGCGTTGCTTAAGGGACTACACAGCTTTGAGCGTCCGATTTTGGCGAACTAGGAGCTCGTCCGGGCAGCGGAGGCGGCGTCGCAAATAGCCCGTGACGCGGCGGGCGCTGCACTTTCGCGCGGTCATGTGCCCGGCGCCGCAGACGCTCGTAATCGTCTCTATTTAAAAACGTCGACGCCGGCGGGGAATGTGAGCGACAATGCACGCGTCAACGACCGCTCGCGGAAGCACACTTCCAGGCGGAAACTTGCGCCCGCGCCTTAAGGGATTCGCTATTTATAATCGCAGGACTGATGTAACGAGCAATCTCTACACGTGTAGCGTATCGGAAAGGACGAGAATCGGATACGTATGCGCATTCTTGCTGTTGTGAATGGACCGATTACTCACGTTTTAAGTCGCTATATTAATAATACACAAGCATATTTTTTACCATTCATGTTCGAATATTTTAAATGTTCTCAATTTACGAAGATATTCAAAATTATACTACATTTTACGTCTATATAAGCGCTAAAACACGCTAAACCTATGATCAGAGAATAATGGCCATACATCAATGTCTAAGTAGGAATAATTACCGTATAAACGGATATCAATAAAAACATAATAAGCGGGTTGATCCACAAATAGCTAACGATAATTTTTAACAAGATGCCTGAATAACTGAACGATCAATCTGGTTATAATTGCAGTGATGCTACCGTCGTCGTAGTGGGTAGGTTCGTAATAACTCAATCGCTTTGTTGCAAGCTGTAATCAGAAAAAATATTTTCTCAAAGCTGATATTTGTCAGGTAATAGGGGCAATTCGAAGTCTGTGATTTAGTGAGATAAAAGACGCGAAAAGCGGAATTGAGATAAATACTACAGATTGAAATTTGGAGTTAAGATTTTACATATAACCTAACATTTTATTTTATTGAATTTTAATGCTAAATAGATCTATATAACTTGGAAGAAAAAATTAAAATAAGCGATTTAAATACCTCCAGTGGTACTAGGTAAACTCGTACACTTATTATCAGCTACAAGATCCGTCGTATCCCCTCCTTCGTTCCGGTGCCGCACATCCGCCTAGCTAAGGTCCGATATTATCTCTCACCGAAATACATGTATGTGCACATCGCAGAACTATTTCATATTCAATTATGTTTCCTGATTCTTAATGACTACCAATTAGATGGAGAGATATCTAAATAGAATTCCGTTTGTAATTTATAGTGGACACTAATATGATTATTATACTGTTGGTTTGTGTACGCATGTGAATATTTTTAAGTATGTTATCCTGTTTAATCGTTAATAGTTTAAATAATAGTTTGAAAGGCTTTCGTTACGTATAAATGAGATTTCGAGCGGTTATGATAAATGATTGTTATGGTTTTTTATTGAAGAACTGATGCTATGTTAACGGTATTTTTTCTTTTTAGTTTATTGAAAGTGAAATTAAGTTGGTTTATGTGAAAAATTTAATAAAGCACTTCGTTAAAAAAATCGTATTTTAACTTGTTTTAAATTGAATTCAAATAAATCCTAACGAAAGTTCATAGTCTAAACTAAGGGTGCCTATGAATTTGAAGAGACCCCCGAGCGCCGTTTACCGATTTGTATCGGTAATTGTCGTGTAGTGACAAAAAACCCATAACCACATTAAGATTCAATTAAGGCGCGTTACATTACATTTTCGTAATTGTCACGATATCAGTTTAATATGTATTAGGCGGACATCGTAATGGCCGGGACGTGCGGACGCCGCGGCGAGCATTTTAATAAAACCTAATTAAGGCACAATTTCTAAGTGATCCACCTGGTGTAATAATGGACACTTTCCATGTATTGAAACAGTAACTTTTAAACTGACTATTAATTAAAATTTCAGTACTGATATTTTTAACCTGGTTAATGGTTAATATAAGTTCATAATGAAGGAAAGGGTTCAGTAACCCACATCGTTAATTTTTAACCTTATTCTTAATCATCGTTGTTAGAGCTTTTTATTTCATAAACAGTACATTATTTAGTGTAATATATTTGTTCATGTTATTCAATTGGGTTGTGTTTAGTGAAAGATTTTAGCTCAAAAAACCTTTGGTAGACTGCTACGAAATTGCTACGAAAAGTGCTACGAAACCGTTAAAACGTATTTAAATCAATATATTATGACATTATAAACAATTATTTCTCAGATGATGTAACAAAATAAAGTCATAACAAATTGTTGTCATCATAACAATAATACGTCAATATTTTACGTGCAAATTTTGCTGTTATATAAATGCAAAACTCTGACTGAATAATTTTGCATTCATTACACATTCTTGTCAATTGCGTTCTAATTACTGCGTTTGTGATTTTACTAATTACAAAGAAATACATTCCTCATATCAAATAACGGCGGTGTATCGTTTTCAATAAGAAAAATTACTTAGATTCCGTCTAAACGCCACTTGTGTTTATATTCTAGGAAATGTAGAATAATAAGTCTCATCAGTTTTTATATATCATAAACTACATTTATTTTTAGATGATTATGCAGTTCCATGTTATTTCTAATACGATTCTTAAAAACAGTTCAACAAAACTATATAGCAGTATTTATAGACGTCAAAATATTGAACGATCGGAGCAATCTCACATGAATCAAAAGCGGCATCAAATAAATGTACGTACATAGCGAGTGACGTCAGGTCTCATGTAGCAGAGCGAGTAGGTCGCCCGGAGTGCGCGAGTGCGCGAACAACAGATGTAAAACGTGACACAGTTTCAGTTTTCAGGACGGAAAGTGTGTCTAGGCGCATTCCGTATTGTTTTAGTAACGACAATGTGTGGCGCCAAGGCGCGGCAGCGACATGTTTTATTCAACGCGGGCCACGACCCGCGCCGCCCCCCAAATTCTGTTAGCCTCGTCTCGGCCCGCGCACCGCCGACTCTAATCACTTAGTAACATGGCCGACTTTACCATGTCACGATTATTTCGATTATCGGTAAAGTCAACAAGTGGAAATAGGCGACGGCCGACACAGAAATGAATATCGCCACTCCGAGGGTATAATTGGTATAATGAATGGGTTTCGGATGCTAATCGTAGGTTCAGGCGGTGGTGGTGGTGAGCGGGAGAGCGGGGGAGCGGGGGGCGCGGGAGGCGCGCGTGACGAGGTCAAGGTCCCGCCGGCGCCTACCTGACGTCCAGACTTTGGTAACTAGGACGCGCCGATCGCCCCGATTTATCGATATTCCACGCAAAAAATGTAAATAACGTTTAAAAGCTAAGTGATCGTACATTATACCCACCTACTTGTGTTGATATAAACTTTTAAACCGCGCAGACGCTATTGTATAATCTGTATACAGATCAATTTGTATGTCTAGACTGTGGATGGAGGTATTACGTATTTTTATATTTTAACATGACTAAGATTCGACAGCTCGAAATAGAAGCAACGTTTCGGGCCCTGAAATTTTGTATAAGTACATGAAAACGCGCGCACACAGCGAGATGGGAGGCTCAGTTTAGGTGTGAAGGTCAATGACCGATAAGGTTTGCGTTACGTCGACCTCTTTTTCTCCTCACCTCCGCACTATCGCCAAGCGACCTATTAACAAAACATGTTGCCAAATGCCTCGATCTCCAAATAGCATAACGCCGATTGAGCGGCGAACTTTGTGTAAAGCGAAACTGCGAGCTTTTAACTGTGTTAAAAATCTTTTGAAGCATTTTAATGTTAATATTAGTCAAATTCTACACATGTTTCGTATAAAAACATTGTCACATAAAGCCATAAAAAGCGAAAAGGTCTTAACGAATTGAGCACTAATTAAGTGTGCACCAAATAAAGATTTGAATTGGCGGTTTAACATTGTTGATACGTGTAGTTTTGGCGCAAGGGGGAGCCTATCGCACGGACGTAAGGTGCACCTTATCGCACCATTGTTCGCCGACGGATTTATAACTTCCCCTTGCCCTCAATAAGGGCCCGTGACCTGCCACCTACTCCTAAACAATACAAATAACCGTTCCATTTGTTTATTCCACCACTAATTTAGAATCGGTAGTAAATACAACACTCCTGTTTGGGAATTCATGTCCGACGGAGTCCAAATATTTTTAAAAGTGAAATAGATGCGCCTGTCATAAAAGAAAGGCAATAATAACATAATATAAATTCAAAGTGTAAATTTTAGTTTTAATGATACACTAAATATTTCTTTGTGTATATTGGAATCGTTTTTACAGAACAAATTAACAAGTAGATACACATACCTTTATTTCGGTAACTGACGCCGGATGAAAAATTCCACCGATCATTGTCCTAAATTCACTCGCCTAGCTCGCAATGTTGCAGTGTTGCCAAACCTGAAAAATCACCAAAAGAAAAGTTAATAATTGACGCTATAAAAGTGGTGTCGATAAAAATGCTAATTAATGAACATTACATTGGGAATAAATAAAGTGATGTTTTCCCAAGAGTTGAGACAATCAGTGAGAAGTGTCACGACATCGGTGTCGCGGTGAGAACAACAATTCAGCTGTGGAATATTACCATAGCTTTTGTTTATAATATTTAAGTATTTAATAAAATGTATAAGCATTTTAAATTATATAATCATATTATATTATGCTTAATTTAATTAATTTGGAATCCGACATTTCGTCCAGTTTATATTAAAAATGATCTATCAAAAATCACACAATATTCTAAAAGCCATCACACGTAAAATCCCAATCTCACATTAAGATCAATTTATAGGAAAACGAGCTAATTTAGTTTAGATATCATTTATTAATTTATAATAAAGATATAATCGAAACACTGGCTGTGTTCACAGTCATATAAACCGGGATCATTGAAACATTAGATAGAAAACATTTTTATATTTATTAAAAATAAGTAAAGTAAAAAATTCCCAAGCACACAATATATTTGTAATTTGACGTGGAACATACATTTAGCTAGCGAAGGTTGTGAAGGCCTTATCTATCAGTGATGTCACAAAGCGAAGACAGCCGCCGTGATGTAAGCAGTAGGTACCTACGAGAGGAATGCGGCGCGGCGTGCTAGCCGAGTAACGGTCCGCCTGCGATACCTCTTGACGTTCCCAGGCTCAGCCGTGCCGATCGCCGGCCCGAGATAAGCACCGCTCCTATACGAAACCCAATAAGCTGTTTCCTTGAACCACTCACAACAGTACCGCTCCCGTCAAAAAAATGACCAAAACCGAACAAAAAACGCCCGTGAATAAGGCGGGAGCGCGAAATAAGAATGACCCCGGTTCTGGGAAGGCTCGGCGCCGGTGCAGTCTTTACAACCTTTATAATGATCGCTTTTTGTAAAGCGACCCTTAATGGCTTATCGTGGGGCTGAGAACTGGCGTAGTGAGACGTGCGAAACAGCCTCGTCTGTCTGTCTCACCCACCTACGTGTACTTTCTTTAACGGATAACGTTTTACAATGTGGTTTGTACCGGGTCGTTAGTACGTCGCTAATGTGAGCGACGATTGGCACATAGTTGTCTTAAATAGTTTGTGCTGGATAATTTCGGCGTGTGCGTCGAGCAGGACATATCCCTCGGTGAGAGGAAGTGGCGAAGGAAATGCTTATGAAACGTGCGCCCACGCCGACGGCTGCAGCGGAAGCGGAGGCGCTCCGCTCATAGTTTGGCGGTTGTAGGCGTCATAACCGAAACGTCCCATATTCATGTGATGTGGGCTTAAATTAAACGTAATAGAACGAGCAAATATCACAGAGTAGGACTAGGCTGGGGTGCGCTGTGGGTGACAGCCGACGTCATTATTAGCCGTGAGTCAATGATCTAACTTCTAACGCATGCTTCTGACGTAGACAATACCTGACTCATGGTATGCTCACATCTGTGCGAAAATATATTTTATGTTTCTTCTAATTACCGACCGATAAACGACTAGGGCTTTCGTCAATTGTCACATGACTTATTTTGATCATGTTTAAAATTAGCCAGTAGTGGTTTAAGATTATTTTTACATTTTAATTAGATGATCGAAATATCATTAAAAGTATACAATAAAAATCGATGTAGGAAAAATAAACTGATTTATAAACACAAAACTATGGAGAAATTAGTAGAATTTCGAAAAATGGCAACATTCTTTGGAAAGCTATAAAAGTCTATTGAGTTATGACATTGTTAATTGATTGATGTTATTTTAAAATGGGAATGAGGGTTAGCGTAGACGAGGGCAATGAACAGACAGGGGTGATGTTCAAGTAAAGCAAAACTAGAGCGTTGAGAGTGCGAGCAGGACGCACGACGTCACGGTCTGTGACGTACGTCCTGTCGATAACGCGCCACCATAACTACACATCTCATTGTTTCAATTTATTGCCTACGCATGAGAAACGATTCTTATCGTCTCCATACTACAATATCTTTTGATCAGTAATGACATGTTTTGCCGTATCTACTATCGATTCGAAAATTGAAGGTAGATGCAAAATCTTAACTTTTGAATGGTCGTTTATCATTCGAAATTGGAATTCCACATTTAGACGTCAACAGTTTCCAATTAAAGCGATAAATATTATTTCTAATCTTACATTATTTCCTGTAATATTCCATGAATATGGGAAATAAATTCACTATTAAACTCACTTTGCACACAATATTCACATTGGAACGGATACCGCAGAACTGAACTGTACGTCGATGACACTTGTTCTAGCACTTAGCACGAAGTCCGGCCTGAACTAGTGATGTTCACTAAACAGCGCGATAATTCAAAAAGAAGTCAGAGGTTACGATGTTATCGATGGAGACATGAATATTCGAAGACGCGAGGGTCACGAGTGAACGGTCTGTGTAGCATCGCGCCGCGGCGTGAATGGAACGACCGACATTTTATGAATCGAGAGCCGTCGCTCATTGACCTGAGCGATAGACCAGCGAGCGGGGAGCGTGCGTAGCTGGGGCTGCACGGGTGTCCAGGAGGTGCCCGCGCTCCAGCACCGACGGAAGTGACGTTCCCGCAGAATATGGCGGCGCGCGCGCAGGAATTGCGCAGCTTACCTATCGGGACGTCTCTGCCGCGGTAGCTCGCTCGGGCGCTACCGCCGACGGGCTGCCCGTCTTCGCCACTTCGCGATCGAAACGCGCCCGCATGCGCCGATACCCGTATCCACAAAAGTGCGCGCGATCACTAACTTGCGAATAAATTGTTCGCACTGTTATCTAAAAATATTCGTGTGCGACGAAGAGTGGTCGGAAGTCACGGGGAGACCGTCACGGAGCGACACACGCGAACTGCTTCCCCGTCGCGGGGAGACTGAAGAGGGCAGGCCGCGCCGGCGCCGGCGGAGGCTAAGCCGCACGCGCACTTTGCTGGCTGTCCCGCTCGTCCGGAATGCGAGCGCGGCGGAGCGAGCGAGACGGCGGAACCTCATTATCACAGTGCCGACTCGTGAACACCAATAAACCGAGGAGTAGGGACAAAATATTCGACCTTCACTTTACGTGCACGCACACATGCGCGTTGCGATCGCGACGCACGCGCACACACGCGCGTTTAGCCTCGCAAATTGCTTGCTCGTCGTCGCCGCAGCGCTCAGACTGCGCTGTTGTGCTACACTTGACAACTTTTCCAGAAAATTGACATGCATCATACTCGTGAACAAAATGTACCCACGCCTACAGGGGCCACACCATGACGAGACCTGTTAGCGGCTGTGGAGTGGGATCATGCTCTTTACACGTATCTCTGCCCTCACATTCGTACCTCACATAAGAACACAATTAGTAATCAATTTTGTGAAAGAATGCTAAAATCACACAATGAATTGCAAATCTTCGTTTATTAAGTATCTAACAATTAAATATATCTGATTAAAACAAGCATAAACTTTGTTCACACAGTTTAACAAATTATCTATAGGATTTAAAACATATTGAAATTTAACTTATCATAATTAATGTGTACTATTTTTTATTCATTTTAGTTCAATGTACTGTTACTCGGTCTGCCATTATTCAAAAATATATTAATTTATCAATGCTTATGATAAAGTAATCCACAATTTTTGTTTTATTTTTCTTTGTTCCTAAACTGGATTTCATTAAAAGTGTAAAATTCAACTGTAGTAGTCTTCATAAACCATATTGTTGTTTAAGTAAAAACAATCTTAGTAGAATGTAATAAAACATAAATTCATTAGAGGCCAGAGTCAGGCCAAGTATAGCAGTTAATTTTCTGTTTCAAAATAACATTGAGTTAATAAAATTACAGTTTTATTGTGGCCAGTAATTTGGAAGATTAATTAAAAAATTATTGTTACTTATAAGAGAGTTAATTATTATATACAAATAACACAAGGTGCAATGGCGGTTTATTCTTTGACGCTCAGAAATTTGTTTATCTACCTACCTTCCTGGAATTTTTTCAACTTTTTTATTGATCATAAATGCAGCTCAGGTTGTTAATAATATAATAATCATACTTTAAAACTTTATAATTTTCTATTAATTCGCAGATTGGCCAATATATGAAAGTATCAGAACAATCTAAACCAGGTTTTGGTCAAAATATGCCCATCCTCTTAAATTGGCTTTAGTAGTTTAATACAATTTATATTTAATGTTTTAAAATGGTTAATAATGACATTTATGCGATCAATATAAACTAAATATAATGTAAAGCCAATTTTTTTTAATCAATTTATATTAAGCATTCTGGCAACACTTAAATCTCTTTAAATATAAGGAAATAAGTTACATACAGAAGAAATTTTTAAAGCAAATTTTGGTCAGTAATTGGGTAAATGACAGCTTATTAATTATTTACTATTTTAATTCAAATTTTATTAATAATAATAAATATTATTTTTTAAAAATGATGACACGATAGAATGTAAATATACCTAAATATGAATGATATCAGATCAGCAAATATCAATGTGTTAAGCAACATTTAATATCCAGTGTGTCGAAACAAATGCATAAAAATACTATTTTTTATTTTCAAAAATAAAAGCAGCATTTAAATAACTTATAAATAATATTTTAAATCAAACAAAAAATATTCACTGCTAACAGTAATATAATTATGACAGTAATTCGGTTTAAACCTTTAAGTTCAATTTAAACTTCATTTTTCAATAAAATAGTAAAAAAAAAATATATTTTTACATGAAAATAAGAAAATCACGTGTTTAATTAATTAATTTAATAAAAGAAATGTAAAAACAAAATTTTATAACCGAAAACGAGGGTACTTTAAGCGATTTATTTGAGTTTTCATGCAATCTCAGCATGGTATGTTTAAAATGTGTATTTTTTATTGAAAATATGATATAATGTAAAGTTTTTTTGCTAAATCTGATAGGCGCTGAGTTGTAGAAAGGATTTCTATTTAAAAAATGCGCGAAAAATGTGCGCCAATGTTGCCACACGCAGCGGTTTCGGTGCGTTTGGGCAAACACGTCGACCGCTTCCCCACAAACACAATATACAATTAAATATTTTCAATACGACTATTTTTTCATTAATATATCAAAATAACAATTATAAGACAATTTTAACATTCATAAAAATTCAACCACATTTTTTTTATTTTTTTTTATACTAGATATGTATTATGTCATTATTATTATTTAATAATAAATATTTATTTATAATATAAATAAGGATAAAAATGCTAAAATGATCTAGTAATACATAAATAAAGAATGCGACAAATTTTATAAAATTAAAAATATAAATAAAAAAATTGGGGCGTGTAGGTATATTGCGTCGGAATCCGGTATTGTTATCAGCAAATAGGGCAGTGCCTATCTAATCTTGGTCTCCCACTTTAACTCATAGATAACTCACTTCTTTCGATATACAATTCATGTAAATTGTCAAATAATATTAGGAAATTTTAAGACGTACAAAATTACTTCTAAGATTCTTAAAAAAGGAGATAAACCCAAATAATTGCTAGCTGAGTAATAAATACAGGAATAATATGATTTAGCTTTAAGACAAATATTTAAAAAATATTTTGGTATATTCTAAACGCTATTTTGTGTGCATTTTTTATTTTTTGTTAAGAAACTAAAGGATTTAATAGTATAAATTTGCAATGAAAAAAATATTTTTAAATTTTTATGAAACTAGTTTCATCAAAAAGCTAATCGATAGTCGTTGTTAATAAAGTAGTGAAAAAAAATAGTTTAAACAATTAAAATTAAATCATTAAAGTTATTTGTAATGAAACACCACCCATGAAACAGGCCCTCGTTAAAGTTTGCAAAAAATATTTAGTTTTAGTAGCATTTGGAAACATTTCAAATAAAAATAGCATGATAAAGCTAAACAAACAGTATATTTTTTGATAAAATAAATATTTGGATTATTAAAAAAGAAATAAAAGTACAAGACAAATTCCTTCAATGTTCTTAGAATGGACATGCAGATTACATTATAAATATTGTTTAAAATACCTTACAACTCGGTAGAGTCCAGAGATATGGCAACACAGTAACTGTCAATGGAACCGTTGCGTTTCAAATTCCGCGCTGCAAATTCCACTCGCGCAAGAAAATTAAACTATTCGTACAAAATCAAAAAATTTTCTTGTAAACGTCTTGATGACGTATTGGGCTCTTTCCTTTATCTCTGTATTTCGAAAGCGCACTTCCGATCGACACAAAACAAATACTTCCACATAACTGATAATACGAAGTCGTTAACATAATGTTATTCGAAAAGGGCAATAGACACATTTTAGGAGATAATAAATCATGAGTACCTTCTCATTCATTTCCGGCTCACATGTGCGTGCACGTGGTCGCGGAATCCAGCGTCTCGTCATTTGGGTTTCTCATGTAATTAACGGGAATAGGCACATTAGGAGGGATCCGCGCCGCGCCGCACTCGTCCTCTCCCAACCGTGACGTCCGGCCAGGGTCACTGAACGCAGGGCCGATCGCTTTCTTGTACGAGCGACCCTTCCAGATGTCATTCACATGTCTCCGAACGCGTAAACACAAGCCACCACCGATTTTCACATCGGGCATCTCAATTAGTAAAATGAATGTGGAGCCGGGATGCGCAGACATCAGCGCTCTCGGATTGATCGCAGCAATGTATCACACGTGCAGGCCGTGCTAGCGGCCCTTCTATTTGTAAACCGGCGCCGAGGGCCGCACATTCCGATCGTGCCTCGTGCCCTGCGCGCCACCGGGCCGCTCTCCCCGACCCTAACCCGCGCTCACGCCCGACTTACATTACCACGAACCCGAAGGGCCCCTCGCGTGCGCTGGAACTAATGGAGCAGTGTAATCCTCGCGAGCGCATTTCACCGTCTAATGCACTATGAAGCGAAGATTCGACTTGCCTCTCGAGTTCTATTAAAGGCAATGCCACTGCAACTGTCAAAAGTACGATAGGTATTGTGGAAGATCTTGTCAAATTCCTAAGCCTTATACGGAAGGACCAGTAACTATTGGATATAGAACGGGATACATATCTATATTTATTGTTAGTACTCATTTAGTGTGAAATCTTAAACGTAAATATATTATATATATTTTTACTTCTGGCTCTAGCATAATGTAGAGTTTATTTATAAAAATCATTTAACCTTTTTTACGAGAGTTAGCCCCTATCTTGAGTTGTTTTGCGGGAAAAATAATTTCATGATAAACTGCCGTCTAAATTTGTTCCTTGGGATTAACAACGACGGCTTCCTGTTTGTATACGAATTGTATTAAAATAAATTTGACTGACCTCAATAATTAAGCATATCTAAATTCTAATATAATGGAGGATATTAAAACACTTCATGTAATATTAACAGTCATAAATCTTTACTATTTACTGAAACTTTATTAGTTAGTATGAGTTATGAAATGGCAACTTGCAGGATTAACACCTGAACAAAGTCTTGCACAGATGAATTTAGCAGCTTTCTCCAAAAGGTCAATGTTTTCCTCTTTATTAGGCAATTTCTTCGTATCAGGAGAATACATTCTAGAGCTAAGATACTTGAAAAGTGTTATTATTGGTCGAAGTAACAGAACAAATTAGGGTTGAATTGTGTTAAAATCCTTCCTATTTGCGTCTTATACCTTTCTATTTATGTACAAATACTCAAGTTATGTTTAACTTTCATATCTGTCTGTCTCTCCCTACCTTCATAAAGGCGCATTTACATTGGTCGTTAGGTGCAGGCGATCTGTAACGCATGCTATGCACTACGCATTGCGATAATCGTTTTCATTGGTCTTTAGACCTCACATTCGGGTGCGGGAGATTTCCTAAAAGCATGCTTTAAAGTCCGCACGATTAGTTTCATTGGTCGATACGCCGAATGTGGGGAACCTTGCACACAATAATCGACCGACTTAACGACTAATGTAATTGCGCATCTACAGTGATAGTGACAGAACTCAAGAGGTCTCTAAAGTTGAGTGTCCTTTCAGTATTTGAACATTAGTTCACTTGTGCATAGAGTTAAATGGACGATGTATTGGTGCTCATAGATAAGACAGTATATGTCATTAGCACCGCTGTCTACATCGCAACATTTTGAGGATTTTACATATAAATTCATTATGCTGTGAATTTTTTGGTGTTTTTAACCTAGGAAGTCTATAAAGACTAGCTCTATTAGAAGCTCTTCAAAGCCTTAGTTCAATGAGATAATCATAACGTACACAAGAGAAGGGATAAGTATTTGGGGGAAAAAATATTTAATTCTTAAAAACTCACACTGTCACTATTACTCTAATGGTTAGAGAAAAGAATAGAATAACATGTAAGCTGCTCTCAAACTTAATAGCTCCCCTGACTGACTTCGGCCATGGTGTTCAATCTCATCAGAGACTAGCCAGCTGCGCAAGAGGTATTATAGTGCACAAGTGTACGCGCCAACACAGGTGTACTCTCTCCTTTACTCTCATAACCCATTGGGACAGAAGACCGACACGACCGGAGAGAGATCAGGCGCAGGACCGATGGCTATTACGTGTTCTCCGAGGCACGGGGGTGTTCCAACACCGCCAACTTCTAGATTCACGGCTGTTACTAACATTTCTTGGTCAGAAAAACCCCAATAACATTTTTTTTGACCTCATCCGGGCTTCGAACTCGAGATCTGTAGTCAAAGATGCAACCACTAGACCAACAAGGCAGTCACAAAGCTAAGCATGAATTAAGCATAAAGATATTAGTGTAATAGGTTTCAATCATTCCGAGATATGGGGACATTAATTAGCATCAAAATTTGGCTAGCCAGCATGACTGAGCGTATTTTAAAATTAAAATCAACCTTATATTATTAATGTTTAAGGTTTAATTTGTGGTAAAGTATTTCAGGTCGTTGCATGAATGTATGTATTAGAATGTATTCTTATCATTAAAAAATATTATTTATGTAATTTTTGTCAATTTAATCCTCTTGATCAATAATTCTTGAAGAAAATGAGACTAGTGATAGAATACAAACAATGTTTGTACCAACAACAACCTTTACAAAATATTTGAGTCTTAACAGTTTACTGCGCTCTAAAGTTTCAAAAACACTTATTAATGTTAAATTTCCAACGGTTAAGGGAAATTGTTAAATTATCAATTAAATTCACAGAAAGAATTCCTAGAAGTTATAATTAAATGTCATAAAAATTATACGCTGGAAATACAAACGTTAAATAGAGTTAGTCAACTATGATGAAGTTATGGCACTTGCAACATTAATAACAAAGTAAATTCCAAGAGTGTAAGCGACACTACTAAAAAACTATACAATTATTACTTAACGGCGTCATTTAATGGATTGTATAAATAAACATTACTACATGTACCTACGTATTAATTAAAAGGTATGTACACAATTGAGCAGACGATATCGGGGGTAAGTATAGTTTTTCTCTATTATCCTTATATGCTCACGTTTCGTTTCCTATTGATACACGTCTATCAACCGTTTAATAGATTTACATATTTGCGTAGCTCACGAGGAATCCTCGACATGTACCCAAACGGTTACACATGTTCTCAGTTTCAAACGACCCAAAAAGAGTAAATACCTCGCAAGCAGTACTAGAGTACCGTACCGCATTCCGATGAATGGTGACCGAGCGAGGGGCGAGGGGGAACGGGGGCTT
>LQNK01000498.1:391792-428313 GCA_001586405.1 Phoebis sennae
TGCGCGTGCTGAGACCGCCGTAACAATCACTACAACTAATTCTAACAGGTGTCTACCTCATCACAATTTTCAGTACAGTTACGTGGCATTTTAAACAGGAGCCTATTCATAAGCCGGAATGCTTTCTTTTGAAACTTTACTACGATGTCTTTTTAATCTACTGCGGTAACAGATTTTTTGTTTACCTCCGCAGTTTTATACAATTGTTGAATGGAGCTCTATAATGGGTTGAAGATTGAAAGAGAACGTTTAATTTGAATGTAATTAAGGTAACTTTTGGCCGTTAAGTTTTCATTAATGGATTTGTGTTTAACAGTTAGTTTAAGCTTTTAAACGTGTTTTTATGGATTAATGTTAAATTCAGCCTTAATCATTAAGAAATAATCATCACTTAACTATATATCTTGTTGTAATTTTTTCTAATGTTCCTATACACTATCAAATAACAGTACACATAAACAAAGGGCGGGGACGGTATTTCGTGTTAATCCATGTCTAGTTGAAACAGCAAGGTTCCTCGCATTTACTTGATATCATCCGTTGTATCGATTGCAGGGACCATGTCGTCGTAAATCGTTCGTATACAAAAGAAACCGAGCCATTCATGCCTAGTCATAGCTTGATTGAATGTCAAAATCGAGACAAAGACTTAATTTAAGTAACACTGTTGTGGTTTTCTAGATCTATCATCCAAGTCTAACATCACAAATCAATCTTGTTTTTTTCAAAGCATTGACTTCGAATAAATGGACCATTGGTCTCTCCGATAATACCTATACTGCAACGTGACATTGGCAAAATCCGTCTTAGATAAAGCTATAGATAAATAAGAAGAAGAAGAAGTGATACTGGCTCCTTTTAGCACTGTTTCCTCTTGGCCGGTACTTGAGTTACCTTTTGTATCGCAGCGAATTGCATCTAAATATTTGTCAAAACATTTAGCCGTTCTTAGCTGCGATTCTGCATTTCCAGCCAAGATAGTTTTCTGCCCAAGATCCTGTCACGTTGATAGTATTAAAATGGCGTAAGATGCTCGTTTAGGTTTTAAGAAGTAAGCATTCTTTTCCAACGAGTGTATAATCTTAGTAGTTTCACAAACCTAATTAGCCGAAACAATAAGGAAACAAAACCACCAATAAAGCTTTCCGTTAAACGTAAAGTCAGTTCTGACATACGGTGTACTGAAGACGGCGATGTAGTGGCCATGAAGCAGGGAAATCGTAACTCAATGAATATTACAACATATTTGTACGTTCCTACCATATTTTGTGAGCTAGAAGAAGATACCGGTAGTAAACAAAACAAAGCCAGCATTGAAAGCTCACCGTTAAATCTCAACCCAGTTTCGATATAGGGCGGTGTATCGCGTTACGGCCGTTTTCAATATTCTATCTATCCCTAGTTTTGTCAGTCAAATCAGACAAATCTATCTATTTGCACCTACTTTTATTTCAATATGCTGTCGACGGATAGCCTTTGCTATGACTTTCGTCAATCTAATGTCATATAATCAGAGATAAAAAAAATATTTCATACATTATTATATTGTTTATTATAAAAACAGCCGTTAATGCGTCATGTAGATGGTCAGTCAATGGCTATGTGAATTGGGAGTAATGCTCACGCTTAAAATGCTTCTATAAATTCTATAAGTTGGAAGATTAAATTAATTGGCAGATACATAAGTTAACGAAACCACCAACACAGCTAACACTAAAAGCTATCCGTTGAACTGAAAACAGTTCAGATATGCGGCGAAATGGTAACGACGGTGATAATGCGCCGTCGATATGACCAGTCAATGGCTATGTGAATGGAGAGGAATACGAACGCTTAAGATATTCCTATATGCATATATATTATATAAGGCGGAAGATTAACTCTAAAAACACATGATAGGTCTAAAAGCTATCCATTGAAACTCAACCCATAATCCGTGGAATATGGAGATGGCCAGTCAATGTCTATAAGAATTTAGATCTGCGTGGAATGAGAATGCTGGAGATGCTCTTATAACTATATTGTACAAGTAGGACGATTAAATTTATATCCTGATACCGTAAGTAGATAAAATCAATAACTCAGCTAGCTATGTTTAGTACTAGCACTAAAAGGTATTTGTTAAATATCAAGCGAATGTCGATATACCAATGAAATAGTAATGACTGCATTGTGGTCAGAATAAGCCAATGTTGGGTATACTTGAGATGGTCCAATGTAGGTATTATAGCAAATAGAAATATGCAAAATTTGTAATGTTCGAAATGTAAGAAATAACTGTATTGTAGTTAGAAATTTATATAAAGACCTCAAATAAACTAGAGTTTTATTGGAAAGTTTACGTTCAGCAATACATACATATGAATTAAAACAAAAGCTGATAATAAATGATCTGACATATCTAATGAAACTAAAGTTAATCCTTTACTTCGTGTACTCCATTATTTACCTTTAAATAATATATTCATCCAAAAACGAAAAAAAAGTAAAAAATTAATTGTAACAAAAATCTGAACATTTTTTTTACATTTCACTTGATTAAACTTTAAGCTTTTAATATATGGCAACTATACACTGAGTTGTCGAATACTTTATTTAATCTTATAATTAAAGGACCGCAGTGTCAGTTTCTATTGAATCAAAATAATTCTAGAGTCGACTTCGAATGACGAGTTAGAAATGTAAGACCTTCCTGATAATAGCGATGTGTTTAGCGGGATTAACAGCTATTAATCTATATAAAACATACAACATATTCTAGTTTTTGATTGAAACAAGTTTTATGCAGATATTTGCTTGTGTGCTTATAAAATTAAAGAGGAAAAAAGCTAAAATAAATAATTTTTATGAACTTAGGCCTAATGCTCTCTTTATTGACAGATCTATTCAGAAATAAATAAAATGTGTTATTTTCTATAACTGAGCTAGTTTGCTATGAGCTAGTTTGAAATATGGAAGCTAGCTTTTTGGTAAATATACCAAAAAGCTAGCTTCCGAGGTTACAAACATCGCTTTATCTTCAAAGAAACTTATCGATTATCGTTCAGAGTTAATCAAAAGGAAGCTCATACACTACCGCATTAACATATATCGTGGCGATATAAATATGTTGCCATAAGAGCTTTGAAAAACAAGTACGTAAATATTCATTATTGTTTTACAAGAGCGCATTCCGAAGCACCGGTTGCGGTGTCAATAGTAACTTCATCTAACAGAGCTCAGGTGTATCGCGATTGGGATCTGGTGCAGTACATTGCCTCGCGAACGGAGGGGGTTGTTAATTGCGTCGGTGCTCAGGGCGCAATGTACGCTGTAAGCACGTCTTGTATGTAAGGTGTGTTGGCGGCGCGTGCTACAGCAGGTGCGCTCGCGCAGCCGGCAACCTCGTTAGACCCCGAATGCCTGTTAAAATTACTACTTACTTAGGGTTCTTTGCTGTGAATACACGCTGTAATTGCTCCCGTCCGATCGTGCGATTACGTTAATTTCATTCCGTTTTTTAATCATTACTGATTTTGAAGCCATTAATTTGAATTGACAGGTGCGGGCTTAATCGACGGTTTGATGCTCTACTTTTGTTTTATTATATGAATATATTACTCGGATTTTACGATTGAAGGAAATTTGTTTATGTAGAAAGCAGCCTGCGTTGGCTTATCGCGGACTTTTGAAATTATGGTAATTTTTTAAACTTAGAGTAATTAACCTTAAAGTAACACTTTTACCACCTCGGCATAATTTTTCTACTAAGTCTATTTTCAACAAAAAAATTTTCACTCTATATAGCATAAAGTCTATAAAACTATAAGATTGAATCATTCTCTTTTGAATATTATCAAGGAGATGCGATGTGACGAACTAACTTTCGTAATAATATGTTGAAGTTAGAGTAGTAGAGGCAGTAATGCCAACAATTACACTTTCCGCACTGTTTTATCTAAATTTTTACGAATTGCTATAGTTATTAATTATTATAAAGGAATAAAGTGATAGTGAAATATGAACTCACATGTGTTAAATCGTGATTCTTTAATCCACCAGAGAGTTTTATAACAATGACTAAGTTAATTTTTATTGTACATCTAGCAAGTACATTTTGACTCTTCTAAAAAATGAAGTGATGGCAGGTTGATAGTACTTTAAAGGAGGGTTAAAAATCACCGTTTAAGCAATCCATCAAAACGTTTTTGCGAACTCCTTTTATTTATTTATTCCATCGATAAAGATCAACACAGACAATAAGTAAATACACTATACAGATAACAACAAAGTTGATTATCTTCGGTTGAGGTTTAATTTAGCTTTAAAAATAAATATATTTCGTTGGTTACTGAGATCCTTCTAAAAGATAACGTTATTTATAGAACCCCTAACACCTGTCCTCAAAGAAACATTGGTAATAAATATTAAAATCATAGATACGGCTAATGAATGGCTAATTTTCTTTCATTATGTCTTATTAGAAATGTCCAGAAGGATATGAAAAAACTTGAATAATCAATTTATTATAGTATAATTATAATTATTATTATATTATTATACAAATGTAGGGTTTGGTACATAGCTAAAGGCTAAATAGTGGCTAGGTTAAGTAACCTTCCATACAAACGTCTTCATATAGTTAATTCAGTCATATTTGGACCTACTCAAATGAATTGAGTATTTTTATAATACAGCAGGCAAGCAGAGCATGCTGTTAAGTGACTGACCTCAGCCCTTGAACTCTCTCTCTAAAATATCAGTGTCGAAGATGCCTTGCCGGCTGGACGGAAGGGGAGGGGATAAGGATAGGATTCATGATGGGAAATTTGGAGAGGAGTAGTACGGGATATGAGAGTAGTGGATGGAAATTCAGGCCTTCGGGTGATTATATCACTATTTAAAAAGTTAAAGGAAAATACTTATTTAAAGACCAGTTATAATCTGTAATGAGTTAGTTTACGGGGCCGCTCATTTCATAATTCACTGTCTAAGTGAATTATGAAATTGTCGCATAACATGACGACATGTATGACGTAAGAATTAAAATAATGAACAGGAACAAATAGAATTATTAGAAACAAAAGACAAATAATGCGGGATTTTAACCTCGAGTACATATTACCTTAGTAAAACGCAATACATACAGTGATCCTATGACATTTTCTTGTGAAATATTGTGTTATATTTGTGACGTTGACAATAGTATGCAAACTAGTAAGAAACGTTATAATTAATTTTGGAATATTTTACGATAGTTTAGGCGGGCTCTTTAGGAATGTTTTTCAATTTGCTGGTTAAAGGCAATTCATGAGGATTAAAATTTTCAAAAAAAAAAAAAAGACGTAACGTTAATTGAAAATATTCTTCTGCTGCAGTTTTAGAAATCACGTGCAACATTCAAGTATTCGAGTCTTTTGAAATGCAAATGTATAGTGTATAAATATGTTTACTTTATTCAGAAAGTAAATGTAGTGGCGTGTCATTCAATATGGAATTTACTTTATATTTGTTGTGACTTTTGGGCTTTGACGCGCTTTGCATATTTATAAATACTGGCGTGCATATCTTGAATAACAAAATATTATTTAATTTACATTTACGATGACTTGTACTCAGGTAGCGAGTTGGAGATAACTTGCCGAGTAAGTAGATATTATCAAGTTGCAGTGACATCTTTCTTTATGTAAGAGATTTTTGGAGTTAAGAGTTAAAACGAAAATTTTAAGGTTACTATTGTGTCCCGAAATCCCATGAATTTATTTAGTAATACGCTTTTAAATAGCCACCTTTTCCTGGTATATGCCGAGGAACCATATTTTCTTTCTTATATTAGCAATCTCTTTTCAGGGAAGTAATAGATCGTTAAACAATAAGCATTCACTTTATTGTTTTCGGTTGCCATGTTGCATTAGCAATTACATGCCATTACATTAAGCGCCTCAAATTTTCTTAATTCATTCATTGGGATCAGTAGAGGATTAAGAAACTTTGGCTTATACAATAACCGAGGAGTTTAAGATCGATACACGTTCCAGTTATAATTTAGTGAATTACAAAGTATGCGTTAGAGGAACTGGAGTCAAGTCAATTGATAAGGTTAAGGCACGGAACGAAAGTGGAACAGGGTTTGTCAACATGGTCCGTCAGCTGGCCCCACGATAGCGCTTATCGCCCGCGGGACATAGTCCGTCCATTCATAGCCGCTCCATTCATGCTCCCGCTCGCGCCTCCCCCGCGCCAATCTAATCTTTAACACTTAAGAAAAACGGTTCAGATTCCAGCGAGCCGCCGCCGGGGCGAGGGGCGGGGGCAATATAGATCGAGGATATCGCGGGGTCAGCGCGGATTGCAAGCGCCCGATAAACGGCGATCGCTGCCCACAATAGCATAAAAATCATTTTAATGGATTTTTTTCTATTAAGCTATAACAGTCTTACTTTGTTATGAGACTTAAATACTAACGGCATGCATAATGCGGTAACTAACTCAGGAAGGATTCTATAGATAGGACTTTCTAGTCATCTTATGAGAGGAGAGCACGGCTTTCCATGATCTTTGGGCTTTATATAAAATCTGTGTATTAACTAAAAATCGATATTACCAACAAGATTTGTTGCTCATTATCGTCTAAAGTCATTAGCGGTGGGAACCCTCACCCATTCACTTATTGCGTGCCAGTACACGTGATAAGGGGTTACTACGTGTTGAAAGCGACCACTTATATTATATCATCGTTGGAACTTTTTACAATTTTTACAACTATAACAATGTATAAATTGTTAGTATTTGACAATGACGCAAAATAAGTCAAATTTATGATCCCATACTTTTTAATAACTTGTGATGAAATTTGTATTTAAGAAATGATTTACAAAGATATCAATTCTGTTGACTCAATGCAATTTTTAAAAAATGTTAAATTGAGAACGAACCATGTACATCATACCTATGTGACATCTGACACAGTAATTAAAATAGTTAAAATTTATGTAAATACTAATAACCAGATGTATTACATATCATTAGTCATCTAAGGATTGATAATATGTTACTGTTTAAACTGAATCATGAATATTGTGAAATCGTGAGTCATGTGTGTACTTCCGGGTCATGTATACGAACTCGGGAGTCACTCGGACATTATTAGGGGATGACTCGACCTTAATCTCCATTCATACATTATTATCGTCAGAAGTTATTTATTGCTATGAATCATTGCACATTTGCAGTCATACCTTATCAATCGAAATACTACGGATTTCGAAACCGATCGCTGCCCAAATCTTCCCACTGTCATCTTGCATTATCTACTTCAAAGTAAATTGGAACTTAAAGTGAAGGTTACAAGCTATCTATTGCTCCGGCAGATAAATGGTCGGTTTAATGAGAACGTATAGTCCTATATATAAATTGTTTTGACCTGCCGCTGCGCAATAACTCTCATGTATGTGCGTAATTCTTTTATCTAATCAAATAGTAAGGACAATCGGAATTCAGGATTTTGTACGTGATGTTTAAGTAGTTTTATACATAATAATAAAAGGTTAACAGTTACGACTGACGCAGTACTGATGAACTAAAGATCGTCCTACAATGATCGTAGGTTTGATTGCGATCTTACTTTTTATTTTTGTTTGCTAAAATAATTATGAACCGAATATGATAATCATAAAAAATATACTGTACCTAATTACGAACAAGGTTTAAAAATTTGCAACATAGTTGCGTGCTATCTAAGTAAACGGATCTAACATAAAGTCGGTTTCGCAATAGGCTATAGCCATTAAACAATACGAGTTCAGAGAATATGTCCCGCCACATCTAGCGTATTAATGTTGAATGGCACTATTTGTCGGTTATAAAGCGTCATAGGCGCCAACGCAGAAATGCTAACAAGTTATCAATGTAAACGGTGTGTTTACACAGTTAACCGTAATCTTATCCAATGACCTCTTTTCCTTCTCCTGTGTCGAAATTGTAACGTAACATGAGGCCAACTACGCTCGAAGATAGTGTCATTTTCAAAACGCCCCAATTTAGACTTGATAAACTACTGTCAGATAGTAGTTAATTTATTTCCGACATTGTCTATTTTTTAATTTGTGGTCAGGTTTAAATGGGGCGGCCTACTTTTGAAAGGTTTTACGTGTTTACAAGGTCCGACCCGGTTCGGCATTACGTCATTTTGTTTTTAAATAATGTATATTTCATTGTTTACAACATATTACTTTGGGAATTAATGGAATTGTCGTTTGGTTTCGTTTTGAAAATGGTTTTAATTATGTCTTATCTAATGTCGCTACAATTGACGATGTCGTTTCTAACATTAATGTTTATTTTGCAGATATTTAATAAGTTGGTTGTCGTTATAAAGCTAGTAAGAAATAAGCAGAATTATGATAGAGTTTGTTCGATGGCGTCGTTGCATACGTCTTATCGTTGTCCTTAATTCTTGAGCGGAAGTGCGCGTCGAGCCGTTCATTCATGGCCTGTATTTATTTAGTGAATACTATTGATAATGCCTTGAAGGGTACGCCGTGTGCCCGCAGCGCGCATTGAACGATCACGTGTGACTTACCACTTGGCTTCGGATTTGGGGATTTAGCTCCCGGATATTTGATAACAGAATTGTCAATAGCTTTGTTAACTTTGTTAAAACGGAATCATAATGCTATTTTTATTTTGAAATAGTAGAGTTTTATTTAATTATATTTTCGAATAACCAAAATTATCTATCTGGTGCTTTTTTTGAAGTCAACTTTTAATGTTGTTAAATTAGTACAAATTAAAAACTACAAAAACATTCAATTCACCGCAGTCGACTTTAGTCAACTTGTCGAGTCAACTAAAATTCTTTGGTGGTCTCAACCTAATCGTTTATCGTAAACTATCTCCAGCCCAATAAATGAATTGTAGCATTAGATTACATAATAAAATATTATCAAAGTTAACTTTTGAAGAACCCAATATAGAAATATAATATTTCAATTTTCTGCAGCTTTTATTTGTCTACCCGAATGGTGCAGTGGATACAGCAATGGTCTATTGCGCCGGAGGGTGTCTGTTCGATCCCCACGAGTAGAAAATTATGATGTGATGAACATTGTAATTTTCTATTGTCTGGGTGTTCATTTATCTATAGTATGTATGTATTTACAAAAAAAGTATGTTTAAGTATGTGTATCAGTTATCTAGTTTCCATAGTACAAGCTTTGCTTAGTTTGGGACTAGATGGCATTGTATCAACTATGCAGGAATATTTATTTATTATTTTATATGTCTATAACATACAACTTTGTTTCACGACTGTGTTCAGTAAAGCCAGACGCAGATAAGGAGTATGTATTTGTGAAGGTGTTGGAAGGAAGAGGGCTAATTCACTAATTGGCGGCTTTTCGGCCGTCCGATAACCTCGCTCCGGAAGCCGATAGCTTTGATGTGGAACGTTTCCGAACGTTTATTTGTTTGCGCGTGATATGCGCCCCCGTTCTTGTGCTTATATCTCTATGAAATGGTTATATTCTAATACTTACTTCAATATTTTTGTAAAAATGGTTCTTTTATAATCTAATACATAATTCAATATTTTTGTAAGTAGGTAAGTGTTCAAATAAACATACCGTTTAAGGAGTTTTGTTTAAAATACCATGTAGTTCTTTAGTGCAATTCTACGATACTGTTGATAATGGTAAATTTAAAGAGAAAGTCTTTTATTCGAAACAAAAAGGAAGAAGCTTCTTTCATATATGAGGGTAGATGTAGGGAGTCGTTAACTAAATAATAGTTAATATAAAACGTTACCTTATAGATTTACTCAGCGTTTCTAAATCAAACTGAGCAATTTTAATGACCAGGATTTAAGAATCTGTAAGTGGTGACTTCAATGAATTTTGTAAATGGTTATTTAAGTTCGAGTTCAAATTGAGTTTCTGACAACAGTAGTATTAAACTGCGTACCTATTAAACGGTAATAAACAACAGCCATAAATCAAAAGTAAAACATTAAAACGGAATAATTACGATCTTTTTGTTCCAGAGTAATGTAATATAGAAGGAAAACTATGTTATTATCAATAATTATCGGCCAATAGAACTCCGTCTGGGAAATACCTAATACATGCTCCCTTACGTTGACGTCATACAATATTCCATAAACCTTTGTTCTCATTAATTATGGTACTCGTGTTTTAATAATTAAATAATGGTATTTCCTTATTTCGAAGATATATTCATGCATGCTTGATGGAAATGTATTCATTGTTTATGGTTTATACTATGTATGCGTATTTTACACGAAATGATCGGAATATTAAAAGAAATATGAAAAAAGGAAAGTTTATGAAAATTTTACGGTTTTTTGTTCCCTAATTAATCTGTGAATCTGCTTAGATGTTGTTGACACGAGATTGATCTGTTTACTAGTTCTTGATCAAAACTGGAATCGAACACTTTTATGAAACCGTGCTTTTAACGAGATTTCGGTATTTCAATTGTGGTGTTATATACTGTCTTTATTAATCTATTTCATGTTCTATAGTATTATCTTTATTAATCTATTTCATATCATTTAGCTCTCATATATTAGTAAAATAGTGCTTATAGTGACTATCTTTCAAGTGAAGGGCAAACATTTGGACAATTTATAATACTGAAAGATCAACTAAACAATTAGTATTAAAACATTACTTATTAACTTACAGTATCAGCAATAGATTTTAAAACATTAAGAATCGCTTTGATTTTTTTTATATAGACAATTATGCGAATTCTTATGATACAGGGTCATTGGGTAAATTTAATTTCTGGGCTTATAATTTTTCCTGTGAAATATTGGTGCACCGATCGCGTTTACAATAAATTTTGACGAATGGAATTCCATATGAAGTATATTTGAGTTTCGAAATGAAATCATCACAACAAGGCCCGTTGTGCCAGTGCCCGCGGAATTCGGGCCGTTACAGTTTCACCCACGTTTATCTGCTGACGCCGATAACTCAATGATCGGCGTTGTTACAAAAAATCAATTTGTGTCAGCGAGAGTCAGGAGGACAAAGGTTGGTCACTGTTATCGCATCGTACAGTCAACTAGGAAAATGTGTTTGAATAGCTTAAATGTTCCAAAAACAGAAGCCACTTCAATTTAATGTAGAAGCAGTAGTATTTCTGATTCTACGACGACTAACGTAAAACAGTAATTATTTTCATTATTTTAAACATAAAATATTTTTATGTTAGTCACTAGCTGGATAGAGGGGTTTCGCTCCTGTAGTTTTTATGTTATAATGTCACTTTCAAATTATGAATGAATGTTTCAAATCGGTCTAATAGTTTTTACGTGAAGACGTTACAGACATAAATACAAAAACACAAATATTTCAATAATGTGTCGAAGATTACGGATAGATTGTTATTTCAGATTATATGATGTTAGATAGACATAACACATAGCAAATGCTATTCGTCGGTAGGATATTGGAATCAGAGTATGTGCAAATAGATAGCTTTGTCTGACTTTTGTAAGCAACACAAGGGATAGATAGAATATTGAAATCGACCGTTAATAATTTTACCAAAAATAGATAACAAGGAGCTCCCTATCATACTTATACTTCGTCTGTATTATTTTTTATTGCTTCGTCATAATTAGTATAAGTAGTTAGATGTTGTCGACATTTACAAATTATTTATTCGTTTAGTTACACGCAAAATTAGGTTCCAAACATCCGTTTGAACTACTTTTTACTCACCCGTGTATCCCAAGGATAATCTGCCCTCATTAAAATTTAATTACTCAAATATCGCGTCTTTATTCTTTATTCAGGATATCGAGCGATATGATACTTGGAAACGGATAATTTACTTACGATATTTACACGTAATTAAAAAATAATTTGGTGCGAACAAAAAAAACTTCACTATTTCCACATTTGCATTTATTAATTATTTAATTGCAAATTAGACCGGTTTCAAACACCATCTTCAGTAATTTTGTTTTGTACAAATCAATCAAGATGCAGTTCCATCAAGAGGTAACAATACAAAATATAAATTATATTTGTGTGAACATTTAAGTTGAAGTATGTTTCAATGATTTATAGAACCCTATACTCCTATATATTATGGTCATTTGCCAAACTAAATATTTTTTATGGAGCTCTGACATAATATCAGATAGTTAAACAGTAATATTTTATAATAATATTTAATCATAATATATTTTTTTAGAGTGAAGGTTTCCGATATTGGATATAAATAAAATTTTCATTAGATTTTCATGTATTTCTCAGTTTTACGTTTTCAGATTTAAAATATTCTATTAAACATAACTCCCCTTTTGTCGCAGTTGGGTAAATTATGCATCTAATGAAAAATATGTTTACAAACTATAACAAAGTATCCACGTTTTGCAAGGGGACGAACCAATAATGAGTAATTAGAACACATTCATTTAACAGGAAACCTTTTCTTACAAAATAAACAATGGCGCCCGGCAACATGATAACGTTTGATAATTAATTAAAATTTCAACGCGGTTGCTATCATTTTCCTTGTAGTGTTTAGTTGTGGTACTTTCTTGGCTAGAAAACCATAAGGATTGATCATTGATGTTATTTTTAGGATTAATAAGGGTATATTGTCCTCGTAGGATTAAGTTGTGAATTGTGGTACTTTCTCGCCTAAAAATCTATTTAAGTATCGATTATTGGTGTTTATTTTTAGAATAAACTAGCTACCGCGGCTTTGCTTGCGTTAAATTTGGTGTCGTTAAATCAATCTAAGATCAATGAAAGTATCCTATCTCCTAATCTAGCCAATAATCTACCTGCATATAAAATTACATCAAAATCCATTAAATAGAGGCAGCGTGATTGACACACAAACATCCAAACTTTCATATTTATATTATTAGTAGGATTAGGGGATAATGTCCTCGTAGTGTTTAGTTCTGGTACTTCTTGGCTAAAAATCCATTTAAGGATCGATCACTGGTTATATTTTTAAAACAAATTAGTCTATATTTATATTATTTTTGTAAAACGGAAAGTTTTTTGTTAGTTTGTAATAGGCTCCGAAACTACTAAACCGATTTGAAAAATTCTTCTACCTCTAGTATCCTACATTGTCCATGATACATAAGCTATGCAAGCGCAAGTAAAGACACTAGACTTGTTAGTAATAAGGAAATTATATTTTTGTTTATGAAACTAAAGAACTAAAATCTGATAAATAGTGGAAAAGCAAGATAAAAAAAATACCTGAGTTATACACCACTGCAGAGGGGGGTGACATCGGTGAATGGTAAACGATCTGAAACAAATAAAAAATTATAAGCAACATGCGGATCATATTATAATAAAATATCACAACTAACTTATCTCGTTTTTGGTTACAACAGTGTGAAACCAAAAAAATAGATTGATTGGAGTAGGGGAAGGAGAAAGAGACTTAGTTGCAATGGTTGAGAAAATTGAGCTTTACAAGAATTCTAAAAAATTATATTAATGTTACTTCAAGCAAAACTGTATCCGATGAAAGATGCAATTTATATAACAAGTGCCCTGCTTAAACCAAAAAATATAGCTTATCGTTATTTACGCCAAACATCGAAAGAATCTTTAAAAACTTCCTTCCTAAATCTTCCTATTTTACGCTACCAGATCAAATTTCATATTGCTCTCCAAATTGCAAAATATCGTGTTCTTCAAATCTATTGTATTAACGATCTGTGAAACTCAATTCGATTCTAAGACGAAGCTAATAAGTTCCAAATTGGCTTGACTGACCGTTAGAATAAGGACATTATCAAATTTCTTTTGTAAGTAGTTGTGTATAAACAAAATGTCGCGAATCGAACCGGTACCCGGTCAAGGATGGCCGTTCTAGATTCACATACATTGAGCGTCTCTTGTGTCTAATGTTGAAAGAACTTTCAAAATATTACCAAACGGCTCTTTCTGCGGGTTTGCGCAAGCGCCGTCCCGAATTTCGCAATTTGGGTCCAATGTTAACATCCTTGTTACAAACACGTCGTTTGATAGAAAGTTACTCTGAACTTATTTGCGAAAATAATTTACGATGGCACTATGTCTACAGCGCGTCTTCGCTCCTACAGCTTAATGTTATATAGCGTATGAATCTTCCTCGATTAATGGTTTAAATTCCTTTTATTCAAATCAAACCAGTAGTTCCTGAGATTAGAGCGTTCAAGCACAAAACAAACTCCCCAGATTACTCACATGGACGGGAGTTATTCCAAGATATTTACTTATGACAGGACTCAAGTAAGGCAAACGAGTCTATGATACATAGGTTTGATGTAGACGAAAGTCTAAAAACTTTTGCGTTTGACCAACATTTAAGTTGGCCAATACACCAAGATATTGATTTTTATATCTAGCCTATCTTACTTTTTAAGCAAAATAAAATAAATAATTTATAAAAACTATTTAATTATTGAATGTCTCTCATAGCATTCACGATCAATTATTCAGTTTGTATTGACTCTATGAAATTTGAATACTACTTACTACTAAACCTTTGTTACATTTAAGCGATACCAATAAAATTATTCTATAATAGACTAAAATCGTTTGTGCAATGAAACTTAGCATGGTATTTAGAAGATTGACGTTGAATTTTACTACTACGGGTACTTCATCGTTTTGTGGTCAACCTGCGTCGAAGAGATTTAGTCCGTCTGAATGCCTCTAACGATTTTACCCCATACATGATACATGTGTCGCCACCCCATATCTACCCATGGGTGTCGTAAAAGGCGACAGAGGGTAATTCTGTTGCATAAAACCTTCAGCAATAAAAGAGTGAGAGCCGAGAATTGCACGATTGCATTGCAAAGCTCGAAGAAATTACCACTCTCAACAGAAGATCGTCGTGAATCAGTAATGCATGAGATTCGTACGGTGAGCTGGGTCTTATCTCTTTCCACTCCCATCCTGCTCTACCCTTCTTCCAATTTCTCATCATTAATGTAATACCAAGTTTTGGTAGTTATGTTAACGCAACAATTAATATAGAAACGCTTTAGACTTGCACCTAGTAGGATATTGTACTGTCCGTAAGTAAAATGACTGGTTTTATTTTTACATTAGATACTACTCAAGATTGATGCCCTTTTTTAACATTTCCATCATACATGTAAATTTTGATATAAACTTTAGATAACTCTAAGAGTTATTTGAATTATAATATGATTGTTTATCACTCATAAGTTGTTACCAAGCCTGCTTGTTGCAAACGTAATAACGAAGAAAAAGGTCTTGTTTTTCCCTTCTTGCAGAAAAAGAGCAATATAAAAGAAGCCAAAATAGACGTCAATAAAACCTTATTTAGTGACTATTTGTCGGTTTGTTTACACGCTAGTAAAGGTGGTGAATGTGTTAATATTGTAATTTTACATCAAGTGCGTTTGACATAGAGTCAGAATGAGTCTTGCTCGCTTAATGAGGGTCAATTCAACGTAACCACTGCTTTACTTACTAATAAAAAGTAAAACGAGGCGTTTTGCTTACGGACATTACAATATCCTACTAGGCGTAAGTCTAAAGCGTATCTATAATTAACGTACCGTTAATGAAACAGTTAAATCTTGGTCCCGATTGGTTGATTATAACCGCTCTTTGGTGAAAATTGTTCGTATCTGTTATACTATGGCGTTCAGTCGTTTATAGAAACCAGGCCTAAGTTTCTACTCAAGATTGGTGCTGTCGCTAACATCTTCTCCGTCTATCATATTGGCATCGTAGCTCGATCTAAAAAATTATGTTAAAGTTACAGATGATCTGTTTAAATCTTGATTATCTGTTACTTTGGTACCGATACTTCGTTATTAAGTGTGCTTGTGACAAAACTAAAAACAAATAAAAAATCGAATGCCATCTTTATGAAAAACATAGGCGTATAAACTAAAGGATAGGGCTAGATGGTCGTCAATAAAACCTTATTTAGCAAGTATTTGTCGGTTTGTTTACTCGCTAGAGGTGAATGTGGTGATATTGTAACTTTACATAATACGCGTTTCTCTGTGACGCAGTGGCAGCTGTCGGTATGTGCGCAGGTGTATTTGACGAAATCAAAGGAACGGCGACGTCACAATACATGCTACTAGTTACTAACTGGCTCTTATAAGAATCGAATTTGATGCTTTACTATTGTTGTTTGAATTTAATTTTGTAAAAAAGTATACAATCAAAGTACAATTAATTGTTATAAAATTGTTCATATTCGTATTTTTCCTTATTATATTTGAATATTTTTCAAAGTGCAAAAGAAATTACACGAGTGGGTATCATAAGTAAAGCTTAGAAACGTAAGAAAATCGGCTCTTTCTGATTGGACAAAAATTAACTAAACAGTATTTCTAAGAAGCCCATTGGTCTTTTTGAAGAAATTATTTTATTTAAAAGCTTCACTGGGGTGATAAGATACTTAATAAAAATTAAACATAATCTCGAGAAGAAACTAATTAGAAAAATAATAAACCACATTTTCAAACACACAAGGAATGCAAGTCGAAACGCGGACCAAAGCCATCCTTATCATTACCTCCCAAATAATAGGGCAATATTTCATACGTGTTCCGAGATAACCCGACTTCCTCCACATTAATTCTGTTAACAATTCACACGTCGAAAATAAAATTCCTTCAACCGTTTGGCAAATAGACCGTTTCCCAGAAAAGAGGTGAGGTTTTATATCTCAGGGGTTCCCAAACTTTTTCAATCTGCGACGCACTTACAAATGTAGTTAAACGTTTCACGCTCTAGTGTCAACAGGGGGTGATTTCTAGTTTCAAATAGGATTAAGGGGTCAGATAATCGAGACGAATCAATGGAGGGAGAAGAAGCAATGAAGTCAAGTCCTCGCTACGCCCCTCTATACTTCCTGCGACACAGTTATCTGATCTTCGGACCTCTATACCTGATAGAAGGCTCCGGCCCACCTGTTTGACGCTTCGGTGCCTCCGAAGGGCTGAGGGCTAATTTATAGTTAATTAACATTATGGCTTAGTTTCGTTGAGCGGCGACAATGGGGTGGTTGTTTGTGATAGTGCTTTGATGTATTTCGAATTGACCGTTAATGGAAGCTTTAGGAATAAGGTTTGGATTGGATAGAAAACGGTTCATATGTTACGAGGTTATTTTTTCATTATATTGGATCTTTGTTTATAAAACATTTCAATTGAATTTTTAATCTACCACGTTTTAGTATATTTATAGCTCTATTGTTTGACTGTGAATTTAAAAGTTTGAGGACTCCCCTTTTTGGTGTTCATCAGCTAATGAAATTTTAAGTCACGTAACAATTATTATTTTCTAAAATATTTTAAAACATTAGTAATAACTATTCTTACCGTGTAAATATTTTATTACTTATATTTATTTTTTTGTTATTAATAAATTAATTTATTACATTTTTAAACAAACAAAAAAACAAAAGCGCTTTATATGTGAGTATTTTGAGTCCGGTACCGCATTATATTTTTGTGCATTACATTAATTAACTTAAAATTTTAACAACAATGTGTATAAATAGATATGCTAATGGTATTAACAGAGTTAAATTAATAATATGAATTTATAATGAAATATTGTACAGAGGGATCTTAAAAAATGGTTTTAAATAAAAATAATATAGGTAGGTACTTATATTTTATTAATAAAAAATATTATTTAATATTCATATTTTGTTTTAAAATTGTATTAAATTGCACCATTTGTTATTCTATTGGTTAGGTAGCTACTAGATAGGAATGAGCTAGCGTATCTGCATTGAGATTACTACAGTAGGTACGTGAGCTGTTACAGACGCTAAGTAGGTATTTAATGTACCACTCTGTACCTACCTACATATTTTATTACAGTAGGTATTTCAGGGTACTGACTTTTAAGCTCCAACCATACACTCTGATAAGTTCTTTGATTTTCTTTAGATAATTAACACACCGTTTTGAATTGATTTCTCTTTTTATATAATAAGGGTGTAAAAAACATTGGTAGATAATATCCTACTATTCAATAACTTGAATTTAATTTATTCAGTGACAAAACTAGGTTAATTTAAGTAATACGCAAAACTCAAGTTATTTATTTTAAGTTGCGAAAATTTATGAAATGCTTATGTGAAGTTAAAAAATAATGAATAAAAAACATTTTTATAGACATGAAGCGGATATCGCGGGCGGGAGGTCGGCGGCGGGAGGGGGCCGCGCCGGCCAATCGGCGCGCGCGCAGGCCGCGGCCGACGCGCGCCTAAAATGGAATTTTCTCACCAAAAATGCCATCTTTTTGCACACCTTTAGGGTGCGAGCACCCTCGCGCATGCCTGCTCTCTCCAATCCTTGACCGCTCTTAAGCGACTCCATCACGCTTTGCGCTGAAAAAATTACCAAAGTCCGCGACCTCCTGCAACGCGGCACCCTTCGCCTCCGGTAAATTTTCACAACTCACATAATTATTTTTTACTTTTTTAATTTAATTTTGTCCAATCAACTACGAATAAATTATTTAAATTAAAAAGAACGCCGCCAAAAAATATTTAAACCTGAAAATTGCCCCCGCGGGTCACCCTGGTGAAAAAAATTGTAGGTTTCGATTTTTTTTTAATTTTATCTATTGAATATTAATTAAATTATCGCGTTTATGAAATAAAAAATAACTTGAATAGTTAAATAAGCCGTCAAAGTGTGTTGGCGCGGGGCCCGCCCAGGCCGCGCGGCGGGCGCGGGAGCCGTGGCTTCGAAGCGCCCTCGCGGCATCGTGCTAACTCAAAAAAAATTTTCGCGAACCGTCACGTTTTGCCCTCATCGGATAGGCGCAAGCCCGGACATCACAATAAAGGGACAAACACCTCGAAATACCCGAACACGTGTCGAGGAAAATTGTGCAAAATTTTCCGATCGCGCTTCATCTGTGACGTCAGCATCTCGCTCTCCGGCGCACTGGAGTGCACGAAATGCATGTGATTCCGTCGAGAGGATCGTTTTGTATATTTTGGTAACATAAAAAGTGGGATAATATTAACGGGATGCAATCGAAAGCGAGGGTTCGGGCGCGGCGCGTTAGGTAGACGTTTCCGAGAAGGGTGTTTTTATTGTGAGAACGTCGAATCCGTGACAAATACTTCTTGAGTTAGTGGCGTTAGGAAAAAAATATCTCATTCATAAGGAGGAATGTAGCGGCGTGCGCGGCGCCGGCGCATTCCCGAAAACAGAAAAACTAATTACCTATCGATAGGCGCTTTGTACGAATCCTATGCAGTCTACTGTTAGTTCATACATTCCAAATGTATGTTTGAGGCTTTTATTACATTTTTATTTTCAAAACTATTTATTTAGAATGATAACGGTGCATAAATGTATCATGTAAAATTACCTTGTATACTCACGTAAAAAATAATTTAAAAATGTAGTAAGTGGGTAATATTTTTACTTACCCTTCCCTTTACCTAATTAAATTTATGTTAATAGCATTTTTAGTAAGATTTGTTTGCTTGGAAAATAATATAAATTATAAAGTATTTTCAACGCCTCTTTTTCTATATCACCGAATTATTTTCCAAAATGTATTTTATACAATGAGACAATATAAAAAAAATAAAATAAAATAAAAAAATAGGTAAGCGTTATCCCTTTAAGATGCGATTGAATAAATGATACAAAAAAAAATTAAGAAACAAAAATCAAAAGACTCTTTTAGTTCTAAACTTTAATTTGTCTTGCGTAAAATATAACAATTCAAATATATAAAATATCTAATCACCAGCTCATCTCATAAAAATAATGGTATTTTTATAAATCGTTAACTATAAAAATATGCAAGTCTATACAAAACAAGAACCGCTTTATGAGCCTTTTCATACTAAGAAGACATATATAAAATATTAGATAAAAATATAAAGTTTTATGATATAAAATTTAAGAATTAAATTATTAAAGATTTATATACATTTTCAAAACTATATAAATTGAATCGTTTTTAAAATTGTGAGCTTTGTGTAAAAGTCAATATTTTGCATGAAAAAAATTGCTAAAAAGCATAAGTTTGAAAACATCAGTCGCTTGTGTAAAAAACTATCTTAAACAAAGAGCTTTTCACAAATTATTTTTAATGAAAACTATACCAAAAATATAATCATTTATGCTTATTGCAATAAATGGTTTTAGACCATGGTTGATGAAACCAAAGTGTTGCATGAGCCTTAAAAGATCATTTTGAAAATTCATTAAAAAAAGAGCTTTCAGAAATTTTAATTCCAAACAAAGTCATTTTATATGGAAATAGTAATAACTATAAATTTGAATGCATTCAATAACGTTTAAAAATGGAGTGCTTTTAAATTACAACTGGTTTGCATGAAAACTACACAAATGATTAGTTAACATTTTGAACTGTGCTGTAATATTTTGGAGTTGATGTTTCCTTAACATATAGAACTTTTTGTTAGTAACAAACAGCCAATAATTTGGAATTAGTGGTTACTTCAGTGATACTACCGCCCCATAAAATTTGATCAAATTTATTTAAGTTTAAATTTAAATTTGGATCTTTTATTTAATAAGGAAAGTACTCGCGTTATGACAATCACAAGAAAATACTTTATGATCGTTTAGTTGACTATAAACAACAAACATTTCTTTTGAGAGCTAAATCAATTGTTATTCAAATACGTGTGCTATGTTGTGTTTAAAAACAGTTTTAGTTAATATAAAACTGTCACTTACTAAAAAAAATTTTAAATAGATGCTTACGCTTCATAAAATATCGATTTGAATTAATTTTAGTCTAAAAACTTTAAGTCGATTATAAACAGCCAACACTTCGAATGTTAGCTTTATCTATACAGTTTAAAAATAGAGAGCTTTTAGTTTAGCAAAGCCGAAGTCAAAATTAGAACTAATATGTAATTTAGTAAAAGATTCCTAATCAGTGATTTATTTTAAGATGTAAATAGAGAATATGTATGTATAAAAAATCCAAGGGTTGACGTTTCCAAGAGCAAAAAAAAATTTTTAAAAATAAAAATTAAAAAAAAAAACTTTTATTTACAGTCAATACTTTATACAAAAATATGCCAATAAAAGATCGATTTAAGTTTAAATATAAAAAAGTTTTGGTTAATTATAAGCTGTAATTAGGTAAGAGTCGGAGCGGGAAGGGCGGAAGTGCGCACACGTGTCGCCTTCGATAACACGATACTATTCCGTTTGCCTTCAGTATATTCACGTTATACTATATAAAAGAGTTTTCTTGACAAATCGTTTTCAAAGATTGAAATTTCTTAATACTGCACTTAGTTAGTTTTTGAAAATTTTTGGTCATGTGTATTGAAAAACTGCAAACACCTTATTTTTTTTTTTGCTTTAAATGACGCTAATATTTTTTGGCTATTTTCAACCACAAATGGTACATTTTTAGTGTTCTTTATTAAAAATCACAATATAAAAAGCTTAAATCTACTCTTGAAATTAGAGAAAACGTGGGTTATTGCTCTTAGTGAGTCCATATTATTTAGTCCTTAATATTTACATCGACACAATGCTCAAATTAAAAAATTACGTTCAAATTACATTTGAAGATTAGTAAAGTTTAAAAAAAATATCAATGAAGAATGTTAATGAATAAATAAAATATCAAATACTGAGCTCTACGTCTTCTGTATCAAAAATAAAAATTACCACTCACTGATAATTTTTATTTCGATACGTCAATTAGTTTTTGATTTATAAGTCAAAGAAGACTGACGTCACAGAACAGGACGCCGCTTAGCTCGTGGTCATGCGCCACTACTTTATTACGTTTTTCGATAAATTATACCTGAATACTTTTCAAAATTCTGAATTAAATGAAAGATGATATGTTGTGCCGAAATGTATAAATACAACTACCAATTTGCGAGTTTCTTGTTGGGAAATTGTGAGAAGAGTAGAACAAGATGGGAGACTGGGAGAGGAATGTGATGTGAATATAGGCCTCCAGGCCCCCGTTCACCATACGAAACACACTGCTGCTTCACGCCGATTTTCGAAGCATTTTTTAAATTTTATTACACTATTATTATTATAATGCGCGGATAAAACGCAACAAAATGTCTTGTGCATTCTAGTACACGTACTGTAGTTGCTATGTTACGTGACTGTTAGCGGGACTCGAAAATTTTCGGTTGTTCAATGCCTGTAAAATCAAGAATACTAGGTATTTTCACTCAATAACCAGTGAATTTGTATAGATACAAGCTTTATTGATACAAACTTTCAAGCGATTTGGCATACCTAATAACATTGTCAATTACGCGAAGGTACTTTATAAGTAAGGTATGTGAAGCATGCCAGAATGATGAGTAAAGCTGACGTCAGAGCCATGCATTCAATTATTAGCTACATACAAATTGAGTAGGACACTGCTACCGTTTTCCTTATACGCCCATCTAAGAAACGTTTAGAAATCGACATTTATTTAGACGCAAATTTACGCGCCAATGGGATTTTGAATTTTGATTTATCGTCTCAATTCAGATACAGTTACAGTAATGTTTTCCATTTTTGAACGAAGAAACGTTCAGAAGCGTTCTTCAATTTTTTATTCAGTTTTACATTTTTCGTGAAAGTTCGCGACTTTATGCGTGATGAATTTCCAATGATATAAAGGCTCAATTTAATTGTCTTCTAGATCTTATTCGAATATTATATCAATTGTATATAAACCTAATAGTAACCTGAAATACTATAAATTTTTTATGTGATAAAAGTCACTCTTAAACAGATTTTTCGACAATTTTCATCAAAGATTTTTTAGATTCCATATAGTACCTACATGTAGGTACATACCTGGTTTTGTCTAAGATAAATTCGTCTAGATAAGTAGGCGGAGAAAGTTTGCTAATAGATAATGTTTTTTATACATTCCGTTGTTTCATCGATTCAGGATAAGGCCGGCTTACTATCGCGATAACAATTGGCTAAGCTCGGCTAGTTATCAATAGATAACCAACAGAAGTCATAGCTTATAGCTATGATTCTGAAAAACATGATAAAAGATGTCAGAGACTAATATGTTTACAAGACTCTATCAAAATGATAGACATTCTAACTCCTTTTGGAGTTTCAATTTATTCTAGTTGTTTTGTTTTCTTGTTTTCTTTTATTTCTTTTCCTTTTATTTCTTTCTTTTGCTATGGCTGTTTTTAATAGGTTGGCTTTTATTGGGGTTGCTCTTACAAAGTTTGTAGAAATGTCCTTTAAAACTACATCTGGTACACATTAAATTAAATACAGGGCAGAAATCTGAATCATTTTACCGTCATATGATTGCCTCATAGATTCAACAGAACAACAACAACAAATTAATTGTTGAGTTTTGTGTTTTTTGTTGATTAAATAATGTTTCTTTTGTCCATAACCTTCCTACTTGTATGACGGAAAATTATTAAAAAATAAACTTTTCTAGTTTAAATATTTTTTTTAATCGGTTAAATGATTATATTTGGTATGTGAAGGGATGCTTCAGAACACTTATTCTACTTTCCTTTCTTTTTAAAACCGACCAAACTGATAACGTATATTTATCATACTGATATTCATGTGTGTGTGTCATTAATATACTTTACTCACTGTGTTTCACTGTCCTCGTTATAGGTGATCATTAAATAAAAGACTCAGATATCACTAAGAAACCACACAGCTCAACAGGTACGTCCGTACGCCACAGATGACAGTTGAGAAGTGCCAAAAGTGACACTGTAGCGCCTCCACCGGTCTAAGTTAGCAACATTTATTAAATGTCATGAACAGCACGATATAAAAACATGTTTTCAAAGTTACAAAATGTTATAATAAAGATATAAAATTCGCACATAATCAATTAATTTATTTGCGAATTCGGTATCTCGGGCCATTGGCTGCGGTTTCGCGTGTGCCCTGTATGGGGCCGCTAGGGGGCTACAAACCACGCCTCCGTACTCTTACATCCTAATTATATATTTATCTTTCTATTTCTTACACCCTGAAATTATAGAATCTGAAATACGTGACGAAGTATATATCAAACATTACGTACTTAAGCAGAATAGTTTGGTACAGAAGTCATGTATTTACTTCACATACATACGCGGTCGTCGTGCTAGGGTTGTTAACTTTGGTTTAAGCACATAAATCTATGGAAATTAAAAAAAATGTACGACCACTGTGTAAAGAGTGACACAGAAAAGAAGAACACTGCTGTGTGCGTTAGACGCTTTGTATCGAGTTTGACTTCTGTAGCTATATTTTGTGACGTGACGAAGCATATACCAAACGTTACGTATAAGTTATTGTACTGATAACATGCTGCTTCTATGTGTGAGTGCCCACCAACGAGGTTATCAATCTTTAATGAGTCGCCTATTATTACAGTAAAAAAAATCGCCTGCCTAGTTCACGAATGTACACAGATTCTACTTTCTAACGGTATTTCGTATACTCTGTGGTTTCGAACAAAAAATTAGTGATAAGTTCGCTATTACATGAGTTCGCAGTAACCGCCCGGAGTTTGTTCACATTAATTAGCCTTTTTAATATCGAATTGAGTTTTAAATATATTAAATACGGCGTTTTACATTATAAATATGTATTAAGCGTTTAAAAATAGCTATTAAAATTATAAAAAAGATAAAAATTGTATCAAAAAACCTTTGCATTAAAAGTAATTAACGTATTCAAGTGAATACGGTTACAATTACAAGTTAAAGATTTTCACGAATGCATGGATACAGTGTAGGAATTTGTATGTGAATTTTGTATTTTCAATGTTGGTCATTATTCACTGTTTTTATGATTTATAAATAATATGAAAAACTAACAATAGCCGAAATATAAAGTTAAATTCGCAATTCCAAAGACTTTGAAACAGGTATTAAATACTTTTTAGTTGTTACTCTATGGCTTAAACGACCCGTTAGGCAGTAAACCTTTGCACAATTTTTATTGCAACAAGATACTTGTAAGAAACTGGCTGAAATTAGATAATAATATAAGTTACTATAAAGACCGATCAAGGGTTAATGGATTTATCGTATAGTTTGAAAGCATCTATTTCCAGAAACGGTTCAATTTTCTCACTTGCACTTCCGAACTGTTAATATTGCAGCCACGTAGAAATACATCATCAGAGAGCCAATAATCGCCACTGCTATATTGAATGAGATCACATCTCTCAAGGGAAAATTTTCCATTTGATTGACCGGTAATATACGAGCCCATAATATAAGACGTTGGAAAAACGAACGCAAGGAAATAAATCTAAATTTTGAACCTATTTTTTTCGCTATCAAGGCAATGTTTGCACATTTAAAATTTTTCTTAACAACTAATTAAAAAATTTAAGAAGTTCAGAACTACAAAAAAAAAAACTCCAATTACGACACTATCTTCATATATAGACGACATTAACTTTTAAAGATTACCCGGATACAGATTTTATTAATAATTTGTTGTAGTTCGTATCGTTTTAAGTAAGAATTAATAACATTTACACTCTAAACACAATTTAAAGAACATTTAAAAAATTAAATATTTCTTATCTTATCTGAAAACTACTAAGACTGACAATTACTCGCTATTAAGTAAAGTAATTTATTTATCAAGAAGTAGATTTTTTCAGTATTCATGAATATTAAAAATTTATTTGAACCCAAATTCTTAGGTCTATTAATTATCGGATGACTGCTAATATATTTTAAGATCGGTTGCTAACTGCTATAATGTTTTAAATTGCATATAAAATTTCGCAATTCTCGAATGTTTTATTTTAAGTGTAAATAATTGATTTAAATAAAATGAATTAAAACAACCCCGCGTTTTTACATAATCCTTCTCTCAATGCGTAAGCCGTCGTAATTTTCAGAAGCATAAAGCATCGCAGTTTGCATCGTGAAAGCGCATCGGTGGCGCATTTTTTAGCATCGCTGCAGCGGCTGGCGGCGGCGGCCGGCGCAGGAATGCAACAGGTAACCGATTCCAGGAAGGCCGCGGCCCGTTACCGTGTCGAATATCTCCGGCAGTCAAACGCGCCGACAAGTGCGTCGGCCACTTGCGACAACGTGCGATGCACCGGCTAGGGCTGCCATCTCAACCACACACGCTGTTGAGGGCTACAGGACGCTAGCAGGTATGGTAAGTATTAATTAACTGCATAGCTAGGATACATCAACATTAGCTAAGGTTTGATTGATGAAATAGCGACACTAGCTCTTGCACTAAGAAGAGCATTTAAAATTGGCTTTAATATAGACTTTTATCTAAATAACAAACCCACTCTACATCAGGCTATCTTTCTAAACAATGCAGACTAATTTTTAAGATGGTATGCATCTGCTTCTCAGGCTAATGCTTCTCGAAGCGAGTTGGCAGCCCTGCGCGCCCGCCCCGCGCCCCGGCCGCTGCATTCCAAGCGACATTGAGTTAGAAACCAGTCGAACGATCCCGCATTCTATCAGCACCACCCGGACCTTCTTCACCTAAAATTCATCGCTTTATGATGCCTCCGATATGGATTCTACGAATACGCGACGTTTTGGCCATGCCATATTGGAAACGTTCCTGCGATTCAATAACAAATTGGATGCGATACATGGAATACAAATATAGTCGTGGGGAACAGCTGCGAAGATCCTAAAATATAGAAATGTACCCTAAATTCTAATTCGAGGGCGTAAGTGCATTGTTCCATCGCCCGTATCGACGGTGACAGATCAAGATGCCAACTCAATAGCACCCTTACCCTCGCACGAGGCTAAAAATAAATAACATTTAAGCATTATGATATTATGCATCTGGAGTGCATGTTATTTTTTCCTCGTGCTCGTAGTATGCTGGCGGTAATTAACCAAAATGTTATTGGAGTTTGTGTGAAAGTTCAAATCTATTTTTGTTGATTCTATTTTTATATGAGTTTTTTTTAGTTCTAAGAACGATATAGGTTTCATTTCTAGTTTTTACAGAGGATTTGTGCAAAAAGTTAATGCTCAAGATTCCCTTGTTAGTAGAAGCAACTAAGCTTAACTGGAGAGAGTTACAACTAAGTTGCAAGTAATGCGTCTGATGACTGGCTGTTATCTCTCATAAAGACTGATATTTATTAAATTAAAACCTGATTGCATTTTATGCGCTAGAAAATTTAATAAAAATAAATACCACATATTAATGCTCAAATATGGAGAGATTATGATGAAGGTCCTTCTTATACCTTTTACTTTATTATTGGCTTGTGAAAGAACTCTGCCAAGTTCCAAACATTTTAGAAAGAAAAGTACTTACAGTTAAAATGACTCAATATCCAAAAATAAATTCAACATCACATTTTTATAATTATCGTTGTGAATAAAAACTGAATGGATAAAGTTAACTGTAGCCATCGTCCTCAAAATAATTGAAATTGAGTACACTTTAATATAATTTAGAATCAAATAATGTACAGCATGGAACTACAATTTTCGTTCCAATATCGATGTTTTAGTATTCCGGCAATATGTAAGTAAGTATATGCCTGTGAAAAATATACAAATTATTCATGAATGAGGTCAAGAATGAATCAACAGGAAAATCTATGTTCAAATTGGGTGAATATGATAAATATTATATGAGAGTGGCTATGTAGGTTAGTCGTGTAAAATGAACATGTACAAACCGATGTTCAACTAGTTGAAGGACTACAATTTAAATAGACCTATGCATTTATTTTAAACTAGCTGTGGTCCCGGATTTACCCGCGTATATCTCCGGTTCCCGTGGGATTTCCAGGATAAATACTATCATGTGTCCTTTCTCGAGTTTCAAACAATATTTGTACAAAATATTATTGAAATCGGTTCAGTGATAAAGTCGTGAAGAGGAGATAGACATACAGATAGAGTTACTTTGGCATTTATAATATTAGTAAGGATGTAAAAATACTAAATGTTGTTTAATAACTATGATTAGCAATTAGTTAGTTCAACTATTTTATTATATAAAAAAATGCAATTATCAGTTATAACTTTAATATAATCCTAAGGCTTTTTTAATATGATAAGACTATTAGTTCCGACTCAGCAGATGTTCAATATGTTGCTCGTCCAAGTTTACGATATACCGCTAATGGGGAAGACATCGCTTAAAATATTATATCCTTTTAAGTTTTAAATAATTGATCTATTAAATAATAAATTTATTGATTTAAGGTTCTTGTTAGCGGTGCGAAATTTCGTTAAAGTTGCGGGTAAGAAATTATTTCGTCCGTCAAACTACCCTCTCTTCATTTTACTTCTCGATAATATCTTCGACAACTACAATAATATATTGAATGCTAAGTTCTTCATTACATCCAAGAAGACAATCAAGAAGAAGTTTTTCATTACAGCACGCAAAACTTATAAACTTACATTTCCTCTTAATTTGAAGCAAGAATAAAGCAGAATTTCTAAAGATATCTTTGTTTAAAAAATGTGTCGCCTAATTTTGAATTTTTAATGATTTAAAAGCATTCATTTAAGTTAATTTCAAAATCCTGCTCAACTCAAAATAAAAGCTTTTCACCCATACCAAAATAAATTTGTCTAATAATAGATAAGCAACAAAATTAAATGACAAAGCAACATATGTTCCCAAGATGCTCGCACGCACCGGAAATATGAAAACGATATATCTGCGCGCCCCCTGCGACGCATCTCAATCATCCACTAATAAGCAGACGGAAGGAAAGTAATCTAGACAAAAGTTTATATTTAGCCGGCTACAAATAGATCTAAAGGTGAGCTTCGTGCGGCGGCCCCACGGTTAAAAATACCGCGCTCTCGCCCTAGCAACGAACTAGCTCCCTTGGTGCAGGAATATGTGACAAAGCTCGTGTGAGGCATAAGTGTGGCAATGAGGAAACGATAGCTTATCCTAATGCTTGAGGATAGCGCGCCTGAAATCCTCTTTGTATCGGGCATTTACTCCTAATGCTTTGAACTTTATATCGACTATTGATAACTAATAGCTCGCTCCGAGCTACACATCGCGTGTAATCTGTAAATCAAGAACTTTCATTTGATACCAGACTCGGCTACATTCATATGAAAATCTCCTGATTTACCCCTATTTACGTACAATATTTCATTAAAATCTGACGAACCATACATACTCAAGACATCCTCGGACAAACATTTACCGATTTGACCCCTTCTATCTTCATTACCCTTCCACCGTTTTAGCTTGTCTACAATATTTTTTGCCATTATTTGTCTATGATTATTTTGGTTTTTTTGAAAATAAGAGCACATAGTCGAATTGAACGTCGTTTGGAAGTCGGTTGAAAAATAGAGTAAAAAGTGCATAAATAGACTCTTTTTCAATAGTTGCATGTATTTAAATGAATCGAAGCATTAATAATCTTATATTACTTAAATCAAATACATAAACATAAAAAGGTAGATAACACAGTAAATAGAAGACAAAGGTTGGTTTGCCACGCGCCGAGCTGTAATTTTATCTGGGTAAATACTATATAGATGTTTGATTTACGTGTAATGATAGAAATACCGCCGGAACACACTAATTGAGATGTTACTAATTAACGGTATCGATAGCAGTTGAGCTTCGTATAACCTAATATTTTGTTTTCATAGTTGTGTTATGGTTTTCTTGTATGGTCATGATATACTTTTGGTGGTATTATAGGTGGTTCTTCTATATAGAATAAAGAACAATGAAGATATTGAAACGAATTGGCTATACGATTGCTCTTTAAATTATTGTTCATAGTAGTCAAAAGGACATTGGATGTGTTACGGGTTCATGATGATATGAAATCTAAAGAGTTGATGATATGTAAAATGTACATGTGAAAATACCTTAAATCGACAAACAATTACGAAAATCCCTTTTAAACTGATGCTAGGGCACTTAACATTGTGAATACATACATAGTTTATATACTATACCGCAAGCTCTCTATTTCTATTTCTAAAACGTCTCTATTCGATCCTAATAGAGAGACAGTGTCTTGATCAAATGTATTTGTTAATTGGATGAGTCAATAAACCTTATTTATGTTAAAGATAAACAGGACAGCGACTGAAATATAGACAAAAAGCTAGACGTTTGAGTAAAATTTATAGACGACCATCTTTTTGTAGGCGATTTAGGTCTGAAAAGTTAACTTTAAAGTTGTAAAGCTATCATTTATGTTGAAGAAAGTTCTATAAAATGTACTTAAGAAATCAGTCCCTCATATAAAAAATGTCACTAAGGATAAGAGAAAAATGATTAAAGCACTAGAAGCTTTAAATCAGCGTCCTACAATTTCTACCACAGCAATTGAAATTTATTAGCTCAGAACGATGGTGTATAAATCTCACGCTGTCTCCCCGGAGATGTGCACAGAATAGCTTAGAAAGGCAGTCTGGCGCCGAAGGTATCCGGGTGGCCAGCGGGCACCGGTGCGGCATCGACGGATAAGGCTGCATAACAAAACACCCTATACGTCTTTCAAACTTCACTCGTTTATCAGCCTTTAAGGCTTCCGATGAATTGATGTCTAGGAAATTATTTATTGTGCGCTTGATGTATAGAGGTGGTGTATTGACGTTGCTCGAGATTATTAATTGGAAGCTGTAACGGGTAGCAATATCTGATTGTTTACGTTTACACACTATCTTGTGCCAGCGACTCGCGTCGAGATCTGGACCTTTAGATCAATAAAATATCACCGAACCTAGCCTATCTATATTCGAAATTTCATCAAAGTCCGTTCAATACATCGTGACACACATATATCCAAACCATCTAATCTTTCACATTAATGTATACTAGTTTTTATAGATCACGGGTTCATAGTCGAACTATGAACCTTCTTTGCAGAATAGTCAAAACTGCTTTGCCATTTTCTCAACAGTGGACAAGAAAAAAAATGATAACAGGCAACAAATAGAGGATAGAACAAGAACAGAAGAATTCATAAAATCTAGGCCTTGTTGTAATTGGATTGTTGTTTTTTACACTATTACAATAAACTTATAAATTAAACTTTCATTAGGTTGTCACGTCAATGTATTGAATTGTATGCACTCTTGTATGTGGATGTAATTATAGAATGGAGATTGTAGATACATTATTTTTTATAATGTGTAACAATGTTGTTATTCCCTTTAACAAAGAAAATACCCTTTCTTTACTACAAACATGACAATCTTTTGAAGTACTTTTTTAGTTAGTAGTTCATATAGCTAATATCGGGCTATTATTAGACCAGTCCCAGGGTAAGTTGCATTGTTATTGGTTTGCACATTTGGAACCGGTATGATGACCACACAATTGGAGTGAGCCAGACAAAAGCTGAGCTTGAGTGGTAAAACCTAGAGATTACTTATTTCCTACAAACGTGTAAATTTAACAGAAAGTAATATATAATATTCGTTAGTACCTTTAAAAAGTATTTTAGTCTGATCGTTGTTTTAGCCAACGGTATCATATAAAACTACTGAACGGACTTGAAATTACAATTAAGCATTTTTACATATATAATCGATATGCAGCTCATTGGTGTATGGATAAGTGAGGTACGTAGGTACGCGCCGACGTACTATGGAACATCTACCAATATTGTTAATACATTCGAAAAAATATGAGTATAAATAATGTATAAGAAAGGTATTTATTTAAGACGACCTCCTTCCGACAAAGGTTTCTAAAAGATCTTAAGAAATCTATCAAAAATCAAGTTCAACTTCCCTAAACATGGTTATATAACGGTGACCTAAATAGAAACAATGAAGTAGACAAATTGCAAAGCCATGAATGCATTAGAGGCCCCCGAGGCTGTTTGCAGTGTCGAGTATCAGCCAGGAGATGCTTGCGTCATTTCGCGGAAAACGCGGTGTCGCCTTCCCAACGTCCGATTTATATTTCATACTCGATTAGTCAAACAACCGACCATAAGCATTACAATACAAACAAATCAAAAAAACAAAATCGACCTTATCCCCTTCAACATAACCGACACTATCACCTAACATCCTCGTACGGAATCTTGTGAGAATAGTGGACAATGTCAATAGGATTCCGCCTTTACATTTGGATTCGTTTGATAATATTCAATTATACATCTATGCCAATGACGTCGAAAAGTAAATTTATGGGACGCGTTGAATCAAAACATTGAATTGATTTTTAATGCATTAACTCCTGAATATAAATGCACTTTAAACACATTTCCAAATACAAAATACAGTTAGTCTTAATCCGTAACATGTTGAGAAAGTTAAAATCATGACAGATACGATTATCGTATAATTAATAACAAAAGTAAAACTGTGTAATCACCGCTTCATTGACAAAGTTATTGTAGTCTTTTGTTTAACATTATGAATCTATTTGTAATGGCGCATAAAATTGAAACTATTCAGTTCTCACGGAAACCGCGTCCCGTACAAAAGGTACGATATAGTAAATGTAAGTCAAGGATGTGTTACGACTCGCGATGTCTTGGGACCGTGGGAGAGGCCTCGGCGAGCACGTGAGCCTGAAATAGGCCTGAAACTGCGCATCCGCACCCGTTCACACTCGGTGGACATGCGATAATGACAGCTTTGTTTGCGGATGTTTCGTAAATAATAGCTTCGATGCGTCGGATGCGCGCTACAATGTAGGAGAGGTCAGGAAAACACGGCGCGCCGTGCCGTGGGTAACGGCTATTTGGCTACATTTTAGAAAAAAACGCGAATACGTGAACGAGATTAACGCACATAAACACGACTCCAACGTTTTTCTGAACTCAATTTCTCGATAACAGTAATTAACATTGTCGATTTTTTCAAGAGTGCCCTGAAAATTAGCTTGTATCAGATAAAATAAATTAGCTACACGGCGTTAACCTTTTTATACGTTAAATTTTATTTTAATTCATGCGTTTCTATTAGGCTGAAATACTAGGTCGCTTGTCAAACCACATTTTAAATATATTTTTAACGCGATTAAATTTCTTCAATAAATGTGTTTCCATTCATCGTTTTCGTTAAGAATGGCAAACCGTATATTTATGCGCGACTTAGCATTTTAATTTATTTTTTGTAACGTTCGATGCCTAAACTACAGCAGAATCGAGCCGATCGAGCGTTCATATATTATAGTGTAACGTTAACGTTATGGTAAACATCGGTTTTAATAAACGTATTCAATTAGACATGATTTATTAGCGCGATGACAGCCGAAATTCGAATTATGTATTAAGCATGACCGTCGTGATTATGAGGGTGAGCGGTGCGGATATAAACAGTCTTAGTGAGGTTCATTCAATTAGTGTCAGGACTCGGAGTGGGAGTCAGGTCGTCATTGAAGGGCCGCGAGGGGCCGCGGGGGGCGCGCGGGCGAGGAGGGGGGAGGGGGGCGCGGGGCTCGCCGGGAGCAGGAATATTCAAAGCGTGAGAACGCCGCGCGACCCGCATGCCGCGACTTCACTCACATATCTCACGCGCAACCTCTACGGCACCCGTCCGCCAAAACCTACTCTATGTTAGGTCATATAAAGTCGCTACTCGCGGTAACGCGGCTTGCGGTTATCGCTCAGAACATTCGAGGACAATACTTTTCTAGTTTAGGTACGGCTGGCATTGGCCCGGATACTATCGATGAGCGCGCGCGTCCATTCGCTACATACAACGACAACTCATAATAATACATTACTCATCGGCTGGAATGTTTCCAAGACATCCTTTATCAGAGATTTGCGTTTTTCGCCTTTTTGTTTCCAATGTAAAACGTTCGAATAGACAAATTGCTATTTCTGGTATTTAATTATGAGCTATTTATTTACAGTTAATGAAATTTAAGCGTTCGGACAAAAAATCTATGATCATTTTATGAGTACGGAGTAAGTTCGCGAGATGCCGAAAGTTTTTGTCGTGTCAGTTTTACGATCGAAAAATTATAAATGGCTATATGTCGGATTTTTAATGTTTTTGTTTGTATCAAAGGTTGATTTGGCTGGTTTATAATAAAAAAGAAATAGTTGGTGGATAGCGTGAGGGGGAACAAAGCTCGGGGTGAAAAAGTGCGAATCGGCATTAATGGTCCTTTGACTGGCGAGCGGGGAGCCGGAGCGCCGGAGCGCCGGAGCGTCGGCCGCGGGGCTGTGGGCGTGTCGTTAAATGTTTTCTTTCGTCAATAACTAGCCGATTTTATTTTTGCGGTAACAGTTCTTGGTATGTGAGAAATGGCCGGGAATAACTCGATACGAGGAATTACCGTCATGAACGCTCCCAAATACTATTATTTATAACAATTTCAAGAGTTTTTCGAAGTATGTAATAATTAATATATTATGACGATCTTAACAAGTATTTACGAAGCAGAATAACAAACTTAACAAAAAGTAGTTATACATAGATTAAAAAGTATATGTATTTTATTTTCTTTACTAGTCTGAGGGTATGTAATCTGTATAGAGTTTTGCATTATATATTCGTATTAAGAATACATTTGTAAATCCTTATAATAATAAATTATGATTGTACTTTAAGTATCTCTCAGATAATCTTGTCCGATTTGAATATTAAATTTCGCAAGTTATATTCAATTTGAAAAAAACAGTTGCCTATTTTTGATGATGATTGTAATTTTTAAGTTAATGACAAATTATTATTTAATGATAGTCAATAGATAATTTACTGAAAATTAAATTCAGATGAAATAACTGCAAAACATTAACACATACAAAAAACACGAACAATTTTCTATCAAAATATCGCTTTTGATAGAGAAATGTCATTGCTCTATTAAAATAATAAAAAATAAAGTTTTGTTATTATACATAATTTGTAGACTTATTGCAAAAATGTTGTTGCCACCACGGGATGCCAAATATCGTTCAATTTCAGTCATAAATCTTATTTAAAGTTTATAAATTTTGTGGGATTGGAAACAAAGGGGCAAGTTCCGACTAAACAACATTAAAGATGTACTTGTTCAATGTTTAATTCTCATTAGAATCTCATATGGAATTCAATCTATTAAGGAATGCTTTGGTATCACCAAAATGACTAAGTAAACATAATTACATCTAAAGGAAGATAAACTCTTGTACTACAATGAGAAAAATCTTGCAGTTATCATATGAATGTTATTTTATTCTAAGCCATTTGTGTCCCACTGCTGGGCAAAGGCCTCTCTTTTTCTCCTCCACTCGGTCTGTGGGACTGTGGCTCACTCAATCTCCTCATATAAATGTAGTGAAACTAATTCTTAGTCATTATTTTAACTTTAAATTGTACTAATAGATATTAAACTACATATAAATAATTTGCAACGTTTAAACTATATAAAAGTTAAATATGTTAATATGATATTTTATGCCAATTATCCTCTTTCGCTTTAAAATCAAACTAAGAACGTATATCCTAATTCCGATTAACAATTAGCAATTAGCATGTTCAAAAAGCCGTCAGTTTAAAATTGGAATGAAAAAAATATACAGACTACGTAATTTTCGCAGCGTCAAATATTGCACGGTATAAAGTCAATAATTAGTGCAAATTTTTGGCAACATCGTCAACAGATAAAAAATTAAACTTCGAACGTCCATCCGTCGATAGCCACGTTCTAAAAAAAAACAAAATTAGTTTGAAATTGGAATCGAAATGAAAATGCAGGGGTTGCGTAGTTTTCGGGGCCCCGTTCGTCGACCTCGGGCCCGCTCGTTGACGCGCCGTTTCCCGCGCTCCACCCCGCGGGCCCCCGGTCGCCGCCCGTAGATAGCGGCCCAGATGCGCTCAACTCGTGTACCGTCTGAAGGTTATTTTCGCACTTATTGGTGTTTTTCAGTATGGCAAAAATTTTATTTCATTAAAAGTTTTTGAAAGAGAAAATGGAGGCATTTTATTTTCTTTTCCAATGTTCTCCAAATATACGTTCGGTAAGATATCTTTTAAACTTAACGTTCCATCTAAATGCTAATAGTAAATGAGTATGACGTCTCAGTCCACATTGATTGAATATACTATTGTTTCTTTTTTATTGTTTTAATTAATATTACTATTTTTCAAGATGAACGTCACAACGATTGTTTTATTTCGATGATGTGTTTCTATTTTCCAATGTAAATAAATTATAACTGACAACAATGATTTTAAAAGAATGTTTTTTTCCCAAATCGCACAAAATATTTTGTGTAAGAATGACAAATTATTATTTATTTAAATTATTCGTCATATGACAGCAAAATTTAAGTTAATTCGATGTTAAAATTAACCTCTAAATGCTTTCTTGTAATTTGCTTGATATTTATAGAATACGATTTTATCTACTCTGGATTTAGAAAACGCTATTTATACCAATAAGACCGCAAAAAAATTATAAATCTAATTATATTATCATGATTGCAATATTAATCAATCATTCATAAAAAAATCCAATGAGTAAAATTAAATCACTTCTGGGCCTGAAAAAATCATCATATTTGCATCGAAAAAGGACAGAAATCGGAAAAGCGGGCCGCGTGTTGGCGTTCCCTGGCCGCCGCTCCGCCGCCGCTTCG